>JARHVA010000690.1:1200000-1627500 GCA_037957365.1 Torreya grandis
AAGAGAGCCTTAATTTCATCATCAAAAACTATTTTGACTGAATTTAACTGATTTACTATTACATGGAAATCATTAAGATGACTAGATACAGATCCATCTTCTTGCATTTGCAAATTAAATAATTGCTTCATAAGATATACCTTATTTGAAGCTGAGGGCTTTTCATATAAATTTTCCAAAGTATTCATTAACTCTACCGTTGTCTTTGCCTGTGATAAGTTGGAAATCACAGAAGATGTCAAGCTCAACCTTATAGATCCCAGAGCCTTTCTATCAAGAACATTCCATTCTTCATCTTGCATATCTATCGACTTTCTTGAAACCCCACCCAATGATAAGTACAGATCTTTCTGATATAGATAATCTTCTATCTACATCCTCCATAATTGATAATTCTTGCCGTTAAACTTTTCCATTCTTAACTTACTTTCTTCTGTCATTGCTTTACTCCCACTCAATCAGAAACCCCTGTGAGTGACCTATAATCAACACACACTAACCCGATCTGATACAACTTATTAGTGAACCCAAGCTCTGATACCACTTGTTAGGATCTTACAGATATAATTGATTACTTTTGTGTAAGCAACTAAACATGGAATTAAACCAGAATAATAAGTAACTAGAAATCAAAATCAACAAAGAATAAGAGATACAAGAAACAATAAAAATTTGTATTAAACTCTTTCAAAAGGAAATACAATTGAAGAAATCTCTCTTTCTTCCACACCTCTCAGATGTACAGATCTCTTTCCCTCAAGAGTTCTCTCTCACAATTACAAACACAATTCAGCTACTTGAATTGTCTACCCTTTTTTCATGCACAAGTTATGAAGATCTATCCCTATTATATAGAATTAAGGATCATGAGCTATGCATTCTCCACCATTAGATACACCTCTTAATCAAAGGTTAAAATCAGTCCTACCAAAAATAGAAACGTGGACTCAACACTAACAGTTAAACTTATCATGCAAACAATCTGTTCATCCCATGAAAATAGACTTCTAGAATGCACAGGTGACCGATGTCGATCTTTGTCTGCCTGCATATGACCGACATCGGCCGATCCATAACTGATGTCGGTAGCCTCCAGTCGATCCCTGACTGATGTTGGTCGATCCTGACCGATGTCGGTGACTGTGTAGTCCAGCAACCTCTGCATTTGCTCATCTGGTGAAGCTTTTAGCTCCACACCTCAACAAAATGTACATGAAGTACATATTTTCATGGGTTTTTATAATTATTATTAGTGACTTTTGATAGAGATCTCTAGAATAACACACCAAATTAAATCCCTACAATAAAAAGGTAAAAAGTTTGAATAGTCTCCCAAATGTGAAGGCTCTTCAAAAGTTCAAAGAATTACTTACTTTAGCTTATATATGAATGGTCCCTGATCCTAATGGATATTTTGAGTTATAAATGAATGTGTCATTGGATGGACTTGATAGGGTTTTCACACAAGATGTAAGAGTTGTTGCCTATGAATCACATAAGCTAAAGCCAAACAAGTCAACTACCCACCATGTGATCTAGAATAGGCCATGGTTATACATGAACTTAAGATGTGGAGACATTTTATTCTTTATAATTATTTAAAATTATTAACATATCATAAGATTCTTGAGCACCTATATACCCAAGATAATTTGATTGTCTGACAACATAGTGGTTGGAATTGATAAGTGACTATGATATGGACATAAAATATGTCAAGGAGAAGGAAAAAAAAGTGGTTGATGATCTTAGTAAGAAAGCATATTTCATTGATATCTATTGTCTCAAATCTAAATTGAGAAACAACTATTAGAAAAAAAATAAAAAGATGATTTTTACAAAGAAATTAGTCATGTAATTGCAAAAGTACCTTTAGATAATAAGTATACATGTTATTCTATTGATTCAGATGGTATTTTGAGGTTTCAAGGGAAAATTTTTGTACCAAATCAAGGTGGATTTCAGGAATTGATCATGAAAGAATTTCATTTGGCCCCACATTTTTCTCATCATAGTGTCACTAAGATGGCACGAGATGAAATCATATTTTTTTGGTCTAAAATGAATATAAATGTGGCACAATTTGTTGCCAAATATTTAGAATGTCAATAGGTTAAAGCGGAACACTACCATATAGGAGTAAAACTCTATCCTCATGATATTCAGAAAGATAAGTGGGTTATGATCATCATGGATTTCATTTCAAGTCTATATAAATCAAGGAAAATATATGATATTATCCTAGTAGTAGTGGATAAACTCACTAAAGTTTCAAACTTTATTCTAAACAATATTAGAGATGATGCCCCCCATAGTTGTTAAAAATTTTGTTAGAGAAGTTGTTCACCTTCATGAAGTTGTTAGAGAAGTTGGTAATTATATGTGATATAGACAAGTTATTTAAATCTCATTTTTTGGAAATTATAACTTCATATTTTGGCTCAAGGTTAAATTTCAGCTCTAGTGATCATCCAAAAAAAAGGGTCAAACTTAGAAGGTGTATCAGAAGCTAATAGATATGTTTAGAATATTTGTGATGGAATATCAATACAAATGATAAGATTACCTTCACTTGGTATAATTCACATACAACAATACTTGCCACTCTTCACTACAAAAGGTACTTTTTGAAGCTATTTACAGAAGTGTATGACACATTTTGGGTGGGAAGGCTTAGAAAAGAGAGTGGGTATATGACTAGAAGTACTTTGAGAATATAACACACAAATGGATATTATCATACAAAATTTCAAGGCTACATCTAATAGACATAAACTTTATGTATATTTGAAAAGGTGTATAAGGGAATTGCAAGTTGGAGACAAGGTATTTCTATGGGTAAGCCCTCAAACAAGTTCTATTAATTTTGGATAGGCTTCCAAACTAGATCCATAATTTGTTGGACCATTTGATATCTTTCAAAATATTAGCCTTATTGTATACATGATGATACTTCCACCTTCTCTCTCCAAAATAAAATTTTTGTTCCATGTATCTATATTTAAAAAATACATGTCTGATACTTTACATGTTATGAATTTCAAAAAACATATAGGTGGTGGATAGGGCTAACAACCAATTAGAACTGGTTCAGATCCTAGCTCATTATAGTATTAGATTTAAAAGTGAAGAGTTGTAACAAGGTTTGGTCCAATGGGACTAGTAAGCAAATAAAATGCTACATGGGAAGATGAAAACTCTTCCACAATAATTACCCTCAATTATTTTAAATAATGGACACTAGTAAGAGACATGAAAAAAGGGTGCACACATGATTAAGGTGGAAGTTCCAACTTGTAGGCAACAAGGCTAATCTATTGAATAATTTTATATGGCCCATATAATTTAGAAGCTATTTTTTGGTGGCCTTTCATCTTCAAAGATGATTATTTATAAGGTTATAGGTAAAGGAAAACCATATATACAAGTTGAAAGGACCATTTAGAGTAATGACAGTCTGGATGCTACTTTATGTAATTTTATGTTAGGTGGAGGTTATCCTTGAAGAGTCGAATGATATTATCACATGCACTAAGAGTAGTATCAATAGCTTGCACTTGAGAGCTATCTAGTTTATATGAGAGAAGAGATGGTAGTTTTTTACCATAGGCAACTTCATACAAATTCAACTTGGTAGTCATGTGGTAGGAGGAATTTTACCACCAATTAGTAAGAGGTAATTATTATCACCCATATTTTAACCCTAAGATGGATACTTTAGCCTCCTTAAATTTGGGATAACATTGAAACACCTCATCTGTTACGGGTGACACTTCTTAGAGGTGAATCTTTAGATTATGGGCAAGCTCTCATGCACAAAACCTGAAACTAATGACTAACCTACTTGATTTGAAGGAAAAGGGATAGAAATATATTAAAACTAATCTAATGGAGGTGATGCACCAAAATAAACTCCATAGTCTTACTTGAAACTGCACTATGGAAGACAACTTTCAAAATTGATTTCAAAACCCAAGGTTCTCCTAACAAAAGTTTTTCAATATGAAGGTAGAATTCAATGTAAATATCAAGGTGGATGACTAATATGTCTAATATAAGACACTAATAACCCTCCTATACACTTTAAAACACATAAAATAACTAGATACACATCATATGACCTACTAGAACATAGATTACTCACACAAGCATGAAAGAGTAAGATGAATGCAAGGAAAGATAACTATCACTTGTCATCCAACAATAGACTACTTCACACACTTATGAAAGAATTTGATAAGTTAAACCAGATTAAAATATTTATTCCAAAGTCAAAATTAGTATTCAATTTATCAGGGCTTCACCATACCAATCTATGAATCTCTTACAATGCCAAATGAGGAAGCACATATATATATATATATATATATATATATATAGAGAGAGAGAGATGGGCATAGAGGAGGGAGATTGTCAAGTTTCTACAAGAGTTAAAATAAAAAGGGAGCTATGGGATAGTCCTAACATATCTCCAAGGACATGTGTTCCTCCTCTGAATATGATTCATCTCCCACATGGCATAGGAGTTTCAAACTTGGCTTGAAACCTTGCACTTGCTCTTCAAAATTGCCTTTCTTTGCATGTGAAGAGTGACAAATGGGATCCTTCATAATCATATCACCATGAACTAATTTCATACCTCATATTTGACACCTATCCTACATTCTAAAACTCCCTTACTCTGACATTTTAGGGGCAATCATCATACAACTCCTTAGGTGTCTTGAAATCCTTTGGTCTACTATGCCTAGCCTTGCCCAAATAGATCAAAACTTGATTTCAAATTAATAATGTAAATATATATTCATTAAATTCATTATCATAACTTATCATACCTGAATCAACTCATTTGGGTTCATGAAATAATCCCCAAGATTCCATCTTGCACTTTATGCTCTCATTTGGCCTCACTTCCTTGTAACCCTGAAATCATGAAAACCTAATTTTATAGGATAGTGTACAAATGATCATCAGAAACTAAGGGTAGTTTTGGTACCTATTATCCCCTTACATCTCCATTCTAAGTTTCATGACCTGAAACCAAGTGGAAGTGTCCTTTTTATGTTGTTCTCTTCCCCTAATTAGGTCTCCATTAGGCCTCTAGGTCTAGAAGATTGAGTTTCTACTCCAGACCTCTCCCACACATGTGAAACCACAAAAAAATGTGCGAATCACTTTTCCAATCCTATAACTAACCTCCATTCCAAATTTTATTTCCTAAGACCCTATGTAGGTATGAGAACCATGAAAGGGTCCAAGAAACTAGTCCTTTCTTAAGCCTTTTTTAGACTGTCTTAAAAAACCAAACATGTAGGTGTAATTTCAAGATAGATTTTATGTATTTTTAGGATATAATAGGTATAATACATACCAAATCACCCTCCCTAATATTTTTCAAGTGTTTCATTTCTCAAAACCCTACAAAACACCTTTAAACCCTATAAAACATGGCATTAAATATAGTTTGTATAGTTTCAAGTACAAACAAAGTACATGTTAAGAACCTTGAGGGAATCTAAAATGATGTCCAGGTGGTTTAAAGATAAAACCAAGCCATCTCATGCACTTTTAAGGTCCATATCTCTCGTCATGTTTGTAATAGGGTTTTAGGAGAGTTAAGTTGGTTTGAGTTCTTAATGATTGTTAAAAAACCCTGGGGTCTCAAATCCTAAACAAATGTCACAAACTTTAATTACACTAACCTCCTCAACTATTCTTAAGATATTAGGTTCCCATGCAATATTTTTGTATAATTCTAAGCTTAATAAGGTGTTCCTCAGGTCTTTACCATGTCATTGGGAAGTAGTCTACAGTCATAGGCATTGTTCATGAAGGTTGGATACCTAAATGAAAAACTAATCCCATGAGATGGAAGTGTAGGGTCCCTTCACCATCCTTGAAATCCATTTGATCTCATTCATAGGCTCATGGTCCTAAAAATCAAGATAAAATTGGTCTTTAATTGTATTGCTACACCTGATGAAGCTTGAGGAGGTCTCATAGGCCTGAATGGCACTTTTCTTGTGTTGTTTTTCTCATGGGTTCCCTTCTAAGGTATATGCTAACATTTTACACTTTCTAATGCGCTCATACTCTCATTTCACCTTCATCAAACCACTTTTCACATGAATGTGCATATAGGCCTATGTGAGTGATCTTACTAGGTCTAAACAGACCTATCTACATTACCATCTTTCTCACTGATTAGTTTCTGACATCAAGCACATTATAACACTTCTTGAAATGTTTGTCTTTAGAATAGTACATACAATTCATTAATTTCAGCCTAGAAAGGTGACTTAAATACTTTTGGGATGTATGAAAACATGATAAAAGGTTAATGCATGAATATATGACCTCAAAGGCATAAAAATAACCTCATTTAATGACTCATCCCAATGTTAAACCTTGACTACACATGACAAACACAATGACTCATGAATGACTCTTAAGACTATAGAAGTACACAATAGACCCAACCTTAAATAATGCTAAATAATTATGTATTTGACCATGTTGAATGCATTACAAGACCATTACATGACTAATTACAAGCTTAGAGATCCCTATGAAAAGTTTTAACATATAAGGGTTGACCATTTTGACCTAGGGGTCAAAATTAGTCAACAATTTGGCAGTTCATGGGGTTAACATGCCTATAATGTTGATAAATTAGTGGCCTTATCCTTCTATTGGGTAATGGAGTCACTCTCATACTGCAATCTAAAACTGACATGCCCCTTGAAGACTCAAATTCACACCAAACCACATAACAAGAACAACACAACATGTCAAAGGCATTTAGGTAAAACACATAACAACACGCTCATACAAAACAATGTGCCAAGAACTTATGTAAAAAAAACACAACTAACCTATTATTTACAAAGCCTCAAAGCAAGTTTAAGGTGATGAAATAGTGCCTCTTGATTTAACTAGGGTCAAAAATAATGTTTCTAGAATCAGTGTTGCTCCATGAGAACAAACCATCATATGATGAATATTTATTAATGAAAACTTGTTTATGAAAGTGATCAAATGACTTACCATTCTTAAAACCTTTGTTAGTTACAAGTGCATCACTAGATCTCATTTTAATTGTTCATTTGGATATTTTTTATGCTTGTTTGATATTAAAGCTTGCTTGATCTTTTCTATACTCACTTGGCATTTTCAAATCTACACTTTAGAAATCATGAAACTTTTCCCAATTCTCCTTCATTTGAACTATGATATGGTATGTGTCTAGAGGCATAAAGCTTTCCTTCATAATTTCCAAACACATCTCCAAGTGGATCAAGATCAAATTAGTATCTATGTTATTCCTCACCTTCACAAACTTCTATTTTTACCTGATCATGTTCCTCCAAGGTTGCCTTCAACTTGATTGTGATTTCACACTCTTCTTTATGCTCATTAGGTCCATCATTTACCTCATCATCAAGCCCATGTCTCTTTTGAGGAATTTTAGGCCCACTTACTTCTTCAAACTCCTATATTATGGCATTATATTGTTGCCACATGTCATCAAATTCTCCTTGAATTCCATACTCATGAATCTCTTCTTCTTTGATAGGTAAAACTGCATCTTCCTTTTGACTATTATGATTTAGTACATCTAGAACATCATCATCATCATCATCATCATCATCATCATCATCATCCATATGAAAAAAATAATTGCCCCATGTAGCTTGTTGAAAAGCATCATCAAAACTTACCTCAAGGATGTCATCACATTCCTAATTAATAATATGTGTTTTAGTATTTTTCACTTTTTTCAATGTGATCTAATTAGCTACTAAAAACAAAGTAAATGTATCACTTTTAAGATTACCTAGATATGGATATCAGTCGTGCACCATTTATCAAGCTTGTGGGAACTCCTCTTTGGCTAGGGAGGAATGACCTGTAAATCACACTAACTCAGAAAAAAATTATTAATAGAAAGATGAATGGGCTACCTAGTAAGAAACCAGTCCAAGAAGTGATATGTTTCCTTAGGTGGATATCAACCCATGTTTAACACTCAATTTTATAAATAAACATGAAATTAAAAATATATATAATAATAGGATGCAAATAGATAACAACAAAGATGTCTAATCTACAACAGGATTAAGGTGATCAAAGTAATCATCCTAAAATTTAGTAGCTATATCAACATCCTCTTGAATTACAACCAATTATTCATTAATGCTTTTCTGATTATGTGTGAAAATAATAGTACAAATACTTAATTCAAATGCAATGTCACTTTGATTAGTGAATAAAGGTTTTGGAACAATGGGGAGATCAAATATGATAAAACTATCATGTGTTAATCTAGGCAGAGTCATCCACATGTGAAAGACATATTTTTAGAAAATAGCATGCAGGATTTAACAAGTTTTGAGGACTATGAATGTTATGAAAATAGACTTCAAGTCTATTTTAATAGTTTATAGGGATCGATGATGATCCCATAGGATCGATGTCGATTCAGATGAATTAGTGTCAATTTTGAGTAAAATGCTAGAATATTAAAATAGGCAATAATAATGACTTATAAAATTGATAAAATGATGAAAATAGAATGTAAATGTTAACACAGGGGTGTATAAGATAGCAAGATTTAAATATGAATGAATTAACATAAAATACTAACCTTAAATGGCTTGAAAACATGCAAATAAAGAAGACTATAAAAGTATGCTCAAAAACCTTCAAAATCCCTTGATAGTTGCATGAACAAAGGTTATACAATGTGGCAAAGTGTTGAAAATGTCTGTAAATAGGTTTTAGGAAAAAATATAGTAGAGACTCAAAGTCCATAAATCACTATGCACCCTCTCGAACTGAGGAGGGTCACTGTATATTTATGGATCAATGTCATTCTGGGCCAATTAACATCGATCATAGAGAATCAATGTCAATTTGCCCAAAATTGATGGAGGTGATATTTAGGTCATTCAAAAGGGTTATGTACATGGTAAAGATAGGTTTAATCGATGTCTAAGTTGTTAGGTTATTTAAACCATAGGATGGGTTTGTTAGGAGGTTGGGAGGGTTTTTATTTTTTATTTATTTTTATGATTTTATGGTTAGAGATAGTAAAATAGGGTTAATTACCATTTGACTGTAGTAATTAACTCTATTAACTCATGTGGTAAAGGTAAATGGGTGAGTTTAATGTAATTGTTTCAAATAATTATGAATGGGACTATTATGTTAGAGATGAAAGATAACATGATTATGCACCATGTTAATACATAAGGGTGTATAAAACTAGCATATACATTTGCCCCTTTTTGTGGAGTGGTATATAATAGCGTGTCATGAGACAAAAACTATAAGGTGCCTAATGCCCTAAGTTTATTTTGAGGAGGTATTCCCCCTCAAACTAGGTGTCGAGAAGTGAGATGGAATGGATGATGGGTTTGAAAAATATGGAAGGTAAAAACAAATGTGGATGAGTGGAAATAGACAAGTGGAAGACAACAATGGATAAATAGAAGTGCAAATGGATCAAGGAATTTCTAAGGTTGCACTTAATGAGATAAAATATGATGTAGGTAGTAATGCCCCAAAGACCTAATCGAGTAACAAAATGCTAGAGCTAAAATAGGTAGGCTTAATAAAAGGCTATCAAGAGAATAAAATATAGGAATGGTGGACCATCACATCCAGTGTGTGAATGGTGTATGTGTTACCCATAGATGAATGTTCTTAGGATAAAAGATACACTATGGATCTTATAATGGCAAGATTATAAAAAAAGGGTATGCCTTGAGAAGATTTGGGAATTGACAAAGGGTCAAAATCCTCAAATCTAAAGGGTAATATGACATAAAAATGGGTTAGTTGTGGTAAAGGAAAAAATACAAGGCTTGGGATCTAGACTGGGAGCATGTGAAATGGTTCATAAGTGCAAAATTTTGAAATAAGCCAAGACAATCAACATTAATTTGCAAGGGATCGATGTCAATTTAGGGGATCAACATCGAATAAAATAATTGATGTCAATCACAAGAAAGTCTATAAATAGGCATTTGATGTGGCATAAGGCTCATTTAGATATTAATGTGAATAAGTTTTTGAGAGCAAAATTTGATGCTTTTCTACCTTTCAAGCTTACATGAGAGATGATGGAGGTGAATGGGAGTGGATGACAATGATGATGACTTCACTATGAGGTGGGAAAAATGCACTTTTGGTGAAATTTATTATTTTTATGTTTGCTTAAGGTATTTTATTTTGTTTTGTTTTTTTGTTGTGTGATATTTAGGAGATTTTTTGGTTTGAAAATTTTGTGGGTGGGGAGGGTAAGTAGGTTGTGATTTTTTTTGGGGGGTATTTTAGGAAGGTACGGCCTAGGGGAGGATTCTTCGGGGGAGGGAATAGATGTTATCCATATGGATCAATGTTCCCCATGTAGATCGTCCATGATCTAAAAAGATCAGCATTAATTAGGTAAATCAATATCTATCCTTATAGGATCAATAAAAATTAGGAAAGTTAGGCTCTTAATTAATCAAAAGGATTTTTTTGATAGGCATGGGAGCTATTTATGATGAGGGATAGAATCCTACCATTGTTGATGTAGTTACGAGAGTTCATGGGTGATAAGGACTGGGCCCATCTAGATGTTTTTGGATTTGGAGGGATCCACCATTATCATCATATCCATCAGGATATTAGCATGATGGTGGCTTTGCTAGAGTGATGGGATTATACCACAAACACATTTTAGCTATCGACTAGTGAGATGACCATCACCATAGAGGACATCCATCAAACTATATGAGTGCCAATCTAGAGAGCCCTTATTTATATTATGGATGAGGCTGGGTGAGCAATGACACTATCATGGTTGTATAACGAGGATGCATTAGACATGAGATTCATTACTATGGGGTTCTCATTTCAGAAATTATATGACTAGGAACTTATGGAGAGATTAGTGGCGATGATGATGATGTTGGTAGTGACTTGCTATGTGCTACTTGATTTTGCAGGAGGGTGACTACCATGGAGCTTCATTGGTGTCATTGCAAACATGGTGGAGTTTAGGACTATTTTTGTTTAGGCACCCACACTATTGGGATAGATCTACAGGGAGTTGTGGGGATGGCACACTGAGCATAGATCAGGACTTGACATCACTTTTGTATTACATTATTGGGCATATGAGCACATTCATGTGATTCACCCCATGGATCAGTTTTGAAGACATGGTTTATAGTGTAAGCTTCCTTCAATGGAAGGAAGACCTAGTGGTTCCATACATAAATAGGGTAGTACACAATCTAGAATACTATAGATAGGTTTTCATTGACTTACAAATAGGAGATATTATCTAGAGGCCATATGTACACTTCCCAACATGGCCTAGTTTAGATGTGGGGATGTTGCTCAAGAGATATGGGTACATGGATGATGATTGGAGCACATCGAGCTATTTTATTTTGATAGGGTCTATCATTAGTTTGGGTTACTATAGGATATACCATCAGCCCCATGCATGTATAAGAGGGATGATATAGAGCTCGATTGGATTTCTACAGATACTACAGTGGTCCTGATGGGGCCACAAGAGGAGCCTGTAGCTGCTGACCTAGATGATATTGGTTATATAGATGATTATGTATCATGGTTTGTAGAAGAGATGGGGAGGAAATAAGATAGAGCAGTGAGACCTCAGGAGGAGGTGTTATTGAAGAGATGAGGGAGGCTGAGTAAGATGCCTTAGATGCACACATGGAGGATTAGGATGCCCTTGATGCACACATAGAGGATGTACCACTATAGGATGCCCTCACCCATGAGCATATAGATATAGTTGTAGTTGTTGTAGAGAGGGATACACTGAGGGCTGAGCTAAAAGAGGCATGAGTAGCCTATGATACTTTACAGGATCAGATTACCATATTATAAGGTGATCTAGATAGCATGAGAGGTCAACATGACTAGGCCATACAAGAGTGGGATAGGTACCAAGTAGAGCTAGAGCAGAATGAGGTCTACTTTGGTAGAGAGACTAGCCCTAGATAATAAAGGATCTAGTGTTATTCCTATAGATATGGTACCACTCTAGAGGTACAAGGATTTGCTTGCAAAGATGTCATATTATGAGAGGATAGTACAGAGATGGGTACCAAAATTTTCTCAATTTGCTTCATACATGGCTAGCCACAACAGATCATGAAGGACTCTTGGGGGGTCTACTAGTAGAGGGAATGTAGTGAGTTGAGGAGGAGATGATGAGGGAGGTGATGGCATTCACCTTAGCAAGATTGATTTTACTGATTAGATCATATCATATGGGTCGAGACCCCTACTTTATTTGTGTTATGACATCTATACAAACACTTGATGTATATATATACAAACATTGCTTATGTTTATGGGTGGATCATGTGTGTTTGTTTATCGATTTATTGATGGTTATGGATATGTTATGTTTTTATTGATGATGTGATGCGATAGATTATAGATTAGATGTTATGTATTTTAATTTTGATCATTGTTATTATATGTGTTGTATATGTTTATGGATTATTGGTTATGGATTTTACATGTTATGGATTATGGATGTTATATCATGAGATATGTTTCTAATAATTAGATTATGAAGATAGCTTTTAATGTTTAATGGTTGTGATTTTATGGGTTTTAGTGATTATTATTTTGGATTTGTTCGGCATTGACTTGGACCATAACCAAAAATAAAATATCTCATACACATGGCCTATGCATCCTTAGCTAAATGATAATAGATTTTGACACAACCTAGGTTAGCTAGAGCTTTGACCTTGGTCATTTATTAGGATTATATGCTTTTAGTGGGATGGGGGATGGATTGCTTTGGAGATAACCTTATTCACACCATATTTCAAAATCAAGATTTATCTTTCAAGAATCATTTTTATGCCAATGGGTAGACTAATCAATATGGGAAGTCTACAATTAGAAAGTTGATCGATACAGGAAGCTTTCTTGGGATACTGCTTTTGATAATTTATTTTATTGATTTATTGATTTTTAAGGCTTTTAAGTAGCATATTTTTAAAAATGATCAATGCGGGAAGTTTTCTGCTTGGTATCCATCTTTCAAGGGAGTCGTTTATATTTAGGTGTTTTTGCATAGTTTTCCTTCAAGGGATCAGTTTGTTATTTGCCTTTATATTTGATTACAGCTATTCTTTGAGGGATCAATCTATTTATTTATCCCATTTTGATACTTTGGATTTTCACTGCTTACTTGATTTTTAGATCCCAAAGATAGTAATGCAAGTTGACATAAAAAGATACTTTAGGATAGTTTCCATGAGTTCATTACATGAGGTGATTATGTTATCTTGGAAAATTAACAACCTTTAAAAAAAATAAGGGAAATAATGATCTGATGTTTCTCCTATTACAGGTGAAATGTATCCATGAGAGAATGATATGAATAGAGCTAGGGTATTCATATTCAAATTTGAAGTTATAGTGACTATCGGATAACCACATAACTCTCATATCATTATTTGGTATTTTAGGATAGGAAGATATGATAATATTTAAGATAAGGTAACCAATATGAGCCAATATATATTAAATATAGAAAGGATGCAGATGTAATGCATTATGAGGTTCTCACTTTGGTTTACCATCAAGAGAGACCAAATGATATGCCCCAGATCCATATTTATGGGTTATGATGTATGGTACAAGCCAATTAGGAGCAAATTTTCCCCTTTTAATTCATTCCATATTAGTGACATGTTGATTTTATTTAAGTACAAGGTCTCTAATGCTAAATTCTCATTCTCTTACATGTTGATTATATGCTCATTTTAGTCATTCTTAATATATACAAAGGTGATCGAGGGTTTTCATATGATGCTCATCTAAGAATTCAAGCTGGGATAAATTCTCCTAATGAAAATCCTCATCAAAAATGATGTCTTTAAGGGAGACAAAAAGAGAGGGAATTTGGACTTCCAAAGGAAGTACATCTTTCATACCATAGACTAGGAAAAAAGAGTAGCAGCCATAGGGATTCGAATACTAGTTTGATATGCCCACAAGGTGAAAGGGATACAAAGATGCCAATCCTTCCCAGCTTCATTGATGACTTTGGTTAAGATTTGGACTAGGGTTTTATTAGGTGCTTCTACTTGACCATTGGCCTAAGGATAGTAAGGTGAGGAAAAACTTAATTTGATTTTAAATGAGCCACATAATGCCTGGACTTTCTTATTATTGAAATATTTTCCATTATCTGTTATTATTTTATATGGAATTCCAAAATAGTAACTAATGTGATAGTGGATAAACTCCACAATCTTTTCTACCTTGGTCGAGATAAGTGGCATAGCTTCCACCCACTTGGTGAAGTAGTTTGTAGTGGTAATGATGAAGCCATGATGTTGAGATGACTTACGATTGATTTGCCCTATAAGATTGAGCCTCCATTTGGATAATAGCTAGAATTCTCTTGCTAAATATAAGGCTTTACTAGGGATATGGGATAAGTTTGCATGCTACTAAAATTTTACACACCTCTTAACGTATGTGCAATAATCTTGATTCATAGTGGGCCAATAATAGCCTAGATGTAATATATTTTTAGTGATTATGTGGCCACTAAAGTATCCACCACATGACCCATTATGTACTTATTGGATAGCTAAGGTAGCTTCATATTTTTGGAGACAATGAAGAAGAATGCTATCAAAACCATGCTTATAGATAACACCCTCCAATATAGTATAGCGAGCAGCTTTCTATTGAAAGACACACCTAGCATTTTTAGATAGATGAGGAAGATATGGTCCTGTAGATAAATAAGTAAATATTTGTGCGTACCATGGCTCATCTAGGTTTTATTTGATATTATTGATAGATGAAAGATCAATTCTCATGTAGGAAGATTGGTTAACTCAATGGATAAGGACAAATAGCTTGGACTCCTGAGATGAGGATGGGATAAAAGAGGTAAGAGATGCCATAATATCAAAAAACTTATTAGTTGATCTAAGAGTAGTTTGGATGGCGTAATGTTCAAAAGTGGATAAGAGCTAATCAATTAAGGTCTTATATCTTTGGAGGATATTGTTCTTGCATTGATATATAACAGTAATTTGATTGACCAATAGCTAAGAATCACCATAGATATTAAGGGATCTGACTCCTAGTGCAAGGGTAGTTTGGAGGCCTATAATCAATGATTCATATTTAGCCATGTTATGGTGAAATTGAAGTCTAATTTAAAAGATAAAGGCATGGGAATACCTTGAGGAGGGATTAATATAATTCCTATGCCACCTCCACACTCACATTTGGACCTATCAAAGAATAGTCATTTGATATTTTGGGACTACTTGGGAAGTGGATGCGATAGAGTCATCAGGAAATTCATAATTGATTGGTTAGTTATCACTAAGAGGTGCTTCAGCCAACTGATCAGCAATAATCTATCCTTTAACAAACTTTTGACAGAGAAATTCTAGATCAAACTTAGCTAGAAGCATGATCCATCTGACCATTCATTAATTTTGATAAGGATTAAAATGCATGAACTTAAGGGAGTTGGTAGTCATAATTACGTACATCTTGTGGTTAAGCAGGTAATGATGAAGCTTAGAGGCTAAAAAGGACCAACACTATGCATAGTTTTTTGATATGAAAATAACATGTTTCATATTTTATGAGGGTACAAATTATATAATAAATAGCATAATCCTTGTGATGTTCATCTCGATGGGAAAGCATAGCACCTAGAGCATGGTCAGTAGCTAAGATATAAAGGAAGAAAGGTTGTCCCACCTTACATGGAGTGAGGACTAGAGGTGATAGAAGATAGTCTTTGAGTACATTAAAGGATTCTTAACAATTAGAATCCCATACAAAGTGACTATCCTTCTTTAATAAATGGTGTAAAGGTTGACACCAATCAGAGAGTTGAGATATAAAATGATAGATAGACTGAAGCTTGTCTTGTAAACTACATAACTGCTTAAGGTTTGATATAGGAGGCATTTCTATAATGGCCTTGATTTTATCAGGATCCACTTCTATTCCTTTGATAAAAATAATGAAGCCTAGAATTTTACCCATCAAGACACCAAAAATGCACTTTTTTGGATTTAGACGCACATGATACTAGAGCAAATGATCAAAAATAACCTTGAGTATGGATAAGTGATCCTTGTAGAATTTTGACTTCCCAAGGAGTTCATCTACATAGTCTTCGACAATTTTGTGGATTATGTTATGAAATATATAATTCATAGCCCATTGATAGGTGGCTCCTACATTTTTTAGGCCAAAGGGCATAACATGGTAGCAGAAGGTCCCCTAAGGAGTAATAAATGAATTTTTATGTTAATATTCTAGAGCAATAAGTATTTGATTATAACCAAAAAAACCATCCATAAGGGATAACATTTCATTGCTAGCTGTTAGGTCTGCTAATTGGTCGATGTTAGGGAGAGGGAAATCATCTTTTGGACAAGAAATATTTAAATCATGAAAGTTAGTACAAATATGAAGTCCCCCTATAGTCTTAGTGACTGGAACGATGTTGGACATCCATTGAAGATAATCAATGGTTGAATAAAGTTAGTAGATAAGAGGTACTTTAGTTCCTCTTTTACCAGGAGTGTGATGCAGGATGTATTTTATGGATCTTTTATTTTATCAACTTAGCATCAAGAAAGGAGATGATATTATGGATAACTATTATGGCATCAATACTAGGCATATCGCTATAAGACCAGGTAAATGCTTCACTACGATCTGATAAAAAAGTGGTAAAATCTTAGTCTTTTTAAGGATATAAGGCTTTGCTAACTTTAATAATCCTTGGGGTTTCCTAAAACTTGATATTAATATCAACAATGGATTCATTTAATAAGCTACATGTTTCAGATGGAAGAGAATTGCATAGATAAGAGTGTTGAGCACCCAGATGAGTCAAGATTGACTCATCATCCTGACACTGAAGAATAGGGATGGTTATCGTATCATGTCCTCTTAACTTAGGATATACTAAAGGGATAATTCAGGTCTCACCACCATGGTGAAAGATGAGGGGTTCTATGGAGATTGAATTAACTAAAAGAAAAAGTTAGAAAGGGATGGATACAATGTCATTGGTCGAGGAAGAGGTATCAGATGATGAAGATTGCTCTTCTTCTTCTAAAAATGGTATAAGAATGGGTTCATGAGAGGATTTATAATCTTTTTTAAATCCTAAGCCTTGATTTTCATGTGGTTTTATGAAATCTTCTAATGTGATGTCATGAGGACCCTGCTCATATCTACCCATGCTGAAGCCCTTCTAAGTACAATGATAAAGGTAAGTTTGTATTAATTGGGGTTTATTGAGAAATGAGAAATTGGATGTAAAGGGTTTAGCATGGGTGTCGTTATCAGGCCCTAGGGTGGTTTAATCATTTCCACCATATATCAAGTGGGTGCATAAGAACGGTGGCCCAAATGGGATGAGCTTTCCTAGGTTGGGTAGATACATAGGTTATTTTTCTGGATGGCCATATTCCCTATGAGTGGGTAATGTGTTAAGGGTCAATAATTGGTATTCCCCCATTGAAATATGATGCACGATGGAATCAATGGACTCATGAGCTAGTAATTTTGAAGCAATAATAGTCATGTTAGTCAAGGCTTGATTAGAAGATGAAGATGGGATTGTGTTAGGTGAGAGTATTATGACATCACTTGGTTAAAAAGTGCAATTTCATGATTTGAATGGATGAGGATTAGTGGGGTTGATGTGGACCTGGAATTCATGTTTAAACTTAATGCACTTATGGATGGTGGAGGGGATGAATCACATCACATGAATCCATTGATGTCCTAATAAAATTTTATATTGGAATGTCCCTTTTATGACATAAAAGAGTTAGTGAAGGATGTGAGGACCTACACAAATGGGAAGGACAATTGTTCCTACTATGGGTGTTATCATGTCATTGAATGCATAGAAAACTGATGGGGATTAGGAAACAATGGTTTTTGATAGTTATAACTATTGGAAAGCATGTGAATAACTAATATTGATACTTGCCCCACTATCAATCATAACTCTTTTAATCTAAGTTTGATTTATTTGAACTGTGATGAAAAGTATAAGATCTCGGTCTTTAGGTGATAAATAAATGACCTTGAAATCAATAAAAGTAATGGCTAACACCATTTAGAGGGCCCCTATAATGTTGATGATGGTTAAGGTTCATCTGGCCAAACCTCAATAGCCTAGAGCACTTCTATCATTGCTTGTTGATGGTGTGGAGATTTTTTGTTAAGTTCATATAATGACATTTTTATAGGCATTTGGTGGAGTTGTTTTAATATGGAGATTTGTACCAACTCCTTGACTTCGATCGAGGTAGTTCTTGTTATAGAGACTTTAGGATTTTGTCTAGATGGTTTAAGCATATTATGGGTAGAGACACCTATAATTGTAATTTTAGCTTTATTAGGATTTTGATTTTGAGAGCAGGTGGCTACATGGACAACATCGATGTGTAATAATGGAGGGTCCGAAGAATCCATTGACTCTTTATCACTTATAGGATCAACAAAATTATGGATGGGTGGAATATTTGGGATGGTGACTTTTTGCTTAGGAGTTTTATTATTTAGATCATAAAGTAATAGATCATCATCTTGGACTAGCTATCAGATTATAACCTTAAGGGCATTACAATTTTTTGTATCATGTCCAGGTACTCTATGTTATGTGCATATCTCCCAGCTCCTATACCAAGCAAGTCTTTGGGGGTGAAGGTTAACAGGCCATATAGGTGGTAGCATTATGAGGGATGTATCCAACAATGGTTTTAAGATTATAGTGTAATATCATTTCAAAGGGTCACTTTGTGATCTTATAATAGGTTGTGCAATCTCTTTTGGTAAAGTATTGATCATTTGGTTTTGACATTTATATTTTAAGATAGGGATGACCTTAGGTAGTTTTTATTTAAATTTCTCTTATGGTCCTTTAGTAGAAGATGGTGGATATTAGGATGGAGGTGTGTTTAATAATGGAGGGAGACTTTGCATTTTATCACATGTTTGAATGGAAGAACATATGATAGGGATAGTCATTTTGGAAGATGGATGAGGACCTAAAATAGATGATAAAGATGATCAAAAAGGGGTTGGTCCTTTACTCTTTCATGTGTTGAGAATATAAGGGGTATTCAAACTAAGGTTTTTATCTTTTGACATCTAAAAAAGATCAACCTTGACTTGAGGATGGGCTAAGGCTTTCTTTGATGGAATACCAAGACAATTGTCCTAGCTATCGATGATAGGAGCTTTACCCTTTCACTTAGTACCTTTGGGGTAAGGAGGTATTGTGATAGAGGATGATTTTGAAGGGTCTTAGTATCGAGTGAATTGATAAGATCACATTATATTGTGATCTAGGTGCATACCATGAAGAGGTTCACTAAGTACCAAAGGGGTGGAATGTTTGACTCTAGAAGTATCAAGATGTTTATCTATGACTTCCTAAGGAGGGATTTCATTTTCCTTTTTAAGAGATTCAGTTTGGGAAAATGAAGGGGATGGTTCACACGAACTATCCCATGTAATGAGATCCAAGAGGTCTATAGAGGTTTTGGGAGTTATCTTGATAATTTCAAGTTGACTTACATCAAAATCATCTCTCATGAGAATATCCAAGACTGACAATTGCTCTGGAGTTTCTTTAGGAAATAATTGGTCAGAGATTGTATCAATCATATGTGTAGCCTAATTTTGTGTTTCTCTAGGGTTACCTTGCACTGTGTTTGATGTGGATGGATGGTTTGGAAATGATTGCTTGAAAATATCTAAAGATTGGTTGGGAAGAGCATTTGGATTGTCCAAATTAAGGTCCCCCTTATCGATGAGGCCTTTTAATAATTGTTTAAAAGATTAGCATCATTATATGTCATGTCCTATTACCCTATGATAGGCACAAAATTCATCCTCATTATACCAAGCAAGTTTAGGATGTGTAACATCGATTGGTCTAATCAGAGGGAGCTCAATAGCATTCGATTCTAGGAAATTATCCAAAATAAAAGTGTAAGGTTCTCTTAACGAGATATATTTCATAGGGGGAAAACAAATAAGGCCCATAGGTGGTTGTGTTAAGAAGTGGATGGTCTTGATTTATTGGGTGTTGGAGGGGAAGAAGGTTTTAGAATAATAGCATTTGTTGCCCCTTTTGGTTTAGGATTATTATTATTGCTTTTTGAGGGGTCAAGTTTGAAGTTTTTATTGTGTAACTTAATTTTTCCCTCTTCAATGCCCTAAATTTTGAGATTACATGCCATGGTAAAGGCTTCATCAAAAGTTTTAAAGGTTTGAATTCGTAACATGGATGAGATATGTTTTGCACAATAACATGAAAACAATTCAATTAATTTAGGCTATGGCAATGAAAAGATTAACTAGTTGATCAAGCTATGCCAATGAGCTATAAAGTTTGATATGGATTCATCTTCAAATTGTCAAATTGCATATAAATATGTGATACTTATTTTTCAAGCAATGTTGATCAAGAAGTGTTCTAAGAAAATTTGGGCCAATTGCCTAAAGGAAAAGAGTGAATGTTGAGGATTGGAGCTATACCAATCTAATGCAGCTCCTGATAGTGGCATGGGAAATGTTCTAAGTAGTAATGCATCATCATGTGATATAAGGTAAAACACGTGTCGAAAGGATTTGAGATGTTGTTAGGGATATTATTTGTTATAAAACTTAGTAAACTTGGGAAGTTCCCATTGTGAGGAATACGATCAGATAGGAACAGATGGGTGGATAGGCTCCTTATAAATTTGCTCATATGTGGGCATAGTATTATGTCTAGAGGTGGAGGCTTCCAAATTAGCCATCTTATTCATAAGGATGTTTATGAGGTCTACTTGGGGGTTATTCTGAGGTACATTGTCTAAGACACCTTGTTAAAGAGTAGATAAGGGTTGTGAAGAAGGGTATCCAATTGCAATGGACATAATGGGTTGGGATGCCACCATGTACTATGGGACCTACAATAGAATATTCTACTATGTGGAAGATTGGAAATAAGTGATCCCCAATGACTATGATGGAGCCATATATTGAGTAGCTAGGGATACATATTGTTGGAGAGGTTATGTTGGAGGGATTTGTTATGTATGTTGTAGAGCTTGTGAACTATATGCTAGACTCATTTTGATAGGTGGGAGACTTATCGAGATTGATAGTACTAACATTTGGGGAGGGATAGTGGATATACGCTGAGTGGTATAAGCACTTTGAACTTGAGTAATGGGGGTTGGAGAATTAGTAGATACTACAGGTGGTTAGCTTTTTAAAGGTTGCATCATCTAATTATTAGAGCTAGATGGAAGAGAATCGATAGAAAAGGATACCATGGTCATGGTAAATCATTTAGTTTTCTCGGTTCCCTCGAAAGGTATCCCATATAAATATCAAGAATATTGGGTATGGGGGGAAGGAGGAATGTGTATTGCTCGATTACTAAGGTAGTAATTGAGAGCAATAGGGTTATTGTCCAATATTTTCATAAAATAAGGATCTCCTTGAGAATAAAAGTTTAGGAACACAAGATTTTTAGAGGACTTAGGGGTAGATGAGGAGCTAGGTGTATGTTCCATAGGAGAGGATGTGACACTCGCTTCATATTCTTTCCTTGATTGTTGCCTGAGTCAAAACCATGAGACAAAAAAGAAAAGAAAAAACAAAAAAATAAATTATTTTTATTTATCTTGCTTTTAATTGTGGATGAAAGATGCACAAACTAAATTCATTCCAAAAAAAATTTATCTCTCTTTAATTTTAAGATGTGAAAATAAATAAAGAAAAAAGAATAATGAGGGTCCTAATAAATGGTAATCTAAGGATAGTTTTGGGTGTTTTATTTTGTCACTCAAAGGAAATTTATATTAGTACCAATACATGGCTTGATACTTAGGGCTTGCTCCCCTCACATCACAATCCCACAGCGAGTGTAGGTGCTTAGGCAAGATATACCGATAGTCTAGAGAATATACTTAGCCAGAGAACTGAGTTGGTCCTCCCCTTGGTGGTGAAATCTAAGCAGGATCACTAGAAAAAAGGTTGTCATAAGGTGATGAAATCCCTGTCAGTTTCCTTATGTCAAGTGTTTAAATAAGTTTATTGTGACGGTGATTTGGCTTGTGTGTGAAAGAGTGATGACTATGATTAATTTTCCACTTAGATTATTCTATGTGAACTACTTAAGTAGACAAAAATGATTGCAATTTATTTTAACCTCAAAAAGGAAATAAAATGCAAACTTGATGTTCTTTGGATGAATTCACACAAAGAAAGGGAAAGAGAGAAAATTCAATAATTTTGAATTTTAAAACAAAAGATGAGACCTGGGTCCCACTGGGTGTGCGAGAATATTTTAATATATTTTCACTTTTTTTAATGTGATCTAATTAGCTACTAAAAACAAAGTAAATGCAAGGTTTTTAAGATTACCTGAAGATAGAGATCAATTGCACACCATTGATCAAGCTTGTGGGAACTCCTCTTTGGCTAGGAAAGAATGACCTGTAAATCACACTAACTCACAACAAATTGATTAACAGAAAGATGAGTGGGTTGCCTAATAAGAAACCAGTCCTAAGAAGTGATCTACTTCCTTAGGTGGATATTAGCCCACATTTAACACTCAAGTTTATAAATAAATATGAAATTACAAAGATATATAAGGATAAGGTGCAAATAGATAACAACAAAGATGTCTAATCTACAATAGGATTAAGGCGATCAAAGTAATCATCCCAAAATTTAGTACCTATATCAACATCCTCTTGAATTATAATCAATTGTTCATTAATATTTTTTTTATTAGGTGTGAAAACCATAGTATAAAGACCTAATTCGAATGTAATGTCACTTTGATTAGTGAATAAAGGTTGTGGGACAATGGGGAGATCAAATATGCTAACAATATCATATGTTAATCCAGGCAGAGTCATCTACATGTGAAAGACATTTTTAGAAAATAGCATGAAAGATTTAACAGTTTTTAGGACTGTGAATGTTATGAAAATAGACTTCAAATCTATTTTAATAGTTTAGCAGGGATCAATGATGATCCTATAGGATCGATGTCGATTTAGATGGATTGGCATCAATTCTAAGTAAAATGCTAAACTATAAAAATAGGTGATAATAATGACTTATAAAATTGATAAAATGATGAAAACCAAATGGAAATGTTGACATAGGGGTGAAAAAGATAACAAGCTTTAAATATGAATGAATTAACGTAAAATACTAACCTTGAATGGCTTGAAAACACACAAATAAAGAAGACTATAAAAGTATGCTCAAAAACTTTTGAAATCTCTTAATAGTTGCATGAACAAAGTTTTCACAAGGTGGAAAAATGTTGACAATGTCTGTATGCAGGTTATAAGAAAAAATATAAAAGATGTTTGAAGTCCAAAAAGTGTTGTGCATCCTCCCGAACTAAGGAGGCTCACTGTATATTTATGGATCGATGTCGTTTCACATTGATCGACGTTGATCGTGAAGAATTGATGTCAATTTGCCCAAAATGAGTAAAGGTGATATTTAGGCCATTTAAAAGGGTTGTTTATAGGGTAAAGATAGGTTTAACCAGCATCTAAGTTATTAGGTTGTTTAAACCATGGTATGGGTTTGTCAAGAGGTTGCGAGGGTATTTGTTTTTATGATTTTATGATTAGGTACAGTAAAATAGGGTCAATTATCATTTGAATATCATAATTAACTCTATTAACTCATGTGGTAAAGGTAAATGATTGAGGTTAATATAATTATTTCAAATAATTATGAATATGACTATTATTTTAGAGATGAAGGATAACATGATGACACACCATGTTAATACACAAGGATGTATAAAACTAGCATCTATAATATTTTCCCATACCTATTTATTCAATCATTTTGTATGGATCAATCCCATAATGTTCATCTCCCCACTCTTCAAGATAGAGATCAGTTATGCCATCAAGAGGTGTCAAAGATTATTGGTCATTAGGATGGTCTCCCTCATCATTGATAGTGAAGTTCATGTTTGATGTGTTTGGTACATAAGATTCCACATAAAATTTAGTTAAAGGTTCAGAATTGCTAGAAAATTTATCACCATACTTGGTCCTAAATTTCATATATGACCAATCTGAATTCAAATACCCCCCAATCTTAATAGTAAAGTCCCTTGACAAGCAAAGGGAAAAATGAGGTGGCACATCCACAACCATAAAATCTTGAGAGATAGAGAAGGTAGGATAAACATGAAGAGTGAGATCCAAACCTTTGATGATGTCAACTATTTTAGCAGTTGATCCATCTAGTTTTAATACCCCCTTGGAGTGCAATTCATACTTCAAATTTAGCTTGTCAGCTAATTATTTTGGTATGATTCAGGTGTTTGATCTACTGTTAATCAAACAATTATGAACCAATGAGTCTCCAATGATAATAGAGAGGTAAAATGGAGGATGTTTATCTTTTTTTTCATTTTTGGTTGGCTATTTATCCTTAGTCTTCAATTCATTTTCTAAAATGGCCCCTCTTTTACTAGGTTGCATAGGTACTACATTGAGCTTGGAGAGCTTATTTTAGAGTAGGTCTCTTTGTTTAGGAATGGACAATGTATCTCACATTGGGATGCTTACATGAACCTTCTTCATCTGATCAATAATGTTCATAGGTATCATATCTTGATTTCTCTCTATGACTTATAAACCTTTAATCTGTTGATTAGTATGGTTATTATTTGATTATTATTGTCTTGATTTGAGCATTTTGACATATACTGGTATAGGATAGTGATATTATTGATTAGTATACATGATGTATCCGTTATATTTTATTATTATGAACATAGAAAATGTATATATTTGTTAGTTTTGAATCATTGATTGATATTTATGATAACTCAGACTAACTACCTACTTATTGCAAGGTGGATGTAGGATAGATCCTACTCTCAAAGCTTGACAAGGGAAATCATCATCTGAGAAGATTGACTAGATGGGATGAATGGGTGAAGTCAAAGAAATTGCTAGTGACCCTATACACATGCACAGTAGATTTAAAATGGTTACGCATCACATGTTATAAATGTTATTAAATCTTATATGTGATTAAATTAGTGTGCAAAATTTAGTTCTTAATATGTATTAGATTAATTATCTTGATTTTTGATCATAAATCAAGAAAATAGTTATTTAATCGATTGTTTTGAAGATATGATTATCTTGAAATTAGAAGCAATTATGGACTTATATATCCATTAGTTAAGTAAATAATTATCCTTGTTATAATTATTTTATTGAAAATTGAGTTACCTTAGAGTTCTAACTTTGAATTATGTTAATCTAAATTTAGTCTTTATAAAGCATGAAAGAGATTGCATTGAAATATAAATTTATATCTTTATTTTATTTATCAATTAAACTCATGTTTGAAACTAACTTGGAAAGTGTGGTGTATTAGCCAATTCTAAGCAAATTAAATGCTTTAGTATCTATAAATTAAACTGTAGTGGATGATAGACTCTAGATTGTAAAGAAGGCAACCATATAAAAGTAAAGTTAATGGAAGGAAAATTGAGAGATTTAATATTAAAAACTAAATGTTAAATTAAATAAGATTTATGCATGGAAATTAGATATTTTGAAATGAGATTGTTATAAAGGGGATAGGCATAGGAAAGGAAAAGGGGAGAATAAAAGGAGGATAAAGAGACATGGAGAGATAAGAAGTAGATAGGAGGAATTGGAGAGAACTTAGAGAGAGCAAGAGATAACTAGGTATATTCTTCCAAGTAAATCTATACCAGGTTGATTTTATCTTAGATTTTTATGAGTATATGATCCTGTCAGATGTAAAAATTATTTTAAGTACCATTCTTTTCACATGAATAAAATTGTGTTTTACCTTTGATGGACTATGTTGCATTTTGAAAAGACTTGTATCTCTTTACTTATCCTTGCATAGCATTTATAATAGATATGCATTTTAATTTGTTTATGGTTGCATATTATTTAAGTTGGCATAATCTTATTTTAATAGGCAATGTCTATATAATAGAACGTTGAAGATGTAACATTGGAGTCTTTAATTTAGAATTACTAGGCTATTATATCAAAATGCCTCATCATTAATAATAAAAACAAAATAATGAACTAAGAATAAATACAACATTGAATTGGTGTAACTGCATGGTGATTAAATATTTTGTTGAATATATTAAATAAAAAAGTTGTGTCTTTATTGTAAAATGCCAGGTCGCTAGTGATTAAATGTTGATATATTTTATTTAAAACGTCATGTTATAGAATTGAAACACTTTGCTCAAACCTACATCTTATTCTTGAAACTTTGTGTTTTGATGTCTTTTTAGTTTCATCATACTCTTGTAGTCTACACATTATCCTTATTGATTGTGTAATATTACTCTATGGCCTGAGATACTTGCATAGACTGCATTTAAATAGAATGATTGGGTATTACTTTAAATTTTTCTATCAAGGTTGCATTTCAATCTTTAAACCTTGTGTTTTGAATAGCTTGGGACTACATTTAATTTGTAACATTGATATTTTTTATTGCAATGCCAATTCAAATATATATGAATTTGAGTTTATATATTAAAAACATTGAGTTTATTTTGGAAACCATTGAGTTTAAAAAGTTGAGGTTATAATATATAATGTTGAATTGATAATTATTGTTGAGTGTATATTTTGATTAGTAATTTTAAACTAATGGATTGTGTTGCTATTATTAATGAACAATGATTTGTTTTATTTGAGTTGGATGTGTATTTCTCTAAAACTCTGAGTAATTATTATAATGTTGCATCATTAGTTGATAAGTTGAATTTAATAACTTTGACATTAAGTTTTATATTATAACATGTTGAATATTATTGCTTAGTCTAATTGAGTAATGTTGTATATGTATCTTGCAAAGCTGAGTTATAATTGACTTAAAATGTTGGGAATTCAATGAAACACTTAGTCTAGAATAAATGTTGAGTCATTTGATTAAAAATTTACATTTTATTTATAGGTGTAGCATAGTATCTTCTTAAATGCAAGATCAAATGTTTGGTGAAATTATATTTTTGCCTTAGATTTTCGTATTATGTTCTAAAATAGAGTTAAATTCTATTAATGAACTTGGTTATTATGTGATCCTTGTAAGGATCACCATACGAGTAGAATATTGAAGTGATAAGTATTAAAAATTAATGTTTGAATACTCTGTATATTTGTTTATTAAACTTTAGTATTTTACTTGATATAATGAGGGAACTTCTTACACCTCAATGTTTAGCACCATAAATACATTATTTTAATAAATAAAGCATGTGTCCATTAACAGAATGTCATACTCATAGCTTCCCTAGAATGTTGGACTTGATCGTATAATTTAGAGTTGCATTGTGTTATTCAGATATTTCTATTATAATTGTTGATATAAAATGATCAGAACCATATATGAAGACAATTCACTTTAGATTATGTTATGTTCTCATGATGATGATGATATCAACAATGACTTTTCAACATGCTTATTTTGATCCTCTAATTTGTATTAGATGAATTAATGAGATTTAGTCAATCAATGTTTTTTGTGTAATTATTTATCTTTGTAAACCATTTACGTATGATGACTATGCTTAAAAATTATATATCGCTATGATTTGGGTAATCTATAGCAAAGTTAAGCAATTATATAGTAATATTATTATATTCATGTTTGATTAATACCTTGTCCCAGATGGATATATTTATATGATCTAAATCTATATTGTGGAT
Source organism: Torreya grandis (assembly GCA_037957365.1). Lineage (NCBI taxonomy): Eukaryota > Viridiplantae > Streptophyta > Pinopsida > Cupressales > Taxaceae > Torreya > Torreya grandis. The sequence goes on from JARHVA010000690.1 coordinate 1,227,852, forward strand.
TTGTTTAGAACACTCATAAAGGCAAGGTAGTATTTTCTATGCTTGTGTTATGCAACATGTAGGCGGGGTCAAATTATGTAGCATCATGTAAAGAAGAAATCTTATGTACAGTATATTTGTGAGAGTATTTTATGTGTAAGTGATTAGATATTTTTTGAATAATTAGTGCATCATGATGTGTGCCTAGAGATTATATTTTTATTTGATTATTATTATGCAATATAAACTAGGGTATACCTAGGTGGTATAATCATGTACCTGCTTGTTTAATAATGTTAGTGTAAGTTTGATTATTCATGTTTGAGTAGGGTGCTTAAACATAACGAGATATGATATTATGGGATATAATAGGATATTTTAGCTTAAATGTATATGCTTGGATGGTACATATTATAGTTGTATATTTAGACTCTCACTTATGTTAACTGATTAAATATTTCTTTTGGATATTACTTGAACAATATGTTTGTACTAGTTAGTAGACATCGTGTTTGTCTGCATACAAGCTTCAGATTATAAAAGAATGTTAGGTTAGACTTTTATATATTATATGACTTACTTTATTATATGTTTTTAATTGATTAAAGGTATATATTTTTATGTATTTATGATTGTTTAGTATGACTAATTATAAGAAAACTAGTAGTGTGCCTTAGAACATTAAACTATGATATTATAGGATATCATGAGGTGTAGTTGTTTAGATCTTATTATGGTAGTTGAGAATCTACAGTTTAATATAAATGTGAAACATACTTAGGTGGTATGAACTGTAGGTTTTAATTCATGTTCAAGTTAAATAATAATGTATGATTCATTCATGTGTAATGAAATAAATATACACTTTCCTTACTCCTATGTTTAGCATGTAATGTGATATGATTTCTAGGAGTATGTACTTAGTATGAATCTTGAGATAAAATAATTTATAGTGAGAATTTATTTTTGGTATATATGATTTACCTATTAGTGTGATATCTTGCGATAGAATGAGTTTTTTATGAGACATTGCATGTTTAGTTTTAAAATTCATACACACTTGGATACTTGTTTATTCTCTAGATTTTTGCACCATTCTATCTACCTATCCATGAAACGGGGGTCATTCCCAGATAATAAATTGTGCAGAGGATCATTGGTCCATGGTTGGTGTGAAAAAGCACTCAGATGATGCTCTCCCTCCCCACAACAGTACTACTTATCTAAAAGCTACACTTGAAATTCAGAGATACACAAGTTGGTTTGTCTCAAGCTCCAGTGGGCTTGGTATTTATTTATTATGTAAATGTTGAAGGCCTAAAGGAAATGTAATTATATTTTATTTATATGTGTTGGTCAAAAGTTGTTGTATTAGTGGACCAGTTGTGGCTAAGTCCTAATATATTTATTTTCTTTGATATTGTGATATATTATATTGCATTCAATATTAAAATTTTGGAACCGTTATTATTCTAAATTATTTATATTGATTGGTTAAAGTTAATCAGTTTAATTATGGTTGAGTGGAATGAATGTTAAGTAATATATTTTTTTTTAAATATTATATTATTATAAATACAACTTGAGGGGTTGTAACATGTGGTATTATATGTGTGGCTCAAACTCTAGGACCTAATGAGTCCATTAGCATTTTTATACATTTATGTTTAGTAGAGAAGATAAATGAGAAAGTATGTATGGTGCATTGAGTGTGTACCTTAAAGCATTCGTTCCCCCTTAGAGTTGTTAAAGGGTTGGTTTATCGAGTGTCTCATTGATGATGGTTATTTAGGGTGTTGTAGGTAGGTAAAATGCATAGCTTAGTTCTTGAGTTATGAACAAGAGTTTACTACCATATTTTTGATCTTTAGATTGAATACCTCGAGTGTGATTATGTCTTTATTGAATCACCTTCACCATTTGTGTTTATATTATATGAGTGTCTAAAAACCATGGAGTGCTTCTCACTTAAGTATTTATGCATTATTTTTGTGTCTTACTTACACAAATCCTAGGAGTGGGAATATTATAAGACCATTCGAGATTGGCACCACCTAGTGCGTTGGGAATTTCCTTGTAGTTGAGTGTAGATGTCCTGATTGTGAATTCCTTTGTGTTAAGAGTTAGCTATGTGGATTAGCATCCTTATATTTATATAGACTTGATAAGAAGTGTCATCTCTCTTAGTTAGCTTAGAGGTGATTTGATTTTCTCTCACTCTCCTCGTACATCATTTTAAGATATCAAGAAGATTCATATTTTCAGGATGTGGATTCAGAGTTTCTTTAGGCAAAAACTTATTTTTGAATTGTTGTTTTATTCCCTTGAGTTCATGGGATAGTGTTTACTACTTCTTGATAAAAAAAAGTTATAGGATTGGATGGATTGATGCATCCTTGTGGTTAATATTTTATTTTTAGTTATGAAAGTAGGTGATGATTTTACTGTTACAAATTTGGTAAGTTAATAGTTTTTTGGCAACATGGATTGTGGTGTTTCCTTTTACCATGCATGGTATGTAGGATGTTTTGTTATGAGATGTTGTTCTCTACTTTCTACTTATGATTTTTTAGAATCTTTATTTTATCTAAACTTGTGTACTTGACCACGAGGATTGGCTAACATGAGATTTATATTAATTCTAGTGATGATAATTATTATGTTATTATGTACATTTGTTTAGGCTGATATTATTCTCTTCTTGAAGCATATTATTTTGAAAATGTATATATGTAGCTTTATTCAAGAGTAAGGTATAAGATGTGTGGAATATCTTCTTAGTCTAAAGGGTTTAAATAAACTTTTTAACTTGTTATGCAATAGTTGTGGAAGCAAGGAGACATCTCATTTTTAAGGTTGTAAGGATGGTATAATCCTTACCCTTAGTATGTTATGTTAAATATTACCTCTTTACTGTGAATATAACATTATAAGTTAAGTTGCAAAATAGGATACTAGTTATGTTTGATTAAAAACAACTTAATGCAATATCAAAATAATTGTATGATTTCTCTTATATGTTTGTTAGTACATATGGAATCATTTAGCATATAGTATTACTTTCTATGATCTATTAATATAAATTAATCTTTCATAGAGCTGTGTACACTTTTTAAAGATTGTCATGTTATGGATACCTATGGGAAGAGTGGTGAATTAAGAACGTAAGTTCTAAGCGATAAGACAGTATCCTAATTAGCCTCACATTGACTCAAATTATTGGTACTAAGTTGGATCGATAAATGGACTTGTCAAATCTGGGATTTGATAGGCAAAACTTGTCAAATTCATTCATATGATCATACGTATGTATAATGTATATGAATGTTCCATGTGAATGGGTATTCCATGATTTTATAAACATTATTACCAGTTCTTATTCATCATTGTACTTGTCCAAAGATTCAATTGAGTAATGACAGTATTGACATGTTATACTTATCTAAAGCTATGCGGTGTAGTAATAGTTTAAAATATACACATCATTCTTGCTAGGTTCTCTAAATACTTTTCTTCAATACGAGAAATACACTTTCTAGGGAAGATAGATGTGTAAAGGGGTTGAAAATTTTTGTGGTACTCTTCTTGATCATTTGTTTTAACTTTTGTGATGATCTCATGAGTTTTTGGAAAGTCAATAAGACTTTTACTAAGTTGTTATGGGTTTATCTTTCAGTGTTGGAACCCGAGATGGTCATGATAGAACCAATCAGCATAAGTGACATTCTCAAAACTTATTTTCATAATAAAAAATGTCACTGAGTAGGGTCTTGTGGGACCAATAGTGTTAAATGAGGTAACTATGATTAATTCTCTAATTAAAATTTACATTTATTTACATGATATGATACTTAATACTATATTTTTATGTTGTTAAACTCTATTTATTAATCATAACTTTTGTTTGAATAAGAGTCATCGAGGTAATGATCATTTTTAGGGGAGAGGTTGTCACATCCTGATTTCACCTTGACTTATAAACCTTTAATTCATTGATTAGTATGGTTATTATCTGATTATTATTACCTTGATTTGAGAATTTTGACATATATTGATATGAGACAGCGATAATATTTATTAGTAAACATGATGTGTCAGTTATATTTTATTATTCTAAATATAGAGGATGATGTGTCAGTTATATTTTATTATTTTGAACATAGAGGATGATATTTTTGTTAGTTTTGCATCATTGGTTGATATTTATGGTGATTCAGACTAACTACCTACTTATTATGAGGTGGATGCAGGATAGATCCTATCCTCAGAGCTTGATGATGGAGAGCATCATCAAAGAAGATGGGCTAGATGAAATGAATGGGCATAGTCATAGAAATTGCTAGTGAACCTACACACATGCACAATAGAATTTTAAAATTTATGCATCCCATGTTTTAAATGCTAGTAAATCTTATTTGTGAATAAATTAGTGTGCAAAATTTAGTTCTTAATATGCATTAGAATAATTGTTTTGATTTTTTAGAGTAAATCAATAAAATAGATATTTAATTGATAGTTTTGAAGATACAGTTATCTTGTAATTAGAATCAATTATGGACTTATATATCTAGTAGTTAAGTAAATAATTATCCTTATTATAATAATTTTCTTGGAAATTGAGTTACCTTAGATTTCCAACTTTGAATTATGTCAATCTAAACTTAGTATTTATAAATCATGCAAGAGATTGCATTAAAAGATAAATTTAGATATCTTTATTTTTTTTGTCAATTAAATTCATGTGCAGCTAACATGGAGAGTGTGGTGTATTAGTCAATTCTAAGCAAATTAAATGTTTTAATATCTATTAATTAAATTGTAGTGGATGATACACTCTGACTTGTAAAGAAGGTAGCCACAGAAAAGTAAAGTTAATGGAAGGCAAATTGAGAGATTTAATATTATGAACTAAATGTTAAATTAAATAAGATTTATGCATGAAAAATGGATATTTTGGAATGAGATTATTATAAAGGGGAGAGGCTTAGGAAAGGAAAAGGGGAAATTAGAGGAAGGAGGATACAAAGACATGGAGAGAGAAGTAGACAGAAGGAATTAGAGAGAATTTGGAGAGAACAAGAGCTAACCAAGTATATTCTTCCAAGCAAATCTATACCAGTTGGTTGTCTTAGATTTTCGTGAGTATATAATCCTTTCATATGTAAAAAATTATTTTAAGAACCATTCTTTTCACATGAAGAAATCTATGTTTTACCTTTGATGGATTGTATTACATTTTAAAAATACATGTATATCTTTACTTATCCCTGCATAACATTTATATTAGATCTGCGTCTTAATTTGTTTATGGTAGCATATTATTTAAGTTGGCAGAATCTTATTTTAATAGGTAACATCTATATAATAGAACACTGAAGATATAATGATGTAATCTTTAATTTAGAGTTACCAGTTTATTATATCAAAATCCTCCGTCATTAATAATAAAATCAAAACAATGAGCTAAGAATAAATATAATGTTGCATTAGCGCAATTGCATGGTGATTAAATATTTCGCTGAGTATATTAAATAAAAATCTTTATTATAAAATATCAGATTGCTACTGATTAAATGTTGAGCTATTTTATTTAAAATTCCATGTTATAGAATTAAAATGCTTTGCTCAAACCTGCGTCTTATTCTTGAAGCTCTATGTTTTAATGTTTTTTTTACTGCATCATACTCCTGTAGTCTACGGATTATCCTTATTGGTTGTGTAATATTATTCTATGACCTAAGATAATTGCATAGGTTGCATTTAAATAGGACTAAGTATTACTTTAAATCTGGCTACCTCTTATTCTATCAAGGTTGCATTTCAATCTTTAAACTTGTGTATTTCTTTTGACCTGCACCTCATTTCCATGGACTACATTTTATTTCCCTGGCCTGGTCTACATTTTGAATAGCTTGGGGATACATTTAATTTACAACATTGAGATTGTTTATTGCAATGTCAAGTCAAATATATATGAACTTGAGTTTATATATTAAAAATATTAAGTTTATTTTGAAAACCACTGAGTTTAGAAAGCTGAGATTATAATATATAATGTTGAATTGATAACTATTGTTGAGTGTATATTTTGATCATTAATTTTAAACTAATGGACTGTGTTGTTATTATTAATGAATAATGACTTTTTTTATTTGAGTTGGTTGTGTATTTCTCTAAAGAACTGAGTAATTATTATAGCATTGCATCATTAGTTGATAAGCTAAATTTAATAACTTTGATGCTAAGTTTTATATTATAACATGTTGAATATTATTGTTGAGTCTAATTGAGTAATGTTGGGTATATATCTTGCAAAGTTGAGCTGTAATTGACTTAAAATGTTGGGCATTGAATGAAACATTCAATCTAATATAAATGTTGAGTCGTTTGATTAAAATATTGAGTTATGTTTATAGGTGTAGTGTAGTATCTTCTTAAATGCAAGGTCAAATGTTTAGTGAAACTATATTTTTACCTCAGATTTTCATATCACGTTTCCAAATAAAGTTGTATTTTATTAAGGTTATTATGGGATACTTATAAGGATCACCATACAAGTAGAATATTGAAGTAACAAGTATTAAAAATTAATGTTGGAATACTCTGTATATTTACTTGGTAAACTTTACTACTTTACTTGACATAATGAGGGAAATTCTTATGCACTAGCTTTTAGCACCATAAATACCTTCTTTTAATAAATAAAACATTTGTCCATTAATGGAATGTCACACTCATAACTTCTCTATAATGATGGACTTCATCGTATAATTTAGAGTTACATTGTGTTATTCAGATATCTCCATTATATCTGTTGATATAACATGATCAAAACCATATATGAAGACAATTCACTTTAGATTATGTTATGTTCTCATGATGATGATGATGATGATGATGATGATGATGTTAATAATGAATTTTCAACATGCTTATTTTGATCCTCTAATTTGTATTAGATAAATTGATGAGCTTTTGTCAATCAGTGTTTTAATATGACTATTTATCCTTGTAAGCCATTTACGTATGATGATTATGCTTAAAGTTATATATCACTATAATTTGGGTAATCTATAGTAAATTTAAGCAATTATATGGTAATATTATTATATTCTTATTTGATTAATACCTTATCCTAGATGGATATATTTATATGATCTAAATCTATAATGTGGCTTTGCTTAGAACACATGTAGAGGTTAGGTAGTATTTTTTGTGCTTATGTTATGCAACATATAGGCAGGATCAAATTCTATAGCATCATGTAAAGATGAAAATTTATGTGTAGTATATTTATGAGAGTATTTCATGTGTACGTGACTAGACATTTCTTTAATAATTAGTGCATCATGATGTGTGCCTAGAGATTATGTTTTCATTTGATTATTATTATGCAGTATAAACTAGGGTGTACATGGGTGGTATTATCTTGTACCTGCTTGTTTAATAATTTTAGTGTAAATTTGATTATTCATGTTTGAGTAGGGTGCTCAAACACAATGAGATATGATATTATGGGATATCATAAGATACTTCAGTTTAAATGTATATGCCCAGATGATACATACTATAACTATATGTTTGACACATACCTACGTTAACTGATTAAATGTTTGTGTTGGCTATTACTTGAACAGTATGTTTGTAATAGTTAGTAGGACATCATGTTAGTATGCATACAAGCTTGATAGTATAAATGAATGTTAGGTTATACATTTATGTGTTGTATGAGTTACTTTATTATATGTTCTTGCTTGATTAATAATGTATGCTTCTATGTATTTATGACTGCTTAGTATGACTAATTATGAAAAAATTAGTAGTGTGCCTTAGAACACTAGATTATGATATTATGAGATATCATGACATGTAGTTGTTTGGATCTTATTGTGCTAGTTGAGAATTTGTAGTTTAATATAAATGTGAAACATACTCGAGTGGTATGAACTATAGGCATTAATTCATGTTTGAGTTAAATAATAATTTATGATTCATTCATGTGTTGATGAAATAAATGTACATTTTACTTACTCTTATGTTTAGCATGTGATGTGATATGATTGCTAGGAGGATGTACTTAGTATGAATTTTGAGATAAAATAATGTATAGTGAGACTTTATCTTTAGTATGTATAATTTACTTATCAATGCGATATCTTGAAATAGAATGGGTTTTTAATGATACACTGTGTTTAGTTTTAGAATTCATACACACTTGGGTACTTGCTTATTCTCTAGATTCTCACACTATTATATCTACCTATCCATGAAGGGAGGGTCATTCCCAGATAGGGAATTGTGCAGGAGATTATTGGTATGTGGTTGGTGTGAAAAAGTGCTCAGATGATGCTCTCCCTCCCCATAGTAATACTACTTATCTAAAGGCTACACTTGAGAATCATAGATATAGAAGTTGGTTCGTCTCAAGCTCTGGTGGGCTTTGTATCTATTAATTATGTAAAGACTAAAGGTCTAAAGGAAATGTAATTGTATTTCATTTGTATTTGATGGTCAATAGTTGTTGTATTAATGGACCAACTATGGTTGAGTTATAATGTATTTATTTTCCTTGATATTGTGATATATTATATTGTATTTAGTATTTAAATTTTGGAATCATTATTGTTATACATTTTTTATATTGATTTGTTAAATTTAATTAGTTTAATTTTGGTTGAGTGGAATGAATGTTAAGTCATAGTTTTTTAAAAAAATTATTGCATTATTATAAATACAACTTGAGAGGTTGTAACTGTTGATGTTATAGATTGCACCCTTGAAAGAAGGCTGAGCTTCTCTCTTCCACGCGGCACAATAAATACTCCCCTCTTGTTGTGGGCTTGGAAAAACTGAGGGGAGAATCTCTATATAAGGGCTATCTCCCTTTGATGCATCTTTGAGGATTTTCACTACTACTGCTAATAATGGGGGGGATGAAAAGGGAGAAGGATATAACCGAATAAAACCTATCTAAATGGTGATGCACCAAACAACGATTTTGATCTACTCCACAATATCAACACTTCAGACCAAGAAAAGGGTGAATAAACACTTTATTTGATAGAAAAAACTAGACTATAGGGTGATTTAACAGGGAGGCTTGGTGAAGATACAAGGAAGAGGAACTTACCACAAGCACTGTAGAAAACACACTATCTGATAGTTACTCCTCTGTCTCTACGCTCTAGGTGAAGCACTTCTAGTTGACTTGCAGAAATGGCTTTGGCTATATTAGGTATGTTGGTGTCAATATTGTGAAAGAATCAAGCTAAAATGACTGAACACAGAATTGATACACAGACACACTCAAAAGAATAACCAGTCAAATAGAGGTAAAACACATTCTTATTGATCAAAGGTGAAATTTGACAGGGCTTCACCTTACAAAATGAGAGATATCTTTCTTAACTGAGAGGTTACAATATATAGCATGAAGGAAAAGACTTTGGTGCTTTCCAGAACAAGCAGCCCATGTTGCATTGAATGCCTTGGAAAGAGGAAACTTGCTCGTGCTGGTGTCATCCTTCTAGAAATGGCTTGGAATAACCATGTTGTAGATGTCTCAAGTCTTGACTTTATAGCTTAAACTGTCTTAAATGTTCTTACAAAATCATAGGTCACTTTATCTCATCCATAGAAATAACTTCTTATGCTGATGCTTTATATGTGCCACCTGAGCTATTCTATTCTATTCTGTGCTTGACTTATGTTTGTGTGGTTGTGCTTTTACCGTTTTCTATCTCTTTCCTGGCAATTCGGCTCTCGAGCTATCTTCCATCTTTTACTGGCTCCTCAGGCTCCTTTCTCAGTGGGTCACTGAGTTTACTCCTTGAGTCTTTTGCCCCTTTGAATTCCATCAGGCCTACACCATTTGAGCTCTTTCAGGCCACTTGTCATGAGTTCCTTATTTAGATTCTCCTTAATGGTTGACGCATCTCATCAAAATTGACATTTGTGGGCCTATCACTATTCAAAAACCAAACAATTATTTCATCACCATAAATTTGACATTTATAGGCACATCGCCATTTGAAAGCTAACACCTAGTTTGTTTCCTTGATTTTGATGTTCGTACGCCTGTCACTAGAAGTTTGAACTCCAATGGCTAGTTCATTATGCTGAAATTGATGTTCTCAGGGTCATCACCCCTTTGGCAATTTTTTCAACCTTTTGTATTCCTTTGTACCTTTGCAATTGAACCTTCTTGAAGGGAAGGTGTCCATTCAGCCTTGGAAAAGGTCCCCTTTTGGGTTGTTGGGGGTCCCCCGCAAGGGCACTTGCCCTTCGGGCTCCTTCGGGCTCCCTTGTCTTCTGAATTCCTTTGGACATTTTGTCTGAAGGAAATCCTCCCTTCAAGGTCCTGGCCCTTCTTTCTTTTGGTCTTTTTCTTTAGGAAATTCCTTTAAAAAATTCCTTCAGACAAAAATTTTGAAGGAATTCCTTCAGGGTTGTTGTCTGAAAGAATTTGCCTTGGTCTGCTTTCCTTGTGAATTTCTTCAGACAAAATGTCTAAAGGAATTCCTTTAGGCACTTTATCTGAAGGAATTCATCCTTTGGCTTCTCATGGATTTTCTTTGGTCCAAAAGTTTGAAGAAATCCTTTGTCTCTTTTGCCTTGTATTTTCTCTAAAGGAAAGTTATCTTTCGGCCTTCTGCCTTGTCATTTTTTTAAAGGTGTTCCCTGCCCTCCGCAAGGGCACTTTGGGCCCCAAGTTTCCCTTTAGAGCCTACTAAAAGTTCTAATTGGTCACCTGCCTACCCACCGTAAGGGCACTTTATCTTTCATAGCCTACTGAAAGACTCGTATCCTTTGAAATTAGCCTGTTCCTTTACTAAAAGGCTTGTGTAAACCAACTGCCCAAAGTGAAATAAGCCTCTATATCAACCTAAAACATCAACAAGGCTCAAGTCACTTGGATTTTTTATAGAATAGGCATATTATAATAAAAATGACAATTACAGTAAGGTGAAGACGTTAGAGGCTGGCTAATTAGGACAGTAGGGGAGAAAGGAAGACTAATTTTTTTGGCCTACAGGTTTAAAACTTGGTCAACAAATTTGGTGACTCACAGGAGGAGTATGCCTACTATGCTAAATAATACTAGTAGCCTCTAAGTCCATTGGGCATGGAGTCAAGAAGCATCTTGGAGAAGTTAACAACAACCTTGTAAGGACCTATGAACCAGCAACGATTTTACCTCAAACACAAAGAAAAACACACACAACAAAGGCTAAAAAACTACACACACATGTGCAACAGCACTTAGGGGAAATGAAAGACACACAACTAAAATAAAAATACTATGTACAACTAAATAGATGCATTTTCCTCCCTCCTAAATCAAAGGGAAAACTTCTTAAGTCTCCTTCATGGCAAGAAAACTTATGGTGTCAGACAAGTGGCTGAATGGAATAGAGACTTGGTGACTTGTTCTTCTTGTCTACCACCTTGATTGCCTTGTATCCAAATGAATCAGGGTCAAACATGATTCCAACATATATGTATTCATCTTGCTCTTGGAAGCTTGCCTCATTCTGGCCCTTCATGCTAGTGTATCTCACCAAGAAGTCAATGGTTGCTAGCACATCACCATAGGGATCATCTAGCTCATAACCCCCTTGATATGCATCATGGATTGACTTGTTCTCTTCTGCCTCACTGAAGATACTATCAAACCTATCTTTTGCTTCATCATGGATTTCTTGAAGAAGGGTGACTGTTGTGATGTCTGAAATGAGATCACAAACTACTTGCTCATCACACAAAACATCACCTTCTTGCTTAAGGCTCTCTTCTTCAAAGCTTTCATCAAGATGGACAAGCCTCTCCTTCTCTTGCTCAAAAATTGGAGTCTCTAGTTGTTCAAAGACATCCTTCTGATCATCCTCCAACTCAAGTTCCATGGTATGGTCATTCTCCTCATCAAACAAAACAAGGAAGCTCATCAAACAAAGGGGGAGAGAGCTCACCATGCTTACATTCTTCATCGTCCATTGTTGATAAATAAAGTATGTCAACCTCATCTTCATATTGTTGGAACATCCGCATGTATGCATGACCCATGTCTTCTCCATTATTGATGATGTTTTCAAAGGTAGCATCCATGATGATCTCATCCTCATTGTCACTCATGATAGCCTCTTGGGCAACTACAAATTGGATCCTCTCTTCTTCACTTGCCTCTTTCAAAAAAGGTTCCTCCTTGAGAAGGGATGAAGTGGAACATTGATGGTTAAACTCATGTGGAAGAGGAGGCAAACCCTAAGATAGAATTGATTGATTCTCCTCCTTCCATTTGGCCAACACTTCATCCACATCAGATGTGGATTGATAGCTATCTTGGAGGGGTGTAGATGGGGTGTGTTCAAATGTAGGATCTTCTACTTGATCTGAACCATCCATCACACCTTGGTTGAGGAACCTCATTTTGGACTCCAATTTTGCAATTTGCTCAACTATATTCTCTTGGAAGAGCCTTTCTTGGAGGACACAAGCATCATTATGATGAGTAGGAGCAGCTTCATCTTCTTCAAATATTCTATCAAAATGAATAGGCCTCTCCTTCTCTTTTTTCCTACCGCATGATTCCATTTTTTGCTTCCAACTCATGACCTTAGGATTGGAACTTTTCTCTTGTGAATAAGCAGCAACTTTATCCTCTTCAAGGTCTTAAACTGGTTCATGATAGGCACTCCTATGCTGAAATATTTTAGGAGGTCAAGGGAGACTGGGAAGGATTTGCTGATGCACAAGAAGAATTTCCTAAAGAGAAACATGTTATTTTTTGAAAGGCATAGGATGATTCCCTTCAAAGGATGATTCACAATCTAAGGAATTGGGAAGGTTCATTTCCATGGGGGGTTGCTCTAATTCCTTTTAATGTTGAAAAGCTAGGTGTAAGGGGTTAAAAGTAGGAGTGGTTAATGCATCAGATGAGCTAGAGTGAGCAATTGTTATTTCGTAGAAAGGATTTGGTGCCCAAGAGGGGGCTTTCTTTAGAATAGGAGGGGGCTTCTTTGAAATGGGAGAAGTCACACAAGACCAATTTCCTTGAATGAATGGACTCTCCCATTTTGCTACTTCCTCCTTCATGGATTGCAAGTCCTAAGTTTGTCTCAACAAACACCCCTCTTTGTATATAAGCTCTTGTTGATATCTATGTTGCTCTTCCAATCTACTTATCTCTATCACTTGCTTCTCAAAATCTAGCATTATTTACATTACACTAGGTGAAGGGAAACCAAGAGAGCTACTTGAGGTGATTTCATGAACAACTTGAGCTTGATCAAAGTTATATGAAGGAACACAAGGCCCATGCTGCTAAGCAATGGAATTATACATACCAAAATGTGATTTCTTGATGGCACCAGGACTGCTTAACCAGCTGATTCAACTCAGAGTCACCATTGGTGTTGGTTGAAATGCTTACAGAGGCTAATTAGTTGAAGAACACACCAAAAAATCCTTCAACTCCTCAAATAAATGAGTCCCACTAGGTGTGCCAAAAATTGTTGACGCTATGGATTGCACCCTTGATAGAAGGTTGAGCTTCTCTCCTCCAAGCGGCACAATAGAGACTCCCCTCTTACTGTGGGCTTGGCAAAAATGAGGGGAGAATCTCTAGATAAGGGCTAGATCCCTTTGATTGCATCTCTGACGCTTTTCACTACTACTGCTAATAATGGAGGGGATGAAAAGGGAAAAGGATATACCTGAAATAAAACCTATCTAAATGGTGATGCACCAAAAAATGATTTTGATCTACTCAACAATATCAACACTTCAAACCAAGAGAAGGGTGAACAAACACTTTATCTGATAAAAAAACCAGACTATAGGGTGCTTTAACAGGGAGGCTTGGTGAAGATACAAAGAAGAGGAACTTACCACAGGCGCTACAGAAAACACATTGTCTGATAATTACTCTTCTATCTCTACGCTCCAGGTGAAGCACTTCTAGTTGACCTACATAAATGGCTTTGGCGATACTAGGTATGTTGGTGTCAATCTTGTGAAAGCATCAAGCTAAAATGATTGAACATAGAATTGATACACAGACACATTCAAAAGCATAACCAGTCAGATAGAGGTAAAACACATTCTTATTGATCAAAGGTGAAATTTGGTAGGGCTTCGCCTTACAAAATGAGAGATATCTTTCTCAACTAAGAGGTTACAATATATAGCATGAAGGAAAAGACTTTGGCACTTTGTAAAAGACTTTCTATACTACGTTGAATGCCTTGGAAAGAGGAAACTTACTCATGATGGTGTCATCCTTCTAGAAATGACCTGGAAGAACCATGTTATAGATGTCGCAAGTCTTGAATTTATAGCTTAAACTATCTTAAATGTTCTTGAAAAATCATGGGTCACTTTGTCTCATCTACAGCAATAACTTCCTGTGATGACACTTTTTGTGTGCCACCTGGGCTATTCTATTCTTTTTTGTACTTGACTTATGTGTGTGTGGTCACACTTTTACTATTTTCTATCTCTTTCTTGGCAACTCAGCTCTTAGGCTATCTTCTATCTTTTACCGACTCCTTGAGCTCCTTTCTCAGTGGGTCACTGAGTTTACTCCTCGGGTCTTATACCCCTTTGAATTTTGTCAGGCCTGTGCCATTCGAGCTCTTTCAGGCCACTTGTCGTGAGTTCCTTCTTTGGCTTCTCCTCAATAGCTGACACATCTCATCAAAATTGAAGTCTACAGGCTTGTCACTATTTGAAAACCAAATAGCTATTTCATCACCATAAATTTGACATCTACAGGCCTATCACCATTTGAAATCTAACGACTAGTTTGCTGCCTTGATTTTGATGTTTGCACGCCCATCACCCGATGTTTGAACTCCAATGACTAGTTCGCTACATTGAAATTGGCATTCTCAAGCTTGTCACCCCTTTGGTAATTTCTTTGGCCTTTTGTATTCCTTTAGCCCTTTGCAATTGAACCTTCCCGAAGGGAAGGTGTCCCTTTGGCCTTGGAAAAGGTCCCCTTTTGGGTTGTTGGGAGTCCCTCGTAAGGGCACTTGCCCTTCGAGCTCCCTTGTCTTCTGAATTCCTTCAGACAAAATGTCTGAAGGAAATCCTCCCTTGAAGGTCCCAGCCCTTCTTTCTTTCAGTATTTTTCTTCAGGAAATCCCTTCGATAAATTCCTTCAGACAAAAAGTCTAAAGGAATTCCTTCAGGATTTTATATGAAAGAATTTGCCTTGGTCTGCTTTCCTTGTGAATTTCTTTAGACAAAATGTCCGAAAGAATTCCTTCAAGCACTTTGTCCAAAGGAATTCATCCTTTGGCTTCTCATGGATTGTCTTCAGACCAAAGTCTGAAGAAATCCTTTGTCTCTTTTGCCTTGTATTTTTTCTAAAGGAAAGCTTACCTTTCGGCCTTCTGCCTTGTCATTTTTTCGAAGGTGTTCCCTGCCCTCTGCAAGGGCACTTTCTCTTTCGAAGCTGCCAAAAGACTCGTATCCTTTGAAATTGGCCTGTTCCTTTGCCAAAAGCCTTGTGCAAACCAACTGCCCAAAGCGAAATAAGCCTCTAGATCAACGCAAAACATCAACAAGGCTCAAGTCACTTGGATTTTTTATAGAATAGGCTTATTATAAGAAAAATGACAATTGCAGTAAGCTGAAGACGTTAGAGGCTAGCTAATCAGGATAGTAGGAGAGGAAGGAAGACCAATTTTTTTGGCTTGTAGGACCAAAAAATGGTCAACAGTAACAATATGGGAGCTACCAACCTTGTCATGTCCTCTAGTATATGTAATACTACTACTACCTTGTGTCACTTGATGCATAAGAGGAGGCATAGAAGGAGCTTTAGCATTTTGAAATCTTTGATTTACCTAACCCATAGGGATTGTATTTGACACACCTGCTCCTTGAGATGCTTGAGAGTTCATGTTTGGACCACCACTTGTCCCTTGTACCTCTTCAACCACTCTCCTTTTTGACCTTGTGTTTGCAGCTATAGAATTTGATCGTATGTTCAAGTTCCCTTGGTATTTGAATGCAAACGAGTCTCCTTGAAATTAGTTCATCAAGGTAGCTTCTAATCAAGCATCCTCTCCATTGTTTTCTCCTCCACTAAGCATCTCTTCTTGAGTCTTAACAGATATTGTTCCCCATTGTTCCATATAGGCTTAGTTGAATGTCTCACTTGCATAAGAGTCATGAGGCTGATCCCATGAAGGTTTCTCTCCATTATATTGTGAAATATTGTTTTGGACAGGTACAAGTGCTTTTGAAGTAGGAGCATTCTGATTTTTACCATTGTATTTCTTAACATGAGTTAACTACCCTTGTCCTTGATAGTGGCCTTGAAAAGGTGGTCTAGGAACTTGATAAGACTGATAGGGTTGGAAAGGATGTTGAATAGATCTCCATTGTTGTTGTTTTTTTTGTCTCTTGAGGCTCTGATTCTCTTCTCCTAGAGCCTTTATCATATGTTCATCTCTTGGCTTGCTTGGTTTATTAGAGGCAACTTGTTTATGTTTGGGTGTGGGGATGGGAGCAATAATAGGAATAGGAGTTTGCACATCAAGAATTAAAGGCATAGGTGGTATAAGATATATCTTCTCAACCTATATAAGGCAATTCTCAACCCTTATAGTAGTCTCATAAGCATTAGGTAGAGTATCCCCTCTCATAGATTGAATCATCATGGATATGTCACTATTGAAAGCCTTGATATAATAAAGAAAATCATGATGTACAGTAGGCCTTACCAAGATTGGGATCCTATCTCATATATTTTAAAATATGGTATTGAAGTCTTGTATGGTCTCTTGAGGTGCTCTCTTTATGATAGTCAGTTTCTAGGTCAAAGACAAGTGATCAGATTTATCTTCAAATCTCCTTCTCATAGAGTCACCTAGTTGGTCCTATGTAGTGATATAATTGGGAACCAAACTACCATACCAATCAAGGGCCTTACCCTTAAAATAAACAACCAATAACCTGATGGCAATATTTATTCAGTGATGTTATGTATATTTCAAAAGTTAGCAATGTTCTTTATGTGTTCAGTAGGAGTAATGGCAGTTTTCCCTGTATAAGAAGACACACTTTTGAGCACTAACACAGGAATGTCATCATAGTGATCAAGTGATAAAGGAATATGGCCATTAAAGGCAACAAAGGATAGGTTCTTTAGGGCTTCCATCTTACAAATTGGACCCAAAAATAGTTTCCTAATAGGTATGTGAGCATCAATATATTTCTTTGAATATGGATGGGTGTTATCAAACCTCTTTGATTTAATTGAATAATAAGGAAAATATAAAAATTCAAAAGGAATGCCCTTAGTATAAGATCTTGTGTTTACTTTAGGCATGAAATTTAGGCGCTAATCTGCAACCAAGATCCAATAACTTTGGAGTTGCCAGATACTGCATGAAGGAAGCTTTACAATTTTAGATTTGTCAAGACCAACATCCACCTTAGACAACTTCTTGAACCATGAGGTCCCATCAGGTATGACAAAAATATTATCACCCAAATTTTCATCCTAACGAGGGCTTCTCCATCTTCCTTAAATTTGGTATAATATTAAAACACTTCATCCATTGTGGGTGACAATTCTTAGAGGTGAATATCTAGATTATGGGCTAGCACCCATGCACAACACCTACAACTAACCACTAACATACTTGATTTGAAGTAAAAAAGATAGAAATAGATTGAAACTAATCTAATGGAGGTGATGCATCAATATAAACTCCAAAATCCTACTTGAACCTCCACTATGGAAGACAAGTTACAAAACTGATTTCAAAACCCAAGGTTCTCCTGACAAAAGTGTTTCAATATGAAGGTAGAATGTAATGTACATATCAAGGTGGATGACTAATAGGTCTAATATAAGGCACTAATAACCATCATATACACTTTAAAACACACAAAATAATAAATTACACATAATATGACCTACTAAAAGATAGATTACTCACACAAAGCATGAAAGAGTGAGATGAATGCAAGGAAAGAGAACAATCACTTATCATACAACAATAGACAACTTCGCACACTTATGCAAGAATTTGAGAAACTAAAATAGATTGAAATATTTATTCCAAAGGCAAAATTAGTATTCAATTTATCAAGGCTTCATCATACCAATCTATGGATCTCTTACAATGCCAAAAGAGGTAGCATATATAGAGAAATGAGGAAGAGAGAGAGGGGGGGCATATAGGAGCGAGATTGCGAAGTGTCTACAAGAATTACAACAAGAAAAGATTTATTGGACAATCCTAACAAATTTCCAAGTACATGTGTTCTTCCTCTAAATATGCTTCATCTCCCAAATGGCGTATGAGTTTCAAACTTAGCTTGACCCTTGCGATTGCTCTTTGAAATTACCTTTCTTTGCAAGTGAAGATTGACAAATGGGCTTCTTCATCATCAGCTCACCATTAATTTATTTTATACCTCCTCTTTGACATGTATACTACATTTTAAAACTCTGTTACTCTAACATTTCAAGGGCAATCATTACACAACTCCTTAGGTGTCTTAAAATCCCTTAATCTACTATGCCTAGCCTTGCCCAAATGGATCAAAACATGATTTTAACTTCATCAAGGTAAGATATCTTCATTAAAGGCATTTTCATACCTTATTAGACCTAAATCATCTCATTTGGGTTCATGAAACAACCCCCAAGACTCCATCTTGCACCTTATGCTCTCATTTGGCCTCACTTCTTTGTAGCCTTGAAATCATGCAAACCTCCTTGTGTATGATAGTGTATGAATGATCTTAAGAAACTGAGGGTAGTTTTGAGTACCCAATATCCCCTTACATCTCCATGCCAAGTTTAATGAGCTTAAATTATACTATTCTCTTTCCCTAATTAAGTCTCAATTAGGCCTTTAGGCCTAGAAGATGGAGTTTCTACTCCAAACCTCTTCCACACATGTGAAACCACCCAAAAGTGTTTGATTCACTTTCCCCAGCCTATAACTAACTTCCATGCCAAATTTGAGGTCCTGAGACCCTGTGTAGGTATGAAATCATGAAAAGGTCGAAGAAACTAGTCCTTTCTTAAGCTTTTTTTTTACTATCTTCACAAACCAGACCTATCGATGTACTTTTAGGATAACTTGTACTAATTTTTGGGATTGAATAGGTATAATACATCCTAAATCACCCTCCCCAATAGTTTTCAAGTGTTCCATTGATCAAAACCCTATAAAACACATTTAAACCCTATAAAATATGGCATTAAATGTAGTCCATACAGTTGTAGGTAAAAGCAAAGTACATGTTGAAAATATTTAGGGAGTCTAGAATGATGTTCAGGTGATTTAAAGATCAAAACAATTCATGTCATGCACTTTAGAGTTCAATCTCTCTCATTAGGTCCTTACTAATGTTTGAAGGGGGTTTAAGTTAGTTTGAGTTCTTAATGATTTTTCATAAACCCTCGAGCCTCAAATACTGAACCAATGCCACAAAATTCAAGTGCACTAGCCTCCTCAACTATTCCTAGGAGCTCAATTTCCCATACAATTTGTCTATATATTTATAAGCTTGATAAGGTGTTCCTTGGGTCTTTGCCATTTCATTGGAGAGTAGTCTATAGTCTCAGGCATTGTTCATGAAGGTTGGAGACCTAAATGAACAACTAATGTCAGGAGATTGAAGTGTAAGGACCCCTTCACCATCCTTGAAATCCATTTTGTCCCATGCATAGGTTCATAGTCCCAACAAGCAATAGAAATTTGGTATTGAATTGTAGTCCTACACTTAGTGAAGCTCGAGGAGGTCTCATAGGCCTAAATGGAACTTTTCTTGTCTTGTTTTGCTCATGGGTGCCCTTCTAAGGTCTGTGCTAACATTTTTCAATTACAGTGCCCTTAAACTCTCATTTCACCTTCATCAAACCATGTTTCACATGACTATGCATATAGGCCTATGTGAGTGATCTTAAGCTTACTAGGTCTAAATAGACCTATCTACATTTCCATCTTTCTCACTAACTATTCTCTAACATCAGGCACATTATAACGCTTCTTTAAATGTTTGTTCTTTCGAATAGTACATACAATTCATCAATTTTGTCCTAGAAAGGTGACTTAAAGACTTTTGGGATGCATGGCAACATGATAAAAGGTTAATGAATGGATATATGACCTCTAAGGCATAAAAAAACCTCATTTAATGATTCATCCCAATGTTAAACCTTGACCACACATTGACTCATGAATGACTATTAAGACTATACAAGTACACAAGAGACCCAACCTTAATCAATGCTAAACAAATATGTATTTGACCACTTTGAAGACATTACATGACCAATTACAAGCATAGACATCCCTATGAAAATTTTCAACCTATAAGGATTGACCATTTTGCCTTATGTTTCAAAATTGGTCAATAGTAACCATTTTACCCATTGATGTTATTGCTCTATGACAAAAAATAGAGATAGGTCTCCAAATATTTATTGACGATTTTTGTTTGGCCATCATTCTTTGGATGATATCTTGAAATCATTTTTAGATGTGTGTTGAGGTGCATGAAGTGTTCTTGCCAAAAAAAACTCATGAAGCCTAAGTCATGATCCAACATAATGGAGGTAGGGATCCATGAAGCTGGAAGATTTGATCAAGAAATTTATAGGCTATGGTGGAAGCAATGCATGGGTGGACCAGAGCACATAAATGAGCACATTTAGATAGGTGAACCACCACCATGAGAATGATTGATTTTCCTCTAAATTTTGGGAGGCCTTCTATCAAATCCATTAAAATTTCACTCCAAAGACATTGTGTAATGGGTAGTGGTTGGAGTAAACCAGGTGGTGAAATTATTTTCCCTTTGTGGTGTTGGCAAGTATCACATTATGCAACAAATGTCTTGATATCCTTCTTAATTATGAGCCAAAAAAAACTACGATGGAATTGTTCATTTGTTTTCAAAAAACCTAAATGACCTACAAAAGGGAAGGCATGTAACTCTTGCAAAATAGTTTGTTTGAACTTAGAGCCTGCGATTAATATAAGGTGGCCTTTGTATCACAATGTTTGGCCATCCAAGTGTAGTGAGGTTTCCCAGAGGAATCAATAGATAATTTGAGAATGAATTGTTGGGTGGGGTTTTCATGATGGCACTCCTATTGAATGTCATGTATCCATGTGGTAATGGGAACAAATACAACACACAGTCATACCTGATCTTCAAACTGGGGAGAAAGGGCATTGGCCACCAAGTTTTCCTTTCATTTTTTGTATGTCATCTCATAGTCATACCCCATGAGTTTAGAAACCCATTTTTGTTGATTTGGTGAAGAGACCCATTTCTCTAGAAAATATTTGAGGCTTTGGTGATCAGTTTTGATGCAAAAGTGTCATCCTACCAAGTATGAATGATATTTTTTGACTACATGGAGGATAGCCATCATTTCTTTATCGTACATAAAATGTTTCAAATTAGTCCCAATGAGGACATTGTTGGTGAAGGCAATGTGACATCCATCCTACATGATCATAGCATCAAGGCCCGTGCCACATGTACCACATTTAATAACAAATAGCTTGGAGAAATCAAGCATGGCCAATATGGGTGTGGTGCACATTGCTTGTTTAAGGCAATCAAATGCTTGTTTAGACGTTGGTAACCATATAAAGGATTATTTATTGAGCATAGTAGTTAATGGGGCTGAAATTTTACCATACTATTTGACAAATTTATGATAGTACCCTATCGGGCCATGAAATCCACATAGACTTTTGAGTGTCCTAGGTTTCAATTAGTTTGTCATAGCCTCAATTTTGGTGGGATTGACATAAAAACCATCAGATGAGACAATATGTCCTAGGTACTTGACCTCTAGTTTCCAAAATAACTTTTAGAATGTTTGGCACATAGGTGGTTCTCAGTGATAAGTTGTAATGCAGTGTCGAGGTGGATGAGGTGATCCTCGCAAGTTTGGCTATAGATAAGGATGTCATCAAAGAAGACCAAGATGAACTTATGCAAGAAGTGGTAGAATATTTTACTCATTAAGCCTTTGAATTTGGAAGGGACATAGGCAAGTTTGAATGGCATGGCAAGGAACTCATAGTGACCATCATGTCTGCAAAAGGTCATTTTGGGAATGTTAGTTTCATGAATGCAGATTTGGTGATAGCCAAAGCGCATATTCAACTTGGAGAAAATTTTGGCACCATGGAGTTCATCCAAAATCTCATCTCTTACTACAATGAAAAATCTTTCCTTAATGGTGAGTCTATTCAGTTCTCAAAAATCAATGCAAAGCTTTCAAGATCCATCTTTTTTATGAATGAGCAAGACTAGGGAGGAATATGGGCTACTATTGGGTCGAATGACTCTTGCTTGTAGGAGGTATTGAACCATCTTCTCATCTTGGCCTTTTGAAGAAAGGGCTAGTGGTATGGCTGAATGTTAGGGGTGCACTACTTGGAAAAAGTTAGATGTGATGTTTTTTAGGATGATGAGGCGAAAATCTTGTTGGTTTCTCAAAAATTGTTGCATGTTTGACCAAAATATTTTTCAAGTCTGATGGTTGGCTAGAATCAGTTGAGGAACTAGTGTGAAGAGAAAAGAGTTGGGAAACTATTCTTTGGGATACTTTTTTGAGAAGTTTCTCCATGCAATGAGAGATAATGATACTAGTGGATCTAGGAAGAAGGCATTTTAGTTTATATTGATGTCCACTCTTAGAGAACTGCATCCATAGCTCAGAAAAATCCCAAAGAATAGGTCTAAGATTTCTTAGGCATTGTGTTTCCAAAACATCACATCCACCCAATGGAAAAGCAAACATGTCAATCCTATGGTTATAGTCTCCCACTAGAATGCGAGCATTTCCACACTTGCTCTTGGAGGGCAATGTTCCACCATTGGCAATCGCTACCTCAAAACTAGAACAAGGGTGCACAAAATGTTTGCTTTCTTAGCCAATAGAGGATCAATGAATTTATGAGTGTTGGAAAACCCTTTGACACATTGTTTGTGGAGTGATTACCCCTACCAAGGCATGCATGGAAATTTTTGGATGTGAATTTGAGGGTCTTGAATCTTCATTTTCCTACCCCGACTCATCCAAATGCTCTATAACATCCTCTCATTCTTTTGTATTAGGTGGGGAATCAACATGGAGCACATATATTTTTTGTTTGATGCTTTTGTGGCCCTTAGCCATTTTGTCATTACAATTGTAGCATAACCCCTTGTCGCAATGTGCACGCATTTCTACCTTGGTGAGATGTTTGATGGGCATTGTCTTGAGAGGGGGGTTTGTGTTGGGGCACTAGAATGAAATGGTTTGGAGGTTGCTCAATTGTAATTTTGACATTGTGATGTGATTTTGTCTTCTGTGAGCTTAGCTAAGCCCAAGGCTTCCATCATAGTTTTAGGTTTGAACATTTTAACCTCGGCTCGCATCACATCCTTGAGGCCATTGATGAAGAAGATTTTAAATAAATCATCATATAGGCCTTCAGTTTGATTGGATAGTTTTTAAAACTATATTTGATATTATCAAACCATGTCAGTTTGACAAAGTTTAGTCAAGGCACTTGTGAAATCATCATAGGTGTTAGGCCCAAAACGCACTAGCAAGAGTTTGGAAAAATCAATCCAATCTAGTCCTAGACTTGACTTGCGATACCATTGGTACCACTTGACAACGTCCATCTCTAAGTGAAATGAAGCAATAGGTACATTTTCTTCCCCATCAATGTGATGTAGGTTGAAATATTATTTCTAACTAGTGGTTTCATTACCATCAAATTTAGAAAAAATCAATTTAGGGCTACACAGTGGTGCTCTGAAGGAGAAACTACCATTTGAATAACAATCCCCATTAATTCTAAGTGCTCGATTTTCAACATGGAGGTCGAAGATGTGATCATTCAACTTAAATGGTCATGATTCAAATTTTGTTCGGAGTTCAACAATGTTATGTGCCATGGTGGGGGTCCATGCACGAGTAACCATTTACCAAAGGGTCTAGAGGTGTTAGAAAAGGTTGAGTGAAGTCATATGTTAAATTGATCGGATTGACAAGATGATCACAATGGTGTAATTTCCACACAGGTAAATATATATATATATATATATATATATATATATATATATAAATATATATATATATATATATATATATACTTTCAGACTGTAGGTGGAAATGTTTTTTTATATGAGATTTTTTTCAAAACAATTGAAATACCCCTTAAAATGACCAGTGTGGTGAGAAAATCATAATGGTATGTTATGCCTATGGGCTCCAAATAAATATATATTTTATAATTACAATGAGGTCGATTTGTTGTATGGCCAAAATCGCATCATAATTTGGAGATTTTACAAAACAGTTACAATTACAATGAGATCGGTTGGCCATATGGCCAAAATTGGATCCTAATTTAGAGCTTATACAAAAGTATTGAAATGAGATTGGTTGGTCGTATAGCCAAAATCGAATCTGAATTTGGAGCTTATACAAAAAACTTAGATCTTTTTTTTTTTTTTTTTTGTTCAAATTACAAATAAATTTCCTTATCAGAGCTCAATGTTGATGATGCAATACACAGTTGACAACATAGATTCATGTTACAGATGTTGCAGCAAGAACAAATGATGCATACATGGTAGGTTGGGAAGGCTACATAGAAAAACCATCAATGCATAGGTACAGGGTTTAAACTTGGCTCATAGTGATGATGAACTTTTTAAAAAAACCTTCAGATCTCGGCATAGGTACAATTGTTAAAACTCAATTCGTAGCGATGATTGGTTTTAAAAATTGGCTCGTAGTGATGACATTCTAGAGCGAAAGCTTAGTGCCACCACTCTGTTGCCACTTTTTGATCACCAAGATCTTGTTAGGGAAAGGTGAGAACATACGGTAGGCATGAGTAAATAGCCCCAATTTACTAAAGTTGTTGCAAAAGTTGGCCCTGGAAAGTGTATTGATACCAAATCCTACCTGAAACATATTAGAACAAGATTGCAAATATGTGAAATTAAAGCAAGAAATAAACAGAAATCCACTTATTATATTAAAAAATATATAATTGCATTACAATTATCGATGGTCTCTTTGAGGGGGCAACCTACTTGGATCAAGCTCAATCAATACAATTCGTGGATTACTTCTCACTAGTTTAAACTTTTATTTATACTAATTTATCACTAACTACTACTCCACATGATTGTGAGATTATTACAATGGACACCAACCCCCACTATGTAATATTGAGTGGCCACCAACCCCCACTAGATGGTTAGGATGAAGGTTCCTAACATGCCACTAGATGGTTAGGATGAAGGGTCCTAACAAATTTTCTCTTTTTCTTTAGCCACATAAGTTGATTCTATGGCAATAACCAAGGTTTTGGGATTTGTGAGGTTTACATCATGCTTTAATACATCTTTCATCCCCAATTTAAATTTGATAACCTTAGCCTCTTCATCCCTCGTGTAATTTACGTAACGGAGAATATCCAAAAATTTAGTTTCATACTCAGCCACAGTCATGTTGTTTTGTTGTAGTAACGGAAATTCAACTTTTTTGTCTTTGAAATTTGATGATGCATACCTATATTTGAATTGTTTCTCAAAATTTTCCCATGTGACAATAGTCTTATCATAATTTTGCATTTTACTAGAGTGGGCCCACCATAGTAGAGCATCACCTTCCAAGTGATAGATAGCAATGCAGCCCTGCATCTTCAAATTGATATCATGCAAGCAAAAATACTATTGTACGTTGAATAACCATGCCTCAATAGAATCTCCAATTTTATTTTCCCTTTGCATCTTGGAAGGGGGAATTTTTTAAGTTCTCTTAAAAATGGGTTTGCCTCTTGAAAAATTGGGTATCTTTCTTCTTATTGCATATGTTCAGCGTGTTAGTTGTTATTAGGGTTTTGATTTTGATGGCCCAAAATACCAGCCAAATAGTTTTCCTTATCTTCCATCTTGGCTTAAAGAGCTCCTAAGATTTCCAAGATGTTTTTCAGAACTTTTGCATTATCTATAGGGGAAGGTGGAAAAAGATATTGTTATTATTCTTTATCATAATTTTGATCTAAGTTCTAGTCTTGATTTTAGTTTTGACCTCTTCTCCTAGCTTGGGCTCACACCCTACACCCAGTGTGCCCTCTTCTTTGGGTTCGGCATTGCCTACATCTCTACTCCATGTCCTCACCATTCTTTATGATCACAAACTGAAGAATTAGCTTTCGGACCCAAATTTACCTTGTGTTTAAACCCATAGCTCTGATACCAAGTGAAACAACCCCTCAAATACACCCTTTTATAATTACAAGTTATTACGTCAACACACTAGTAAGTACAATATCTTTGTAATCTAATAAAGAAAGTATTAATTCTTTCCTTATCATTATTGCCTATGTAAACTACACAATAGGCCAAGTATACCTTTTGTCGATGTTGATAAGTTATATGCCAGCATGTAATGCCTTGCCCTCACTTGGTCTTAACTTATAAGTTTGATTCATTAACCTATTGGTTGTGTACCAAGGTCTCTTCACACTTTGCATCATGCCTTAATGTTGTGCATGATAGGACCGAATTCAATGTTCTTAACTTTAGATACATCAGTTTGCATTATGCCTTAATGTTTTGCATGATAGGACTGAATTCAATGTTCTTAACTTTAGATACGTATTAAGGGTTAAGTCTTACATGCACATTTCTAAATACTTTTTTAATGGTATGCATATCCTTGTCTTAATTTTGGGGTCGATTTCTACTTTGAAAAGTAATGTTTATCAACCACTTTAGGTTCATTCTTTAATGTAGTACCAACTTAACAATTCAATCCAAACTTTACTCATTATAATTAACCACGAGCAAGTATACGTGTTTGGTACCTCTTTTACTGATATTTTTAATCTATTAAGCTTATTAACTTCATCTTAAATAGAGATGGTAGGAAAAACAAGTACAACTTAATAAAATCCAAAATAATAATATTATACAATCCACAAATCATTCGTGATTTTTTCTTTTATATGCCAAGCAACTACACAATCTCTTACATGCTAGAGCAAGAAACCGATTACTAAGTCACAACTTTACTATGCAACCACATACAATTACAAAATGCTTACTTATACAGCATTCTTCTATACCAATATGCCTACAACAACTATCAAACCTCTTCATAGAACAGTTCACATGATGGAATTATAGTTACTATGTCATGTCCGAAAATTAGAGTATTACCATATATATAACTTCAACTTATTCAACTTATAGCTGAATCATTAAGAAATCAAATTCCTATTCAGTATTCATATAAACCATTATAAAATAATACAACACTCAACATGTGTCTACTTATCAATTCAAATGTTTCAACTTGGTAATACACAGAACTACATGCTTCAAGTCCTAATTCCCAACATCAAGGTTCAAGTCTTAGACAAAATTATAGCTCTTAGCTAATTACACAAGCCATTGATCTATCAATTAGTGAATTCTTGATAATAGGATAGAATTAAACACCAGCGCTATGTCCAGACAACTTTCAGTAAGTAAAATTAGATTCATTGACTATGCATATAGCTAACTCAATTCCAGCTAGGAAATCAAAAATAGATACAGCTGTATACCACAGGTCTGTATGAGTTGAATCATTATTCATTCTTCAACTCAGTACATTGAAACTCTATCATTACTTAACCATTAAACAAAACTTGCATTGAGAGATTCAATACAATAGATAGTAGTATAAATATTGAATGCTTCCACAAGGGACATAAATCTAAACATCAATAAAGGTTACTAACACTTTAATTTAGCTTTCACTTATTCAATGAAAAATAATACCACAACTAACCCGATCAAATCAATCTTTACCCAATCCATTTGACAACTCAGTTCCAGATAAGAAACTAACAGTGATACTCCATTATAAGTTGAGACCTTTTCCTATGACCTCCATGTGTATCAACATTTATTTTGAAGGTAACCTTTGCAAATCATGTTGTAAGTACTCAAATAATATCCTATTACAAATACATCACAAACTAAAATACAATATTTAATAAATAATCAGATTTGTTCTCTAAATAATCAAATAGTAATGAAATGAGCTGAAAGCAGTAGACTCACATCATGGTCATAAACCCAATAATTGTTACAGAATTTGTACAGTGACAATAGATCATACAATAACTTGCCATAGTAAGGTTTCCAAATACATCATATTCATCTCAAACGGGACAAGTACTAGCATGAGATCTCGCTCAAAGAATACATAACTCCTTGAAGAACTTTGGCAGCTATCCATTCCTGGATTGATTAAGATAAGTCCAACCATCAACGGACAAGCTTTTGGCTCTACCCACTCCAACCATCGAATCGGGTGTGCGAAAAACACTTGAAATAAGAAACATAAACAATGAAGTGAGAGAGGGTTAGAGAGACTTATAGACTTTAGGCTTTTATTTAAGATTTATTACAGTCTACATCCATTTAAGGTTTCCTCACTAACTTATAAACCAAGGTTTGTTAAATGCCCTTGAATTTTGTTTGTGTACTACTCTTTGCCGTTAAAATCTTATGCATTAGAATATTAGAGGTTATATGCAACCTAAACTTTCTTTTAACATAATACTTCTTAGAAAGTTTAGGATTTATTTAGTGGGCTTACAGTGCCGTGCTAGTTAAGGTCTTAGATATTTCAATAGGTTGTTTGCAAACCAATTGCCTTTTCTTCCACATTCATTGTAAGACTTTAACTGATCTTTAGACAACCCTTAGACTGGACTTATATTATTTGCCACCGTAGGTTCAATAGAGAACTCGATGGGTTAGGGAATAGGTTGTATACAGCCTTTAATACATTTTTGTTGCCTTATATCTATTAATTTATTACCAAGGTTGTTTCAATCCTACTGAGGAAAGAGTCAGTTTTACCACCTAGGGTTAACTAGTGAACCCACATCAGCCCTGCAGGTTTACCTGCTAGCCATAGATAAATCCATAACTTTTGTTATGCATGTTCAAGGCATAAACACCTTGTATTTTCTTTATTTCAACATTAACTAATACACGTAAATATTATTTTCTGTTAGGTTTCATGATCAGGGTTTGCCTCAATTTATATTTTGGAGTTTATTAACGTTGTTAAAATAGCAATAACTAATCCCGTAATAACTAATCCCTCAACCAGTTTTAGTTACCTTTAATGATTCAATGTTCAATCTTTAAAAAATCTCACCCAACATAATATCAGAGCAAGGATTTATAGGGATACAAGTTCGTTCTTAAATGAAACTCAAGCACATTGAATCCACGAAATGAAATATATCCTGATTACGAAATGAAACTCAATGATTTATGTTTCTAGTATGTTAAGAATCTAAGATTCATGTTGATGTTAGGAATGAAATATAGCCTAATTACGAATCATTTTGCCCACCATCAAAGGAGTAGCCTAACTGTTAAAAGAGTTCTTCCACATTGCCATTCAATCTTTCTAGCACACTGAGCACCTAAGATATGCAGTTGCAGTTGCACTAGTGACAGTGTTACACCGTAGAACGGTTTTCCCACACCCTGGGTTTGAAAAAACATTTGCTCTACCTCTCGCCTATTTTCTGCCTCGTCCCCCTCTCCCCCATCCACCACTTCATCATTAAGACTGTTTTGCAAGGGTCAAACTGAATTGTTGATTATGGGAATGGGACAATCGATATATTTCATTAATATGTTAATAAGCTTAAAAAGTGGGAAACGTCCACATCTAAATTCTGCCTTGTAATGTTTTTTGAAAGCCATTATTGTCATAGAACGCTTGCCATCCTTTTAAATTCATATTTCTAAAAAGGGTTTCAATTTATTAAGTTTATTTTATAAAAGGTGTTTTCATTGAAGAACTTTGTAGTCACTCCTAGAATTATTTTTGTGAGAAAATTTGCCAAGGGATGTACTTTAAAAGTTAATTTACCCCTACAATCATTCACCAAATTATTAGGAGTGGTTTTCTAAAAGAAAGTTGTGAGGGCATTTTTCTATTTTAAAGGGAAAATTAAAAAGGTTGTAATTTATTTTTTCTGGATCTAGATAGATTCGCCAAGTTGTAGATGTAGAGTCCTCTTTTTTAGTATAAGATAGATTTCTTTGCCTCAACATTCCAGCCATACCTCTGGATAATTGATGAAGGCTTCCATGATAACCAATACATCAGGCAATAGAATGGTAACTCGTGAGGTGCAGACAGGGCCCCATCAATCCTAATCAAGGTACCTCAACTGTAGAAAAACCAACATCCCAAAAACTTCAGTGATTCCATCAGATGTATAGAAATACTTGGACATTCTGCCCCATGCACTGCTGAATAAACCGTAGGGATGAAAAACTTGCAAATCAAAATATATGCATCTAAGTGCCTATGTCTATATAAGACATTGCAAACCACATTGATGAGATATTGAATTTGAGGGACCCACTCCGGGAACAGAGAGGGTTTATAGCTAAGGGAATTGCAAGTATAGTCTACAATATAAGAGGCCATTCCTGAAATTGCTTAATCATAGTGAAAGAGACAATTTCACCCCAGATTGCTGGTTTACCTTTTTCCAAGATATCATGAAGCAAAGGGACCCAAGAGTACATCCAAGAGTTCCGTTCTATCCTTCCCATACAGCTGACTTAACAAAACCATAGCCTTTTGTATCATATTCTGAATAATTGCATAGGATAAGAAAGATCAGCCTTATTCCTCCATGCCTCCAAATTTAGTGACCACTCCTTCAAAACCTCAAAAATATTTGTCTTTCTCCATTCGATTACCCAATCTGCATTGTAATTGAAATCTGGCTTTGGCAATTTTAACATCTGCCTAATGGAAAACCCAGTCAAGTCTATTATCATTTTACCACTCTTTGCATGCAGTCTCCCGCATCTTTCTTCGCAATTCTGGCATATATCGAATATGAGTTCTGAACACGGGAATACTTCCAGCTTAGCTGCTACTCTATGCAGGTATGACGCTTTGATTTTCCGAATTTCCTCCACTTGTTCATCTAGGTCTTCCATTTCCTTGATGGCTGTGCATCTCTAAAATAAAGGAATATTTCATTGCAGTTCTTCCGATTGCAAATTTGTGGTGTGAAAACCGTATCTTTAAGTTCTCAATCCACTTGCTTCAGAGCTTTAATCAGTGCTATGCTTGAATAAACTTTGCAACTATTGCTTCTCTATAGATATCTTTGAACAACATTCGGCAAGGTATCACCACAATTCAAAGCACTTCCATCCCATCAAAATCAAAACTTGGATGGAAAATGTTGTCCGAATATATGTTTTTAAACCAGCCATTTTGACAACTTTCAGTTGAAATTTTAAACCTGAGGATTTGGCATGAAATCTTCGTTAATTCCTATTTCAGCAAACCAGCTGCTAAATTTCAAATCAGTAGCTTTCTCTCGACCCTCAAAATCGATGTGATACAATGGATTGTGATGACATACCACTCATTTTTTATACAAATAATGATGTATAATCTGTATTATTAAGACAACAATTTTCCATAAAAAAAACTTTTTAAATTTTTATTTATTTTTTTAATAAGGAGCAATATAATATTTATCAAGGTTTAACATTGTATGAAATCTTGCAGCCTTGTTATTTCAATGCCTCTGTTTATTTTTCATTCTTTATTTTGGGAGAACTGCATCAACCTAACAAAAGGTCTCCCCAAACAGGCCAGAAAAGCTAATTGTCTCAAACCAAATTATCTCACAGCTCTCTGTCTCAAACCAAATTTCATTAACACTAACTGATAGATAATTCAATTAAAAGTTGAGTCAAATAAGGGAAAAGATAGAAGGATGGCAGGAGTATAGCTTGCGGTTAGGGCGAGTGCACAACAGCCAATCAGAAAGGTGAAACAAGTGCAGGTGAGGGAAATCCAAAATGAGATTCAAAGCACGCTGCTTGAGGCAGGAACGGAGGGCGGCAAAGAGAGGGAGACGTATGAGGACATCAGTAGGAGGCTTTTTCAGCGGGTTAGGAAGGCAGATAGAAGCCGGAAGAACAGTGAGGGTCTAATAGGCAAAGGGACAGGTTGGGAGAATGAGGCTGATCATCACTCCGCGAGATTGACTAAGTCATCAAAGGATCAACAAGGGTATGGTCTTGGTGGCGTGGCGACGGGTGCTAACTGGATCCCATTGGGGATGGGTCTGGACAGCACTGATGGGGAAGGACTGGTGGCTAGGCACGAGGAGGGTTTGGAACCCAGTCCGAAAGAGCTGATTCTGGATTGCCCCACCCTGGTTTCTGACATTAGGACCCTAGAAGAAACAGGGCTTATTGGTAAATTTGTTGGAAAATGACCAGTAATTGGGGTGGTTGAGTTATGGGTGAAGGAGCAATGTGGGGATGGCTTTAAGGGTGCCAACTGGATCCCATTGGGGATGGGTCTGGACAGCACTGATGGGGAAACTGGTGGCTAGGCATGAGGAGTGTTTGGAACCCGGTCCGAAAGAGCTGATTCTGGATTGCCCCACCCTGGTTTCTGACATTAGGACCCTAGAAGAAACAGGGCTTATTGGTAGATTTGTTGGAAAATGACCAGTAATTGGGGTGGTTGAGTTATGGGTGAAGGAGCTATGTGGGGATGGCTTTAAGCTCAAATTTATGCCCAAGGGCTTCTTTGTGGTTGTTTGCCCTATTCAAGACAAGAAACATGCAATCCTTGAAGGCGGTCCTTGGCTCATGGAAGGGGCAGGCCTTTGGATTCAACAATGGAGCCCTAATTTCAATGCCTTGAATTCCAAGCTTGGCCGCTTTCCCACTTGGGTCTGATTGTATGCACTTTCAGTGGAATACTAGAGTGAGGAATGTTTGACTAAAATAGGAAAGAAACTAGGTAGTTTCATTCAAATTGTGCCTGCCTCCAAGGAAGGCACGCTAGTCTCATATGCAAGACTTCGTGTCAACTTGGACTTGGATGAAGGAATTCTAGAGAAAATTAACCTTAGATCTCTTGGGCAAACATGGCATCAACGGATCAATGTGGAGAAGACCCTATTTCGATGCTTCAAGTGCTGCAAAGTAGGTCATGTCAAAAAAGACTGCCTATTTTCGCCCCGGCAAATTCTAGCAGGCAGTCTCAAAACGTCTGGAGGGCTAAGAAAGGCCATCAGAGGAGTTTTTGAAGAAATTGGATGGAAAATTCATAGGAAGCAAGTTTTGGAAAAGTCACGTAACATTCAAGGCCTGGATTTAGTTGAGACTTTTGGTTGTGAGAGACAGACTAAATCAAAGGGACTCCCTCACCCCTAACATTGTGCTCAAATACTATGAAACAATCTCAAAATAGATGGAGAAGGTAGCTGAATTATTGCACAATGCAATTCAAAAGGAACCAAGTACCCCATGAAACGAAGGGGACATTCCACTATTTAGGCGATGGAGTGCTGTGTGGAATCGGAAGATGAATTACAGGAGTAGGGAAGAAGCACAATGCAATTCTAAGGATGAGATAAACTCCATATAAATTCTCACAATTTCCCAAACTGTTAGTCTCATCTCTAAGACAAATTTTGGAGAAAAAGGGAATAGGTGTCGCAAATCCAAGATGAATCAGTAGCAGCAGAGGTTTCAAGCAAAAGAAAACAAAATACTATCATTGTTTTTTTTGGATCTAGAAAGTGGGAGGTGGAATTCCTCTCTGACTCCCCATGAAGATCATACCATGGAATGTTAGGGGCCTAAACGCCCCTAATAAACAACACTTGGTCAAGCGTCAACTGTTGTCCCTAAAGCCAAATATTATGATACTACAAGAGACAAAATTGAATACCGAAGACACAAGCCCAATAATGAGTAGAAACTGGAATTTTAGGAAGGGAGATTTTGTGACCACAACTGACGCCTGAGGAGGCTTGGCTGTGATATGGTCTCCATCTTCAGTTTTGGTGGAACCCTGTGGTAGAGGTTCGAATTGGAAACTTTTCAAGGTATCGTACTTCTCTTTTGATATTTCTTGTTATCTCTTTAATGTGTATGGGCCTAACTCCCCTATCCTCAAAAGGCAATGTTGGGAAGAGCTATCTCTTCAGCGATCAGTGTGCCCTGGGAAAAAAAAATGGCAGTTGATTTCAACACAATCTTGTCAACACTGATAAGAGGGATGAAATCCTTCATCCTTCTCAGTCTCAAATAGACTTTTATAGATTTTTCTTTGCGAATAGTAATCTAGACGTGGTCCCTAAAAATGGAATTTTCTCTTGGACAAACAAAAGATTAGGTTTTAGCAACATTGTTGAGCGATTGGATAGGTTTTTGATAACTTCTCCCTAGTTGAACAGTGATTGGATAGTAGAAAGTAAAATTCTGCCAATTTCAGGGTTTGACCATGCCCCATTGGAATGGACAGTTAATGTGGATGGGCCCCCTACTAAATGGCCTTTCAAATTCGAAGCGATGTGGCTTAGAGATTTTTCATTAATGGAATGTATGAAGGATTGGTGGACACATGCTACAAAAATAGTTGCATCCCAGATGTATGTAATGGCTAAGAAACTGAATTACATAAAATCTTGCCTCAAAAATTGGAACCATGAACCCTTCAAAAATATTTTCCAAGGAACCACAAGGGTGGAGGCAGAACTGGCGAGTCGGAATGAAGTGGTCATGACAGTAGGGATGGACGCAGAAATGTATAGAAAGGAAAAAATGCTGCTCGCTGAGCTAGAAGAACTACAAAATAGAGAAGAGTGATTTTGGCACTAAAAATCAAAGGAAAGTTGGCTGTTGGAGGGGAACAAGAACACCAATTTTTTTCACAATTCCACTAGAGAAAGGAGAAGCTTCAACCACATTTCATCGATAGAAGACACAGATGGCAGTATGTTGGAAACAACTTCAAATTAAGGGCAGAAGTGGTGGATTTTTTCAAAACACTTGTCTCTAGCCAAGCCAACGATAATATGAATGCCCAGAATTCAAGCCTCAGATTCATCATGAGGCTTGTCACGGATCAGCAAAATAGGGACCTGATGGCCCCCTTCTCTCCTGAAGAAATCAAGTTTGTAGTGTTTTGTATGGAAAAGAACAAAGCCCCTGGAGCAGATGGTTTTCTAGTCAATTTTTTCCAATCCTTCTAGCATATTGCGGGGGATGAAGTGGTAAGTCCGGTTGGGGAGTCGAGAAGGAAGAATAATATAGCCCTAGATTTGAATTGCACCTTCATATCCTTAATTTTGAAAGGGTCAACAATCTACCTTTGTTGACCTCAGGCCGATCTCTTTATGCAATACCATTTACAAAATTAACTCAAAAGCAATCTCCTTCAGATTGAAACCAATTTTAGATATTCTAGCCTCTCAGGAGCAAGAGGGTTTTTCCCTGGAAGAAATATTCACAAAGGAGTAATTGTTTCTCATGAATTATTCAT
This sequence comes from Torreya grandis, assembly GCA_037957365.1. Classification (NCBI taxonomy): domain Eukaryota; kingdom Viridiplantae; phylum Streptophyta; class Pinopsida; order Cupressales; family Taxaceae; genus Torreya; species Torreya grandis. Next base: position 1,263,259 of record JARHVA010000690.1, read on the forward strand.
TCACTCTCTCAGAATCATAGGAAAGGGAAGTTGATCGAACTATATATTAGTAAAGCATATGATAGAGTCAATTGGCAGTTTCTAATGAAATTTTTTTAGGAGTTTGGCTTTGGGAAGGATTGGAGAGATTGGGTGTTCAGCGGCTTGTCCAGTCCAAGATTTTCAGTTTTGATAAATGGCTCCCCAACAAGTTTTTTTGAAGCAACTAGAGTGCCGCACCAGGGGAATCCCCTTTCTCCCTTTCTTTTAATCCTCAGAACTTCAGCGCTAGGGAGAGCTTTCAAAGGGGCCAAAGACGAAGGAATCAATGCTGCGGAAGGTATGGAGACCTAACTCATTAACAATTTGTTGATGATAGATTCTTGTTTGGTGAGGTATCAAAGAGAGAAGCAAGAAATTTAAGGAATATATTAGAGGTATATTCTGAAGCCTCGGGCTAAGAGATAAATGAATCAAAATCTAAGATATTATTTATAAACAACTCCAACCAAGCTTAGCCGAGGATTGCCCAGATCTTAGGTTTCAACATTGGCAAGTTACCTGGCAAATATCTCAGGGTTTTGTTGTTTGTTGGTAAAGGTAAATCCTCTATTAGGAAAAAATTGATTCAATCTTTTCATGCAAGACTCTCTGCCTAGGAATAGAAGTCATTGTCATTGGCCGAGCACATCACACTAATAAAATTAGTGCTCAGTGCAATATTAATTGACATCATGTCAGTCTTGAAGCCACTGACAAAGGTTTTGAAATCTATTAATTGTATCATGAAGGATTTCTTATGGCAGGGATGCGAGGACAAGAGAAAAGTTCCCCTACTTAAATGGGATAAACTTTGCCTCCCCAAAGCAGGAAGAGCTAGCATCAAAAACTTGGAGCTTCAAAATTTAGCACTAGTGGCAAAGCTGGTCTGGGGAGTTTATTATCAGCCTCGAGCTCTTTGGAGCAGACCTTTACAACATAAGTGTTTAGGCATTGGGGAACCAAGTAGAATCCTCACTATAGCAAATCCTTCCAGGGGTTCTCATACTTGGAATTTCATCCTCAAGAGCTGGCATAAAATCATAGACCACTTCTCATTGGGAATCAACAATGGCTGCTCAGCAAAATTTTGGGATGACTCTTGGAATGTACACAAGCCTCTAAGGGAAATTCACGAACTGGAGGATGCAAGGGCCATCCTTTCCATTGTACTGGATCGTATAGTGAGAGATTCACTGGTTCAAGAGTCCTTTCAAAGTATAGTAGTCTGGAAATGGAAAAATTTGGAGAATACACCTATCCCCCCAAAACAGATTCCATTGTTATCGGATATTCTTGCAAATAGAAAGGTCTTCATCAATGAAGGAGATGATCGGATCCAATGGATGGGAGCAAAGTCAGGAGGCTACACAGTAAAGCTTGGTTATAAAAAGGCCAAAATCTCAGATCCGTCTTTTGTTTGGCCCAACTAGCTCTACTAGAACAAAGTCGGACTCCCAAAAGTTGGGGCCTTTACTTGGTTGGCAGTCAAAGGTAGGATCTGAACTCAAGATAGGTTATGTAAAATTGGTTTCTTAGATCCCTCAAGGTGTTGCCTGTGTTTGAAGTGCAAGACAACAAACCATCTTTCATTTTCTTGTCCCTTTGCTGCCAAATGTTGGGACTGGTTGTGTTAAGCTTAGTTGGTGATGGGCTAGACCTCCTACCTTATTGCAAGCCTTTTCCTCATGGTTTTTCAGCATGGCAAAGGACTCCTTATCTAGTTTATGGAAGGCAAGCCCAGCAATCCTCATTTGGAATATCTGGAAAGAGAGGAACAAGCATATTTTTGAGGGAAAGGAAAGTTGCTTCGAGGAGGTTTTGGGTAAAGCTGAAATTGCTATTTCTGATGATGTTTCATTGCATGCCAAAAGGAGCAAGCCTCAGCGGTCCAACTGGTACATGAAGATCAGAAAGAGTTGGCCTCTTGTCAAGATCCCTCTTGTTAATGGGTCAAGAGTAGGCTCCTCCTTTAAGAGAAGGGAAGATCACATGAATTGGGTACCCCCTTTTTTTGGTTTTTTCAAGTTGAATTATGATGGGGCAGCCCATGGCAATCCGGGGGCATCTAGAGTTGGCTGTATTATCAGGGACTACTTAGGCTCTTTGATCAAAGTTGCTTCCAAATCATTGGGATATACGACTAACAATGAAGCAAAAGCCTAGACCTTGGTTTTGGGCCTCAAGCTTGTAGTCCACTATAGGATCGAGCACCTTTGGATTGAAGGGGACTCAATGGTTGTGACTCAGGTTCTCCAAAATCGAAAAGCAAAGTCATGGAACATTGAAAACATCCTTAGACGAGTCTAGACTTCTTCAAAAACCGGACAACAATGCATTGCTTCCAGGGAGCTAACATAGAGGCAAATTTCTTGGCGAATCAATGCATTGATCAAATGGTTGAATTGGTGGTTGATAATTAGGGAAATGGGTGGGCTAGCTTGGATGAGGTGATAGATTGAATATTGTATGTTGGATCTTGACCCATTGATATTTTCTTTAGTCTCCTTTTTTCTCCCTAACCCTTAATAAAGCATGGGGTTAATCATTACCAAGCATGGAATGCTAAGCAAAGTTATTGAAGAACCTTTAATACGTGGGAAATCTTTTGGCAGTTGGTGAAGATCATATATCCTCTAATTTTTGCCCTCGAAAATAGGTGGAAAAAGTTTTGGTTTGTGTAATGTCCCCTTTCCAGAATTAAACCAATCAGAAGACCCGTAGCCTATTCATTATTTTCCATGGGCCTAGGGATTAAGTAGGGAAATAATTTAATAATATTTTTAAGTCGTCCTCGAATTACTTTATTTTATAACATGAAAAAAGTACACTTATGTATTATTATTATTATAAAGGGGGCCAAAAAGTAATATTTATTTAGAAAAGTTTAAAATGCTCTTAGGGTTCGGGCAATGAAATATTCCGAGCCAAATTTTTTCAATTTTTTTAGATTTTGGATTACAACATCACAAGCAAGTTCCGTCAAGATTAAAAGTTAATCTCAAATAAACTGAAATAACTTCGCCACTAGAATGCAAGAAATGGAACTCAACGTCCAGTATGTGCTACCCAGTCCAAGGCGGAGTAGGGGCGACCATAAGACGGAGTAATTACAAATAAAGAACTCTACGTCAAGTATGTGCTACCCATAAGGGGCTACCATATGACGGAGTGAACTTAATAACAATGCTTTAATGGAAATACTGAAAAGGAAACTACTCCACACCCAGCATGTGCTTGCTTACCCAGAAGGGAAAGTAGCTACCATAGGGCGGATGCTCTACACCTAGAATGTGCTTGCTAACCCAATAGGGAAAGTAGCTACCATAAGGCGGACCTGTAAACTATTACAATATTTTAAAGGAAAATTGAACAAATAGAAAAGGGCTACCAGTACTATTGTCAGCTTACAAAATTAAGAGAAATTTGCCCTTAGAAAGAAGAAAAACCAGCCACCTATTAATTTCTTCAGATGTCCATAACTCACACAAAATTGGCTCAATCTTTCTGATTTCTGTTGCAAAGTCTCTTCTTAATGATGGCGCCCAAGCTAGCACCCAAGAACTGATCCAATCTGCATCCAATAATTAATACACGGATTCCAATGCAAACCCCAAGGGGCGTCCTAGCTGAATGGGGCGATTTTCTCTAGGAAATAAATGCAAGCTTTAAAAATTCTGAAAATATGAGTAAAGGGGCGCCTAGGCCTAACCAAGACAATGAGATGATACCCAGAACTATTTTTTTTGTATTTTTTGATTTATGAATGAAAACTTAGGTCTGTCTTATACAGAATACAATATCTGAAACTCTAATAACATCAAAGGAACTGACAATGAAATAACTGAAAACAATATGTAAGCAAATACAAATATCAATGACTAATTCACCCCTAGATGCTGTCTTGCAAGCATGAAGAGATGCCCTTCCTAGGAGGCCTTCATTCCCCGAAGCAGTTCCAGAGCCAAAGCTGCAGCATAACAATGCATTAAAACCAAGATGGAGATATGATAACCCAATGCCTTCTTTTATAGGCTTCAATTGGCTTTCCCTTGAAGCTTATCCCCAAAAGTGGCGCCCCTTTCCATGTCATGATGGCGCCCCCCCTTCAAGTCCCTCTTTTAAAACAACATTAAGTTGTTTTGGTCTAGGCCAAGGTCAACGTTAAAATATAACGTTATTATTATTTTTTAAGTGAAATTCACTTATTCCACCAAGACCGAATTCTGAAGCCCAAAACTGAATGAATCAACTTAAACGGGAAGGTTAACTCCTTGTGACAATCCTGCTAGCTGCCAAAAATAGAATTTACTAAAAATAGTAAATTCCTGGAAATGCTCAGAAAATTGAAACAGACATACCTCCGCGAAGCTCTCGAAAAACCCAGAAAGAATTTGCCATCAAAACTTCGAACAAAGACATCCTAAAAAATAGGAAACCCTCATTTGCACCTTCCGAATAGCCTACGGATTTTCAGGAATAGGCCAACGGTCATTCTGAGATCAGATTCGAGAAGGGGTCATTACAGGCAACTGGAAAAAGGGAAATTATAAAACTGGGCTCAAAATGTTTCATTATTCATTATTCATCTTTGAAATCAAAACCATATTCTAGGTTGGAGATTTTGTGTTCAACTTTTCCATATGAAGACAAAAATCCTCTGGTGTATAGATTTAGAGGACGAAAACCCTCTTTTCCATTAAAATGATTCCATCTAGGGATCATAATTGTGTTGATAGATCAAATTTAATTTCAACTTTCAGTTGGTTGAAGGTTGTAATCAATTTCCAAAATTTCGTGAGGGATTATCAGAGACATATATGTTTATTGTTGTTCAAGGGTTGTCATACCTTAGAGAGGTTGCCGCACAATTGAGGGACACAAATCACTGTCCCTAGGATAGTTGTGCAAGGATTTGTGAGGGTTTCAGGTTGTTTTAGGAAAATACCAACTCGAGAGAGTGACACCCTACCTTGCTTATCACCATTCATCTAAAACAATTGTCTTGTTGCACTCCTTTGCTAATGTAAAATAATTATGTTGTTTTAATCCGGTTGTAAAGGTTTTATATGAAATGATTGTTCATTTCCGCCTTCTTATGGTTGAGTTTTAATTATGGTTTGTTTATGTTTGTGTCTCTCGGCTACTGGTTGCCTTCTTATGGCTAATTTGTAAGTATGGTATGTTTTGGTTTGTATCTCTCAGCGACCTATTAGTAGCCTATTCTTTGTAAATCGCTTTGATTCAATATAAAAAAAAATTGCAATAAAAATTACAATTTAATCTTCAATATCATTGTTGAGTATTGTTGTTTTAATATTTAATTGATGCTCCAATTTTAGGAAAAATACAAAATAATAAAAATTCATAAAATTACCCAATTGGGACATCTCAGTTTCTGTGCCACGAATTGGTAATCATTATAGGTTGCTTGTTTCTCGATGTTTTCCTTCCTTGTTTTTCTAACAAAAGTCTTTGAGAGCAGTATAGTGGCTTGCGAGTGTAGTGTTTGAGTAATTGAGCTTCTTGGTCTGCAACATTGGTAAGGATGCAATGGTCCAAAGATTTTGCATTGTTGGATCCGTTCTTTTTATTTTTAGAAAAAATGGGAGATGGCCTTTCGAAATGTAGTTCTGAGAACAGAACGAAAAAACTCTTTTGGGTCCCTACAAGGTTAACCTCTAAGGCCATTTGGGAAGTCCTTGGCCCGGTTTATGTGTAGAGGGTCTTCAGGGGTAGGGTTAACTCTGAGATAGCCTTTGCATTTTTATCCAATTTGTTGAAGGTGTTGAAGGACAAAGCACTAACTCGAAGGGTGGTGGTCTCATTTGTATGGCCAACCTTCCAGAGTGAGCTAGACAGAGCCCTAGATGGGATTGTAATGGAAACACCAAGGTGGCTTCCCTTCTCTGGCCAAGAAGCAATGGGTTGAGTATCACTAACAGCATTCAAGGAATTGGAATCTAGGTTAGTTTGCATGTTCTCCTTTGTTGAACAACACAAGGCTTTATTCAGGTTGGTCATTCCTCTCATGGTAAGAGTTTCGCTCCTCTTAATTTGGAAGAGATGAAAGCCCCTTTACCTCTCTCCCCCTTTTCTTGGATAATGCATGGAGGAAGAGAGATGTGGTTAATTACTTGTTGGGAATGTGTGGGTCAGAGGACCTCCTGGGCCAAGGAAAAAAATATTTGACCTTGACAGGAGGGAACTCTCACCCTGCTTCTTCATTAGTTAGGTAGGGCAAAGAAGTTCTAAAGGAGGACGAAGGGTTTCTACATTCTGAGGGTGGTTCCAAGCAGGTTAAAGGGAGCAAGGGCATTGGTGGTCGAGGTTGCAAGAATTTGAGGGGCCGTCTTCACAAGGGTTTCAGAGGTGACAGAGGCTTCAGTGTTGTGGGCGGCATTATGATTCCTAAAGGTAGATTTTGAGGGAGGTGTTAGGCAAGGCTTATAGGAAATCTAGTTTCCTCAATTCTATGAAAAGCAGACTTGTTGATAAGGTTTATGGGGGCCCTATTGATGAATTAGGTGGCAAGGTTGTTGGCAGTGGTACTAGGTCCAAGGTGGAGGGAGCGGTGTATGAAGTAGAGGTGGCTATGGAGGGAGCTCATGAAGCAATGGAGATCATTGCCCTGGAGGATGATGTGGACATAGTTTCTGAGGTGGAAGATGAAATGGCTATGGACGATGATAGGATGTGACAGTGGACGTAGATGTAGAGGAGTTAGTCACATGTTTTATCATAGTTGTGGCATTTGGTGTTGTCTTCCTGTAGTCCTTGTAATTTTGTATAGTTTTGTCATAAGCTTAACAGATATTGCGGTTGGTAAGGTGCAATCCCTTTTGTGTATTTTTATTTTTTGGTGGTTTGGGTCTAATTTCTTAGTCTTTTCATAGAATACATACGATAAGAATTAGTCAAATATTCTTGTGTAGGCTTGGCAATTTTTGTGGCAATCGTGGAGGCTCTCTAATCACAATGTTTTTGTTAATATTTTGCTTTTTAATGGAAGGGTGAGGGACCCATGAACCCTCAATTACATATAAAAAAAACAAATAAGAGTCAATACTTACTTTCCAGCTGCCTCCCAAGACTTATGAACTTAGAGAAGGCATAAATTCAAATCTGGAGGGGGTAGAGTATTATACTTTTCTTTAAATAAATTATAAGGTAAATGGGAAAACAATACCCTTAAAGGATACTTTTTCGAATAAATGGATCAAGTGTAATGTAAATGGAAAAACAATTCAAATTGGCTTGAAAGTGCCTAACTTTTCTACTAAAATATATTAATTATAAGTTAAATAGAAAAACAATCCACTTAAGAGAGAATTTTTCCACTAAAATCAATCATTTTTTTCATAGCAAGAAATATATATGGCATTAAAATTGTATTGACATTGACCATGAACCATGATTACGCTGAGAGGGACTGTGGATCAAAATTGGCCAAACTATCTAATCGAGCAAAATCTGCAATTATAAAGAGCGTCAAAATTATAAATAAAGAATGCAATGAAGAGCCAATGGCAGAAGAATCAAATCAAATAAAAGGATGGGACTTTTCAGTTATTCCAAAAAAAGCAGAGAGAAAAGACCACCCTCAAGTAATTTGGTTACCTCTTGAGAAAAGCTTTCTGAAATTAAATTGTGATTGGGCAGCAAAAATAAACCAGGTCCAATGGGGTGTGGAGGTGATTTGAGATGCAACAATGAGGGAATAATAAAGGTATATACAAAAAAATTGGGTTACAGCTCAAACAATCAAGCAGAGGTAAAGGCTATTCTTCAAGGGCTGAAAACTGCAATTAAGGATGGAGTACAAAATTTAATTGTAATAAATGACTCCAAAATGGTGATAAATGCTTTGAAGACAGGTGAGTGTTAAAATTGGTATCTTCAAGACTGATTTTATGGCATTATACAAGCTGCAAAAAGTGTCATATCTATCAGTATTTTCATACAATAAGGGGGGCAATAAGATCACTGATCATCTTCCCAACCTAGCAGTCAAGACCAAAATCTATGAGCTGAAAAAGTACGCTCTAGGTAATGGGAGAAAGGAAACAAGCAATTGGAAAGAAGCATTAGAAATATTTACAACCAAACTCATAAGGCTTCGAAAGGAATCAGGAGTAAGAAGAGGTTGAAAGTGTTAAAAATAAAGTTTTGAAGACATATAGTTGATGTTGTTGTGCAGGTGGCTGCATTAAACTCAATGTTTTGTCACAAGTCAAAAACAATTTTGAATACAACATTGTTTGATGGCCCAACAAGCTAGGAACAAGGGAGAGCTATCAGATGGTAGAGATGGAAAATTTATTTTGATAGTTGCATCTACATGAAGATATCTTGTCTTCAAGCTCTTATGTAATCCCTCTTTTTTGATAATATATTTAATTTTATAAAAAAAAAGAGTATATTAATATATTTTAATCAAATTTTTAATTTTTAAAATAGCATTCATATGATGATGATGACTTTTAACATTCTTCAAATCAAGTTTGTTAAAATCAGATTTGTCTATAAGAGCTTCTATAGATATATTAATTTTTGTGAGATTTTTATAATTGGTTGTGTTTTAGTCATATTACCCATATGACCTCCATGAGTAGTCATTACTCAAATGGTATTTTTCCTCGTATTTTTTTGTAATAATTACAAGGGAAGGGGATAGACTTTAGCACACAATGCAGTTCTTTTTAGTCCTTCCTCATATTTTGGTAATAATTACAGTGCAATTCTTTTTTAATCCTTTCTCTAAAGTGTGATTTTTTTGTGTTCCTTGATGACTCCTACCATCACAATCATTTGAGGCTCTTCCCAACTAAGGTTCCTTCACAATCAATAGACAATCAATAGAATTTCCCCAATCGAAGCACCTTTGCAATCTTTCAACTCCTCCCAACTGACATGCCTTCGGAATCCTTGGACTGTTCAGATGCTGAGGTAAGTCAGATGCTATTCAAGTCAATAGTCTGCCTTCTCGGGAATGAGAGACTCCAATTAACAAAAAAATTACATGGATTTAACCAGATCCCAATAGTTTTGATGAAAGGTGTAACAAAGGATCCAATGCATCTGGTGCAAACTTCCGAGCAAAGAGAAAACATACAGAGGTCCTTTGGTTATTATAAGTGCATTGCGTGCCATTACGAATCCTCCCAATAAATTCCTCAGTGATGTCTGCCTTTCCAAACGTTGCTGGATGAGAGCCCCCCCTTGACCAGTCAACCCAAGTTATACTTCTGTTGGCAAGAAGTGACCCAAAACGAATGCTCAACATGGTAGTAAAATAATGCTCACTTGGAAAACAACCTGGAGGGCAAAATTTCGCAAATTTTGGATAGAAAATGTTATCAGAAATTATACTGGTTGCAAGCTTGCGATCAACCTCAAACCATTGAGACCCTTTACGCCATTGATATAGTGTGACTTCAGGTTCCATGTTTGGGTTGTAACGTCCCCTTCCTACGGGACCTTCATCATCAAAGGAATTTACAAAACTATGTTGGGATTTGAGCAGATAATTGTAAACTGTAGTGAAATTGAATACAGGAATACAGGACTCAGATAAAAGTACGAATCTGAAATTTGAGAAGTCAAGTAAAGCGTTTGCAAGAAGTCGTCTTTCTGCATCACAGAGACTCACATGTCCCCACTCTGCTACCTGCAAAAGTAAAACATAATGATACTCAATAAATCACCAAATAAATACCATTTTTCTAACATTTGTTCAAAATTTGACAGGTGCATAAGAATGAGAAATATTTAAGCATGTTGCATGCAACTTTCCATGAGTAAAACGAATTTTAGTAAAGGTACACAGTGAGCTAATATTTGTTTCAGAGCAAAAAACACATTAGCTCTGATTGGAAAATTTTCAGGTTCAATGTAGCCGGACTTGAATGGTTTTTGAAAGCACGTGAATTATTCATGATCCAAAGTTCCTGTGGAGAAAAGTATTAAACTGAATCAAATAACTAGATCCACCTTTAGAAGAGCCTTGTTTCAGGTCATCAACAAGCTTATCAAATACATCTGAACTTCAAATAAACACAAACAGGAAGATGATGCCCCATGTAAAAATATACTCTGCAGCCAGTGGAAGCAGGCATTATAAGCATGTGTTTCTTCTTTCTATGCCTACTTATATGTCAATCGCTGATTATGATTGTGGATCGTTAATCCATGTCATCCATTATCGAAGCAGTTCAATCTCTTTAAGCTTAATTTTGTGGAGTTTTTCCATGGCCACTTGCTCAGTTAGGTCTCCATTCTTGCAGGTCCAGTTAGGTTTCTCATTCCACTGGTATTTGTCCTTCAAGGTATCAATTTAATGATTGACAATCTGTTCATTACCTTGATGATCTCTGTTGGGTGAGAATTGTTTTCCCTTGGTGTCTTTTACAAGTTTAGCTCTGCCATTTTCCTTTGGCTTATCAATTAACCTTTTACCAGTTTCCAGATCTTTGGATATGGTTTTGGGCTAATTTTTAGTCCGTAGCAATTTGCTCCTCCAGAAATCCATTTGTTATTATAGGAACTGACTCCCACCATTTACATACTTAAAATTCTAGGCCTCTATTCTACGTCTAATATGTTTGTAACTTTGTTCTGATCGCCAGAGGCATAGCTTTTGGTGGTTACCCCATTCAAGTTTGAAGAAGTTATAATTCTAAGCTATTTGCAGTCTACATACTGTTCTTGGAATTACATTCTGCTGCAGCATCAATTTCCTCACTTGCTGCATCAAATCCCTCTCTCTATATCATTGTTTCCTGGAACAAGAAGAAGCCTGCAGGTGCCTGCAATTGACGTTGCATCAAGACAGCATACTTTGGCCACGATTAGCCCACCCTGGCAAACTCAATATACAGACCAAAGTTGCTTTCAGACGTCAGGCCTCTCTTCAAAAATCTAATTCCAGACTACAAGTCACCCACAATCAGTGGATATTAAATGCATAAATATTTTTATGTTCTTTCTGAGGTGGCTTTCCTGCTGTAAGACGTTTCTCCCTCAACCAGTTGCTCGAAGATACAATGTGACCTTCCTTTCCCCCATCATTGAAGCATTGTCTCATCCCCTCCAGTCTTTGTTTGACATCATTCCATTGGCTGAAGTTTGACCTCCTATCTCAATTCAAAAGCCTTCTTGACTTGCAGTAGATGGAAAGGCCCCCATACAAGATGCACACTGCCTCAAAAACCTCTCCGAGGAAGGTCCCATGGAGAGGACTACCACTCCAAATTTACAGCCCTAGATGGTTCCATGAAAGAGGGGAATCTTGAAATGTAAAAAAATGAATTCTGCAGAAAATAAAAGTGGCTATGGCTAGGGAAAACATTTTTTTAGTGTCTGGGAAGGGAGTGTTCAAGAGGTGTAAAGCTGCTTAAGGGATTCCATTACCACATGCAGGAAAAAAGATTGGTCATTCCCCTCAAAAGTATTCGATGAAAATTTTGGAAGGGGACCACATGACCACAAAAGACTCCCAAATTCAATCTGCGGAAGCTGCTAAGAAAATTTAGGAATCCCTTCCCATGGAACCACTTGATTAGCCTGCCAAGTGTCAATCGATATCATAACCTGTATAACCCATATAGATTTTAAGTTAAGGGTTTATCTCTTCAATGTTTGGCCTCCCACCAGCTTTGAGGCATTTGACAGTTAACTTCTCGTTCGACTTATATCTGTGTGCAACTACCACCATAAGTTTTTATTGAAAATATATCCAACATTGTTTATGAAAAAAAATAATTAATATTGAGAATAAAACGTAGAAAATAAATTCAATTCATGTGCTGAAAAACCAAGAAATCTGCACAAACTTGGGCCAAATGGAGACAGACTAGAAAAACCAGAGGCAGTGACTCAAACCTCCATTAACAAGACTAAAATCTATCACCCAAAAAAAATTGACCATCCTAGCAATAATGCAATCTAAGATGGTCATATATCCAGGCAATTACAGACATAAACAACAAAACAATTGGACCTATGATAGCACCGTAACTTCAACCACCAGGAGTCTAGAAGATAACCATCAACATAACCACATATATGGAAACCAACCAAAAGAGAGAAATATACTCAAGTAGGTAACTCAGCCATGCTAATGCCTCCCACCATCTGTTGCAGCATCCAAGACCTTAAGAAGATTGTTTCTGATCTCTGCTGAAACAAAATCATTGTACCACAGCTGCTTCATCCATAATGAGACCACATGATTTCATGAACTCCAGAACGATGGGCAGGTTCATCAGGCTATATTTAACTTTGGTACAGAGCCTTACCATCATCCCCACAAACTGGGTTAAGTCTTTCCTGTGATCCAAATAGGATCATGAAAGTCTGCTGTAATTCAGTTTGGTTGAAATAATCAGTTTTAGTTTATAGTTTGTAGGACTGCTTATGTGTTTGAAACATGTTTCCTCTAACTCCATGATATAGAATTAGGAAAACAGAAATCGCAGAGGTTGATTAGAAGCAAAGCAGGTACAGAAAGGCTTAAGGGTGATCCTGACACCCCGAGGCCCACATAAGTTGAGAAAAAAAATTATGTTGACATCTTCGGAACATCCCAAAGATGCAGACATTTTCTGCAATTGTTTAAGATGTCTTGTGCAGCACAGTAAGTACACGTGACTTTTTCACCAGCAGAAGATAAACAACAAAAACTAAGCTTCAACAGCCCAGAACTGGAGCTCAAGTATTGTTTCTTCCAATTCTTCATAGGAATTGGCATTCAGTTGCTCATGTAATCCTCAATTCTAGAGTTGTAGGATGTATGAATAGAGTGAAGTAATGAAGCATGTTGTTTGAGCAATTTTTCTGAGCAAGACAAGCTTGTAGAGCATTGTAGAAGTGCTATAGAAGCCCCACAGTGTTCTTGGAGGCTTATTTTAAGCAATTGGCTAGTAATTATTGCATAAAGATAGTGGAAATAAGGAAGCACAGTCCCTAGCAGTGATGGCACAGATCGAGGTAGCACAGACGGAGGGTGATCAGAGGTGCAGTTTGGATGGGAATTTGGACGGCAGGAAGCCCGGCTGCATGCTGTCAACTGCCAGAAAAGGGAAAGTGGCCAGCAAGAAAAAAGCAGGGCAGATCAGTCTCAAGTCAACAAACAGGTCTTCTGCAGAATAAAAGCTATCGATGTAGCAAATGCGAACAAGCCTTTCAAACTGCTGAGCTGTAGAAATTCTTCAAACCTGTTCCGCTCCTGCTCGGATTTTTGTCAGACTCAAATTGCTTCTTCTCTGTGCTCCGCCCCTGGCCCCCCATCAATCAATGGATGTCCTAGCCTGCGAGGTGGCTCTTCTACGATTTGTGGCACTAAGGATCATCAGAAGATTCAGACATCCTTAGGGGCACCCAGTCAGGAGGAGGATGGTCCAAAGTTTTTGAAAGGGCAGAAAATCATTTAGCTGATAAAGAGTGGCTAAGCTCACTGTCAGGTCTTAGGGAGGATGGAAATTTTCAAACCCTTGCCTTGGTTGACATCACGGTCCATTTGGAAAAAGAAGCAGTGGATCTTTGTCTCCTGGATGAGGAGGAGGATCTATTCATAAAGGAGATGGAGTGCAGTTCGTTGGTAGGCAGGTTTCCCAGAAAAAGACCCACTGTAACAGAAATTTTGAGTTGGATGGACATTGCTTGGAAGGAGATAGCATGCCCTTCTGTAACCCTGCCTGCAAAAAGTTTTTTTCTCGTTAAATTTATTTCGTCAAAAGACCATGACTTTGTGTGGAAGCAGGGCCCTTGGTTCCATGGCCAAGTGGGTTTGTGTTTATGCCCTTGGCAGCCTTTTTTGATCCAGTGGTAGAGTCCATTGAAAAAATTCCCATTTGGATTCCTTTTTTCAATCTTCCGTTGGGTTTTAGAAATCCAGATAAGATTAAGATGTTTGCTGGAAAGGTTGGGGACTTTGTGAAGATTGATCCTGTAGCCAATGGATCTAGTTCTTCCTTTGTCAGGGTTTGCATATTTGTAGACGTTTCCAAACCCATGACGCAAGTGGTGCAGATTTCTTCCATTCATGGGCATTGGTTGCAGTATTTGGATTTTGAAGGGAAGTAATTCAGATGCTTGAGATGCAAACAAGTTGGGCATAAAATTGCAGTGTGCCCCTCACAAAAAGGCTGGGTCGACATCTCAGTCCCAGAGATGGATTCCAATATCCAATGGATGAGGGGTGGGCACTTCTCCTCTATCTCATGGTCGTCTGGTTAACACCCAGGAAGTCAGACCTGAGATGCCCACTTTAAAGGAGGTTTTGTCACCTGTTGTCTGCACCGAGCAAGTCTCTCAGATTTCAAGCAAGGATGGGATTCAATCACACAGGATTGAAGTCCAGAGGAAGCTGTATTCAGCTAGAACAGAAGAACCAGTAGCCAAGGTTCAGGAACAGCAACAGAATACGGATTTGATACAGGATGAAGCAGAAGATGATTCGGAGGAAGAGGAAGAGGAAGAGGGCATGGCTTCTAGAGAAGAACTCAATATCTCACAATCAGAATCCCTGTTAAATAGACAAACTGCGGACAACTATAGCATGAAGGAAGCAAGACAGAAGCGGAAAGACTATAGATGGATGCTTTGAATGCTATCGATGGGCGAACATAATGGACCATGGAGGCCCTCCTCTCCCATAGTAGAAAGGCAACTGCCTCTCTTCATTGAAGTGTTCTTGACGATAAAGAGTAAGGTGTGGGCACACAATGTATTGTTTAATAGATTTGTTTTGATGATGTGCGGTGGTTAGGTTTTTCTTGTTTGTACTGATTCATGGCCTTGTGGCTTTTTGGTCAGTTTTTTCATGATTCTTGAAAAATAGTTGATCTTTTTTTATTTGTTAATAAAGGGTGAGGGACCCATCAACCCTTAATTATCTACCCAAAAAAAAGGAAGCAGAGACCCACTCTACTGGAATTTTCCCACGATAGGTTTTCTCTAGGTTAAATTATTATGTTGGTTGTATCTTTCATGTTTGTTTCAGTCATTACTTGCTTAATTTTCATTCTATGCAACTGCTGTCATAAATTTCAACACTAAAGGCAACACAATTCTAAGTATAATGCTATTGTTCTAACATAACTCTTAAGGGATAGCAATTTAACTCAATTGTATAATATTTCTGTGAACATAGGATTGCGATAGGGTGAGATTAGTATGGTGTTAGTAAATGAAATCAAATCCAAACAAATAACACACTAAGCTAACACCCTAAGCCTATTTCAAAGGGAGAGCATATTAACAAAACCAAATGAGAAACACCACTAGAATGCAAAGACAGAGAAATCCTTCACCTTCCTTAGATGCTCCAAATAGCTTGTTGAAGTGGCTTGCTCGGCTTGTGCTCAATGAGTCTTCATCAAAGGAGGCTTGGCTATCTCCTCTTCTCCTTGGCACATTTGTGATGGCTTTGGCTTTGGCTCGGCTCAATCAATTTGGCATTATAACACTAATTTCAATGACTTTTGGAATCAATTTAGGCCTTATAACTTTGCACTATCCAAGCTTAAAATTATGGTTGTGAGGCCTTGCATTTATAGATTTTTCAAAAGGGGTTGGATCAACCATGACCGTCCATCTCAAAATGAAAATGTGTGGCCATGAATTAATCTAATTATGCAAATAAAATCCATAAATACCCTCATCATGATTTGGGAAGAATGGGCATTTATGAAGCATGGGAGGGCTCAACCCTGATATTTTGTGCATTTATGGTTTATGGATGCCACCCCATAGAAATGATGTCATTTGATGATGCAGATATTCAGTATTCATTTCCAAAAAAAAATATTCAAAAAACTCCATGGAATTCTTAATTAGGCTTATGATTTGAATTAATGATCTTTTAAACATGATTAGGCAATTTCGATGCAAATTTTGGCCCTTGGTGCACAAATTAATCAAATTGGCCAAAATGTCTTGTTATTGGCTCGAAATTTGACTGGATTGGAATTGGAAGTCGATGTTAAACGCGTTGGAACCTTTATCCCATTTAGGATGTTGTCAATGCAAAATAACAAAGGCACGTCTCGTACAAAAAAATTGATAGAAAAGAGCAATCCAGAGCACTCAGGGGCGAAAATGTCATTTTGACACAAAATGCCCTGATCAAAGTTAGCTATCTCATAAATTGCATTGCCTCATTTAGGGATACTTTGGCCAAAATCGACACTTGAATATGACAGTTTTAAATATTTTAATGCGTTTTAGTGTTTTAGGCCAAATTGTGCATATTTGTTAGAAATTGGTCAAAACCCTGGTTGAAAGTCATTGGTGGCCAGTTTCAGGTGTCTACAGTTTGCCCATGTTTGAGAAGGCATTGCAAACTATAGGCACAACAATATCTTCTCAAATAATAAGGAATGACATGTATGCCAAAAAGAAGATGATTGAAGAAAAAGCTCCGAATGGTGCTTGGGAAACCTAGGATGAAGCCCCCTCGAGAGAGTGGCCGTCACGTATGTGGATGGACGGTCCCTCGAAAAGAAGCAAGAAGAAAGGTGGAATTAACTCATGGTTGAGATTAATCCAAACAAGAAATTGCTTGTATGCATTGATTTTAAAAGGAACTGATTTGCCCAAAGACGGGTATAATCAAAGATAAAAGTCAAAATAATAATTTGCCCATAGACGGTTATAATCATTAAGATGACTTGGATTGTTTGATAAAGATGATTGTGATATGGTTGTGCTCCAATAGGACAGATTAACATGCATAACTCAAGGATAGAACCTAGAATACAGATTATATATGAGCAAACGCAAACATAGATGAGATGGTCTAATGACTAAAGAAACCACAGATAACCAGTTATATGAGGATGCGCAAAGTGATGAAAGGGATGGATAGAAGAATAAGATTGATCAATAGAAATGATTTAGTTGTACCTGCTAACAAGGAGATACTCGCCCTGATTAGTAATGATACAACTAGAATGGTCAATGAGTTAATTTGATCAAGGGTGAGATGAGAGAATTTTGCCAAGGTGCCAAGGAGAAACTTCTACGGCTCCATTGATTGTAGACCTTCTTGAAGCTGAATTTTGCTATAACATGTGATGGTAGGCATCATGATAGAACACCATGAGGACTTAGTCGAAATATGTGTAAGGACTGACTCTTGATCCAATAAATACTTGAAAACAATGCGCCAATGATAAAAACCATGAGGACAATGTTATCGTATAAATATGGATGGACTCAAAAAAATGCACAAAGAATCACCCAATAAACACATATAAACTGAGTCAAGGCAACAATGTTGAAAGCAAACAAACAGAAAGCTTGAAAACAAAAGCAAAAGAAAGCATCCTAACAATGATCATGTCCCAGTAAGGCGGATCAAGGATAACTGACTAAGCTTAAATAGGACAAATGTTTTTGGATTTTGAAATATTTGAATGTTTTTGAAATTTTGTGGTATCTTAACTCGTTAGAGAATGACAAGATACCTACTTGCAAAACAACAAGAGTGTTTGGCTTCGATTGCTCACAAAACGGCGACAGCACATAGAAAGGGGGACCAAAGTAACCGTAACATGAATTGAACACAACCTACATAGTCTTGAAATAACCTCAAGTTAAAGTAATTCCGTCCACACAAAAGGTCAGAAAAAAACCAACTAGGTCCCAACAAGTTCTCAAATTCTGCAAATGGCCACTCAAATGAAAACAACAATGGCAAGGTGATGTGGCAATGCATGATAAAAAAAATTTGCCCCTAGTTTGCCCATAGGCGGTCATAACTAGGATACAATAGATTAAATCAATGATACTAATTTGCCCATAGGCAATTATAATTAGTAGCAAGACCAGTGAACACTAATTTGTCCATAGGCGATTATAATTAGGCTCACATAAACAAACTTGATATAGGATAAAAATGAAAGATATCTTGTCAGATCAACTGTAACACTACTTTCATAGATTGTCATTGAAACACAAATTTGATTGATTATTGAAACTTGACTGAAATTCTCTCACAAAAAGTGCAAAAAGAACCAAAGTAACTAAGATCAAAATAGGATTGGATAGGATGACTAAAAACAGGATTTGATCTAAATAGGAATGATATGGTAAAACGGAATGGTCTTGCTTTAGGATAGTGATGGGTTTTGATAAATTGGATAAAATGATAAGAGGGTTGCCCCCAAGTGATGGGGTAAACGGTAGGATATGTGACAATGGCAAATGGATATGGCAATTTGAAATGGTAGAATACATTTTGGCCTGGGTGATTGTTGTTGGTATATGATTTTATTGTTCCTACTGAAATGGAGATGCACGTCCTGATCAGCAAATGATATAAATAGAATAATCAATCATGTTAATTGCTAACCCAAACCTCGTCTGAATAATTGCTCTGTCAAGAATGTGCTGCAGGTTTGGATGCCAAGAATGTTGTGATCTTCATTGGTTGTTGATTATGATTCCTTCAAACATTGAGACAAGGTATCTTTGTAGCCTCTGCAAAGGAAAGTGCAGCCATGGATAAATGATATAAGTGGGTAAGGAATAGGTGGATGATAATGGAATGTATAATGAACGAAAAACAAATGAAGATCGAGACTTTCAGTCACACGTAATGTTGTTGATGCCAAATTCGAAATAACTTTGGATGTAGCGGGGCCGAAGACTTCTAAATATTCTCTTGATAAGACCACCATCTTGATAAGACCACCAGATTCTTTTATTGTTTGGGTCTAAGAGTAGCTACCATCTGATTAGGCTATAGATAGGAAGCTATTTTGATTTGATCTTCGATAATGTCTTTATCAAGCAGTGAAGAACTTTTGTGCTCAGCTATCGGTGCCTTGAAGAGGTTTCTATGAATGAAGTTGTCTTGATTATCCCATAGCGCCTCTGAGAAGGTTTCACTAATGAACATTGGCTTTTGACTTTGATTGTCTTCTAGTGCTTTCGAAAAAGTTTCACTAGAAGATGCTGAATTTGAACTTTGATTGTCCCCTAGTGTCTCTGAAAAGGTTTCACTAGGAGAGTGTTCTTCTGAGGCATGAATGTGGTCTTGGCCTCCTTGCTCTTCCTCAACTACTATGTCACCATGGATGCAGTTCAACAAAATATGATTCTATCGGTCCTAATCAACACTTGTGGGAGGTGGAATGTCAATAATATGGCTATCTTGGTTGGTGGTAATGGCATGCAAAACAGTAATAGAATGGAGGTTGGCAACACAATCCTTGTAGAAAATACTGGGAGAACTTGTGTCGATGTTGAAGTACTCATCCTCAAAAATTGTAAAAAGATCACAAATATATTCAAATTGATCTGTTAGGCATGCATAACCAATGTTGTAACAACTATAAACATATTCTGATGCTGAATTTGATTCTGACTCAATAGACTCTGAATTCAATGTTGACACTGATGTTGATTTTGCTTCGGATGCTAAATCTAATGTCGATTCAAGAATAGAACTTGACTCTAACTCTGATTATTTATCTAATAGGTACTATGTTACAATGATGTCTTGTTGAATGTTTGGTTTTGAATAAGTAACGGCCTGTGATGGCATAACAGACTCCACAAAGACTGATTTGTCAAAGTGGGAGTGGGACTCCTCTACAATAGGAAAAAGGTTAAGAAACAACTCCATAGAGATTGGCTTGTTAGAGGGAGGCTCTTGAAAAACAAGCATATGGTTGAGGTAATGATTTGCCCAAAGGCGGTTATAATCATTAAAAAGTGACTCAGCAAAGACTGGTTCGTCAGAACGAGATTCTTTAACAACTAGTATAAGATCAATAGGCGATTCATCACAGGTTGACTTATCACAAATGGTTGGTTCAACAAAAGCATCTCGGATTGGTTGGTTCTCTTGGCCTTGGTTTCCAATGAGTTGAAAAATACTAGTTTTGAACACAGCTTGGTTGTCTAATAATTGGCTCGATTGAGATACTGATTGGATTGGTTGGGGTTTAGACTGGATTGGTTGGGGTTTTCTAAAGCGGGGAACGATTGGCAATGGACGAAGAATGATCGACGGTTGGATAATGATAGGGCATCGTGGGGTTTGGTTGCTCGCACAAGCCAAAGGACGAGGTCTTGGAATAGAAATGGTAGGGCATCGTGGAGCTTGATTGCTCGCACAAGCCAAAGGACATGGTCCTGGAATAGAAATGGTAGGGCATCTTGGGGACTGATTGCTTGTATAAGCCAAAGCATCCAAGTCCTCATAAACAATATCATCCCGATCAGGGTCTTGAGTTGGATTGTAAGCCAGTCCTTGCCTTTGTTCTTTGTATTGATTATGGTAAGGAGGGTATGGATCCATCTCCCAAACAACATTATCTATAGTTGGGTCTTCAAAGTCCTCACAAGCCTCTTCATACCAATCAAGGTCTCGAGTTGGATCATAATCAAGCGTTTGGTTATAGTCAATTTGTGCAGTCAGTCTATAAGTGTAGTTAGACATATCCACTATAAGTGTAGTTAGACATATCCACATAAATGACGAAAGCTTCGAAAACAAAAAGGCTTAGAGTTCTGCAAACTCTAAAAAACAATGTCTAAAGGATAAAAGGTTCAAACTTGGTCTAACTTGATCGAAAGTGGAGTTGTATCTCCAACGTGGTCTGAAAATGGAGTTGTATCTCCAAAATAATTTGAACTAAAACTTGGCATAAAACAATTTAACGTCAAATGTCTAACATCAAATGTCATACACATAAAAGGTCAAGCAATGAATAAAAATCAGTATGTCAAAGTCTAAGCCAAAGTGTTCCAAACAAGATCTAAACTAGGAAAGAAAAAAGTTGAATTGCTAGGTCTTTTGTCTAAACGCGAAGTCAAAAGCTAGGCTCAAAATAAACATGATTTTCTAAGACTTTTGGCCAAATGCGACATCAAAAGCTAGACTTGAAACAAATGATGATTTGATTTAATTTAATCTAATAAGTTTGAAACAACTTTGACATTGACCTAACACACAGAATCAAACATAAACATGATCGATTGGTATAAGCCATAAGGCAAAAGGCATTTGGAAAAAAAACTATGTTTTCCCAAATAAAAGCACAAACAATGATGAGGATATGCTGGATAAACAAACAAACGATAGTTTTTAAATTTGAGTCATCAATTAACGTAAGTTACATAACTCAAAAGAAAAAGATCTGTGTATCAGCCCTTATAAAGCAAGGCTTAAACAGAAATCAATCAATGTTTGAATTCAAACTCAGAAAGATTAATTGAAAACTCAATGGTGAAGAACTATGATTGGACTAAACAAGCTAGACAAGATTGGACAACATGATGGTGCATGAACAAAGTCCAAATGGCATCTGTAACATGGTTTAAAACAATGGTATTTGATATAAGGTAAACAAGTCTTGAAACAATTTGAGTAGCATAACAACGTTAGCATGCTCAAATGATGTGATCAATGTTATGTTTTAAAGACTCAAATGCTCAAACTTGATAATGATGTGTGTAGCATAACGGTACCCATCTCAAACAAGTAACACATACACACAAACTTGTTTAACAAATATTTCAAGGCACAAGTGTGGTGTAAAATGGACAACATAATGTCTCTTTAGAGTGACATATAAACAAATTGGTTTTGACATGGTTTATAAACAAAACACATTAATTTTAGTCTAAAACACCAAGCAAGAAAATGATAAAATACAAATCGTCCAAATTCCTATCAAAGGTGTCGCAAAGTGGGTTTGACTAAAATTAATTGGTTTTTGAACATTATAGATAAATCAAATACATAAGACTTTCACGTCAGCATATAAAAGAAGCACACATCATTTGGATTTGCATCATATGGCTTGTAAAAAGATCTTGCCGTTTTTACAACTACTACATCCGTCCCTTGCTCAGTGTAGTACGATGTCCAACATGCTCAAACATTTTGGGCTTAGCTTCTACTAACGAAGATGATTTAACTACTCAAATCATCGTCCCAGTGAGTGGATCCAATTTAATACTCCCATGGAAAGGGGTTGAAGACGATGCCAAGAGATGAAACCCCGAGTCAAACTTTCCCTAAAGAACTTGTGGGAGGTAATGAAGTCTCCCTCACAAGTCAAAATGCAATGAAAATAAATGACATATGAAACAGCTTTAACAGTTGTTCTAGGTCACTCAAGCCATTTGGGTCTTCGAAGAGAGCCTTCACAACATCTCTTTCACGCCTTTGACTAAGGCACTTCGCAATAAAGAAGGCGTTTTTTATCCCAAAACTTCCCTAAATGGGACGAATAAGAGAGCATACACGCACGATCTTTCTTTTTGTCAAACAAAACTAATTAAACAATAATCTATTAAATAAAAAGTTTGAATATGTGTTCAATTTTAAAGCACTTAATTGAAAAGTGTGGTGGTGTTTTTTTAGCCCCTTGGCTTTAAAATGTAAAAACTTGTAAATATTGCACCAAAAAGACTAAATGAAACAATAACCACCTAAGTTCGTTTTAAACCCAAAGTTTGAAGTGTCTCAAGACTTAGCATGCTAAAGATTCGTTCTAGGCACCAAATTTGAAGTGTGTATCATTTTAACCAAGTTCTTTTTAAAACTCCAAATTAAAGTGTATGATTGGTTAAAACACACAAATTAACTTTCAAACCAGCCTTTCAACCTACAAAAATAAGATTAGGACTGTTTTCTTTGAAACACTTATGAGATTAAGCAAATATCTTTGTAAAGTAAACACCTGTCGATGCGAAGGTAAAACTTCAAGAAACAAATGGGTTCGGTTAGACTTGGTTAGCAACTTGATTTTGTTAAAAAACTATGTAACTTGAAGGTAAATTGATAGCATATTCTGATAATTTAGGAAAAAACACGTGGTTTAAAAAAAATCATCAAAAACAGAGTCTGGATGACCCCAAACCAAAATCCAAAAAATGACCTATTAACTCTCGGATCTATTAAAAAAAAACACAAGGAATGTCGACGGTTATACTTGACCGTTGATGGTTGCACTGACCGTCGGTGGTTATTGTGTAAACCTGTGACAAAGAAAAATAGCAGAACAAAGTTAGAAAATCAAATTTAACAAGTTTCAAGCATTCAAATCTTAATTTAAGACTTGTATATTGATCTTCTTGGTATGTAAAATGCGTTAAGTCCCATCGAACGTGTCATTTGTGAACATAGGATTGCAATAAAGGGAGATTAGTATGGTGTTAGTGAATGAAATCAAATCCAAACAAAGAACACACTAAGCTAACACCCTAAGCCTATCTGAGCATATTAATAAAACTAAATAAGAAACACAACTAGAATGCAAAAACAAAGAAATTCTTCACCTTCCTTGGATGCTCCAAAAGTTTGTTGAAATAGCTTGCTCGGCTTGTGCTCAATGAGTTTTCATCAAAGGAGGCTTGGCTATCTCCTCTTCTCCTTGGCACCTTTGTGATGGCTTTGGCTTTGGTTTGACTCAATCAATTTGACATTATAACACTAATTGCAATGGCTTTTGAAATTATTTGTGCATTATAACTTTGCGCTATCCAAACTTAAAATTATGGTTGTGAAGCCTTGTATTTATAAATTTTTCAAAAGGGGTTGAATCAACCATGACCATCCATCTCAAGATGATGTGTGGACATGAATTAATCTAATTATGCAAATAAAATCCATAAATACCCTCATTATGATTGAAGAAAAATAGACATTTATGAGACATGGGAGGCATTGATGAGGCATGGGAGGGCTCACTTCTGATATTTTGTGCATTTATGGCTTGTGGATGCCACCTCATAGAAATGATGTCATTTAATGATGCAGATATTCAATATTCGTTTCCAAAAGAAATATTCAAAAAGCTCCATGGAATTCTTAATTAGGCTCATGATTTGAATTAATTAACTTTTAAACATGATTAGGCAATTTTGATGCAAATTTTGGCCCTTGGTGTCCAAATTAATCAAATTGATCAAAATGTCTTGTTATTGACCCAAAATTTGACTGGATTGAAATTGGAAATTGATGTTAGATGCGTTGGAACGGTTATCCTATTTAGGATGTTGTCAATGCGAAATAACAAAGGCACATGTCTCGTGCAATAAATTTGATAGAAAAGAGCAATCTAGCGCACCCAGGGGCGAACTTGAAATAATCTGATCAAAGTTAGCTATCTCATAAATTGCATTACCTCATTTAGGGATAGTTTGGCCAAAATTGGCACTTGAATATGATAGTTTTATAGCTTTTAATGCATTTTAGTGTTTTCGACTAGATTGTGCATATTTGCTAGAAATTGGTCAAAACCTTGATTGAAGGTCATTGGTGGCCAGTTTTAAGTGTCTACAGTTTGTGAACATAAGATTGCAATAGGGGGAGATTAGTATGATGTTAGTGAATGAAATCAAATCCAAATAAAGAACACCCTAAGCCTATCTCAAAGGGAGAGCATATTAACAAAACCAAATAAGAAACACGACTAAAATGCAAAGACAAAGAAATCCTTCACCTTCCTTGGATGCTCCAAATAGCTTGTTGAAATGGTTTGCTCGGCTTGTGCTCAATGAGTCTTCATCAAAGGAGGCTTGGCTATCTCCTCTTCTCCTTGGCACATTTGTGATGGCTTTGGCATTGGCTTGTCTCAATCAATTTGGCATTATAACACTAATTGCAATGGCCGTTGGAATTTTTTGCGCATTATAATTTTACACTACCCAAACTTAAAATTATGGTTGTGAGGCCTTGTATTTATAAATTTTTCAAAAGGGGTTGGATCAACCATGACCGTCAATCTCAAGATGAAGATGTGTAGCCATGAATTAATCTAATTATGCAAATAAAATCCATAAATATCTTCATCATGATTTGGGAAGAATGGGCATTTATAAGGCATGAGCGGCATTGATGAGGCATGGGAGGGCTCAATCTTGATATTTTGTGCATTTACGGCTTGTGGATGCCACTCCATAGAAATGATGTCATTTGATGATGCAAAAATTCAATATTCATTTTCAAAAAGAAATATTCAAAAAGCTCCATGGAATTCTTAATTAGGCTCATGATTTGAATTAATTAACTTTTAAATATGATTAGGCAATTTTGATGCAAATTTGGCCCTTGGTGCACAAATTAATCAAATTGGTCAAAGTGTCTTGTTATTGACCCGAAATTTGACTGATTTGGAATTGGAAGTCGATGTTAGATGCGTTGGAACCGTATTCCCATTTAGGATGTTGTCAAAGCAAAATAACAAAGGCACGTGTCTTGTGCAAGAAATTGGTAGAAAAAAGCAATCCAGAGCACCTAAGTACGAAAATGTCATTTTGACTCGAAATGATCTGTTCAAAATTAGCTGCTCATAAATTGCATTGCCCGATTTAATAATACCCTGGCAAAAATTGGCACTTGAATATAACAGGTTCACATCATTTAGCGTGTTTTAGTGTTTTTAAGCCAAATTGTGCATTTTGGTAGAAATTGGTCAAAATCCTGGTTGGAGGTTATCGGTGGCCAATTTTATGTGTCTACAATTTCTAGTATGTTAAGATTCATGTTGATGAATTAGGAATGAAATATCAATCCTAATTATGAATCATTCTGCCTACCATCAAAAGTGTAGCCTAACTGTTAAAGAGTTCCTTCACATTGCCATCCAATCTTTCTAGCACTATGAGCACCTATGATATGCCATTGTAGTTAAACTGGTGACAGTGCTACACCTCAGAACTGCTTTCCCACACCCTGGGTTCAAAAAAACATTTGCTCTATCTCTTGCCTATTCTCTGCTTTTTCCCCCTTTTACCCATCCCTCACTTCACCATTAAGAACGTTTTGCAAGGGTTGACCTGAGTTGTCGATTATGGGAATGGGGCAATCGAGATATTTCATCAATATGTTAATAAGCTTTAAAAGTGGGAAATGTCCACATCTAAATTCTGCTGTGTAATGTTTTTTGAAAGGCATTATTGTCACGGAATGTTTGCCATCCTTTTAATTCATATTGCTAAAAGGAATTTCAATTTATCAAGTTTATTTTATAAAAGGGTTTTTCTATTGACGAACTTTGTAGACACTCCTAAAATTATTTTTGTGAGAAAATTTGTAAAGGGATTTCCTTTAAAAGTACTTTAACCCCAACAATCATTCACCCAGTTATTAGGAGAGGTACTCTGAAAGAGAGTTTTAAGGGCATTTTTATTTTGTAAAGGGAAAATGAGAAAGGTTGTAATTTCTTTGTTGTGGCTCTAGATAGATCTGCTAAATGATAGATGCAGAGTCCTCTTTTTTAGTATGAGATAGATCCACCAAGGTCTGTTCTTTGATCTCGATGACGACTTTATTTCTTTTCCTATTCTGTTTCATGACTCATGATGTATCTATCTTTCTATTTAAGAGTAACTTTTGGCTCTTCCATGATAACAGTATCAATATTTCTCTTTAACTCTCTCCACTTCTAACTGCTCCCTTCAATTGGATGCATCACTCAAACCGAGGAATGTCCAATAGGAACATCCGTTATACCCTGATTCAAAAAATAAAAGGCACTTGCACCTTAGCAAAAGATGTGGTAGGTAGGAAAAACCTGCACATTTTCATCACATCAAATGATTCAGAGAATGGGCGAAGTGATAGCAGAATCTAGCTCTGCACTTCTTCAGAATGTTAGGGTGTGGAGCTAAAAGCTTCACCTTATTGCAAACAAAAGGAGGTTTCTGAGCATGACAATCGCCGGCGTCGGTAGGCCACAACCGACGTCGGTCAGGGGAAGCGCAGAAGGAAACCGACGTCGGCAGGGATCGGCCGGCGTCGATCACCTCCAATCAGGCAGGGACCGACATCGATCGCCTGTGGCGGTCAGAACTGCTGTTGACGAACAGTCAGTTAAGTGAACGGAGAGTTTGCATGATAAAGACTAGTTCGAGTCTTTGAGCCGCTTGTCTAATTAGTGTATGCATGAGATCTATTTAATAGACTCATGGGCTGTATTGTTAAGTGAAGAACTGATAGAACCCAAGTGTAGAACTTGGAGAGTTCTTCCCATGGTAGAATCAAGTAGGATTCTCCATGTATGTAAGATCAGGTTTGATATGCAGGGTGTTGCAGGATCATGGTGGAGATCTACATGTGATAAGTAAGATCAGGTTGGTCTGCAGGGGTGTGTGTATGCGAGGGTCAGAAGAGGATCGGCGGGGGAGCAAGATCAAGGTGACAGCAATACATCAGGAGCAGGATCATGGTGAAGATCTACTTGGAGTACCGATTCGTACTCGGTTGTACTGGACGTACAATGAGGTGAACAACAGCTTGTGTTAGGTGTTAGTTGTGACCTATGAGAGAAGATTACTCAGATGGGAAGATTACTGGGAGCCCTTGAGGAGGAAGCCTCACAGAGGTGGAAGAAGAGTGTGATCTCTTTATTGTAATTTCTTTTGTAATGAGTTGAATACAATTGTGTGTTGCCTCTCATATTCTGTGTGTTTTCTCATTGATAGTTATTTGTTCTTCTGGTTATTTCCGCAATCTTAAGTTGCTTATACAAAGATAATCATGTGTGCTCTTAATTCTGACAAGTTGTGTCAGAGCTTTGGGGAACTTAGGTCCTATAAAATGGTATCAGAGCGAGGTTGGATGTTCTTAGAGCGAGTTTGACTAACAGATGGCCAGATCTGGTTAATGGTTTGTTGATTACAGGTTACTCACAGGGGTTTCTGATTGAGTGGGAGTATAGCAACGGCAGAAGAAGGTAAGCTGAGAATGAAGAAATTCTGGCACAGGATTAACACCACAAAGAGTGTGGTGGGTTGTCTTCAAGTGGGAGCTTGAAGAGGAATACAAGCCAGGATGCAGATTAGACAGAGTACTGGTATAGGTACAGGTGCAGTTGTTTATCTCCAAGTGGGAGATTGTTAGGGTGTGAAGCTAAAAGCTTCACCTTATTGCAAACAGAAGGAGGTTTCTGAGCATGACAGTCGTCGGCGTCGGCAGGCCACAACCGACGTCGGTCAGGGGAAGCGCAGAAGGAAACCGACGTCGGCAGGGATCAGCCGGCGTCGGTCACCTCCAGTCAGGCAGGGACATACGTCGGTCCCCTGTGGCGGTCAGAACTGCTGTTAATGAACAGTCAATTAAGTGAACGGGGAGTTTGCATGATAAAGACTAGTTCGAGTCTTTGAGCCGCTTGTCTAATTAGTGTATGCATAAGATCTATATAATAGACTCATGAGCTGTATTGTTAAGTGAAGAACTAGTAGAACCCAAGTGTAGAACTTGGAGAGTTCTTCCCATGGTAGAATCAAGTAGGATTCTCCATGTATGTAAGATCAGGTTTGATATGCAGGGTGTTGCAGGATCATGGTGGAGATCTACATGTGATAAGTAAGATCAGGTTGGTCTACAGGGGTGTGTATGCGAGGGTCAGAAGAGGATCAGTGGGGGAGCAAGATCAAGGTGACAGCTATACATCAGGAGCAGGATCATGGTGAAGATCTACTTGGAGTACCGGTTCGTACTCGGTTGTACTGGACGTACAATGAGGTGAACAACAGCTTGTGTTAGGTGTTAGTTGTGACCTATGAGAGAAGATTACTCAAGTGGGAAGATTACTGGGAGCCCGTGAGGAGGAAGCCTCACAGAGGTGGAAGAAGAGTGTGATCTTTTTATTGTAATTTCCTTTGTAATGAGTTGAATACAATTGTGTGTTGCCTCTCATATTCTGTGTGTTTTCTCATTGATAGTTATTTGTTCTTCTGGTTATTTCCGCAATCTTAAGTTGCTTATACAAAGGTAATCATGTGTGCTCTTAATTCTGACAAGTTGTGTCAGAGCTTTGGGGAACTTAGGTCCTATCACAGAATTCCTACTACCCTCAGCTAATGTATTCCTATGATGACTGATAGTCACAATCCTTTGCTTGGGCATAATCACTTCTACTGGTGCAACTACGGGTAAATCCTCACAAATA
Organism: Torreya grandis; assembly: GCA_037957365.1. Taxonomy (NCBI): domain Eukaryota; kingdom Viridiplantae; phylum Streptophyta; class Pinopsida; order Cupressales; family Taxaceae; genus Torreya; species Torreya grandis. Next base: position 1,292,199 of record JARHVA010000690.1, read on the forward strand.
ACCATTTTCTCTTCATCCAACAGGACCAACACAGTTACCTGTGATTGTGCTGCAATAGTATGAGATGAGGGAGTAAAAGAAGGTGAAATCACTGGGTTGTTTGGATACCAGAAAGGTAGATCTTCAGTATCAGCTTGATATACTAGGGTAGAAGACCGAGTTCCTGAGTTGTAGAATCAGCCTGAATACTCTGAATTGATGGTAAATTAGAGTCTTGACTGAAATTGCGGTTAACCTACTTGGGTAACTTTTGACAATCTTTCTAGCCTTGATCAGTTTCTGAAATACCTCTCTAGAGTCCACTGCATCCCTATAATAATCATGTTCTGAGTGATCCTCATGTGCATAATCCAAATTCGCCCTGTGCTTCAGAGTTTCTAAGCGTCTGTGAACCCTCTTGAGGTGATCCCATTTCCAGAAATCAGTTTCTTCAAATTTGTAAGCAAGAATTTCATTACCCTTGTTCTCTATAACTGGAAACTGATGAAACATTTCACTGCCTAAAACCATGGGCAACTTCGGAAAAATTGCTATATTTCTTTGCCTCAACATTCCAGGCTTACCTCTGGATAACTGATAACAGACTTCCACGATAACCAATCTATCAGGAACATAGAATGGTAACTTGTGAGGTGCATACAGGCCCCCATTAATCCTAATCAAGGTACATCAACTGTAGAAAAACCAACTTCCCAAAAACTTCAGTGATTCCATCAGATGTATAGAAATCCTTGGACATTCTGCCCCATGTACTGCTGAATAAACCGTAGAGAAGAAAAAGTTGCAAATCAAAGTATCTATTCTATAAGTGCCTATGTCTATATAAGGCATTGCAAACCACATGGATGGGATATTGATTTTGAGGGTCCACTTAGGGAACAGAGATGGTTTAAAGCTAATGGAACAGCAAATATAGTCTACAAGCTAAGAGGCCATTAATAAATTGTCTCCTCGCTTACATTCCTGAAATTGTTTATCATATTGAAAGAGACTATTTCACCCGACTGGTGGCTTACCTTTTACCAAGATATCATGAAGCAAAAGGACCCAAGAGTTCCGTTCCATCCTTCCCATACAGCTGATTTAACAACACCATAGCCTCTTGTATCAGAGTTCTAAATCATAGCATAGGATAAGAAAGATCAGCTTTATTCCTCCTTGCCTCCAGATTTACTGACCACTACTTCAAAACCTCAAAAATGTTATTTTTAATTCTCCATTTGATTACCCATTCTGCAATGTAATTGAACTCTGGCTCTGGCAATTTTAACATCTGCCTAATGGAAAACCCAGTCAAGTCTATTATCATTTTACTACTTATCGCATGCAATCTACCACATCTTTCTTCGCAATTCTAGCATATAGCCAATATAAGTTCTGAACACAGGAATACTTCCAGCTTAGCTGCTGCTCTATGCAAGTATGATGCTTCGATTTTCCAAATTTCCTCCACTTGTTCATCAAGGTCTTCCATTGCCTGAATGGGTGGCTGTGCATCTCTAAAATAAAGGAATAATTCATTGTAGTTCTTCCTATTGCAAATTTGTGTTGTGAAAACCATATCTTTAAGTTCTCAACCCACTTGCTTTGGAGCCTTCATCAGTGCCATAATTGAGTAAATTTTGCAACTATCGCTTCTTTGAAGAACTCTTTGAACCACAAACAGCAAGGTATCACCACAATTCAAAGCACTTCCCTCTAAAGCAAGGTAACAAACAAAGCGAAATTGAAACTTATTCGGCAAACAAAGGGGAAAGAGATGAAGAGAACCAAGAAAACAAGGAATTATATAGCCCAACATCAACACCACTAGTATGGTCACCCAAGCTATATGTTAATGAATTAACGAACATGAAAAGGAGGCTCGAAGAATTAGAAACAAATAAACAATATGACGACAGCAAGATAAAAGAGGTTATAGATTCTAATCGAAAACTTGTAAGAGAAAATAAAATACTCAAGCAGCCAGTAAACAACCTGCAAAACAGCATGGAAAAGGGGCAGCAAGAGTTAATGGCGATAAAACAAGCTTTAAATCATTTGAAAACAGCAGAGGAAAATAAGCCAAAAGGGAACGAAGGAAGGAATGCACCACAAACAAAAGAGTCCCAATCCACAATTGCAAATACAGAAGTAAAAGAAAGTCGCTTGCGAGTCAACATCAGGGGACCAAGTATTGGCTTTAAATAGTAAGAGGTCCTTTAGACGAATGGAGGGAGATAATAGAAAAACTGGCAAAATACAAATAAGAGAAGATCATGATAGACATGAGAGGGCTGCAAACATCATTATTAAAGGATTGAAAGACTACGGTGAGAATGAGAATACCAAAAAATAGCAAGAGGCTTCCTCGTAGACTAGTTGCATTGGACAGGCCCTATTTTTCAGGCAAATAGAATGGAAAAATCGATAGGAGGAAAGAAAGGACATGTAAGAGTTGTCATGAAAAACATGGAAGACAAAAACAAGATATTAAGGAACAAAAGGTCCCTTAGAGAAACACACATCTACCTAGATGAAGATCTAACCCCCATGCAACAACAAGAAAGGAAAGAATGGGAAAAAGTGAAAGTAACAAGAGATGCAGAAAAATGGGCATGGTTACAGAATGGAAGAGCTCAAATCAACCATTGAATAACACAAAAAATAGGGACTCGTTGCCCCCCAAGAGCACATGACCTTGGTAAGTTGGAATTGTAGAGGTTACCCTTAGAGAAGAGGACCTGGGTTGGGGCCCATAACAAAGAAAAAAAACATTATCATTCTTACTGAAACTCATCCCGAAGGCTGCAAAGTTCTAGATTTTGAAGGATACAAGAAAATATCAATTTGGAATGAAAGGACTGAAAGTGGTAAAGGACATGGAGGGGTTACGGTGTTAATCAAAGAAACATGGTGCAAAATTATAGAAGTGGAGAAAGAGGACCCAAATAAACAGTACATATGGCTGAAAATAATAGAAAACAAGTTAACAATTAGGCTCATTGCTTGCTATTTTGCACCTAGAGGCTCAAAAACATATAAGAAAAGGAAGTTAGACTGTGAAGACCCTTATGCATTACTAAAAGGTGATATTTCGGTTTTCAACACCTTAGGAGAAGTCTTGGTCATAGGGGACTTCAATGCACAGAAAACAAACAACCAAGATCTTAATTTGGAAAATGAAGGGGGAGTGAGAAACAATTCGTTACGGTTAGAAGAAGAAGAAGACCAACGTTGGGAAAGGAAATCACAAGATGGAAAGGGGGCAGTTACATATTATGCAGCAGAACTATTGGGATTATGTAGTTTTTGATATGTATGATATGGTTATATGCTACAGCATGAACTATTGGGATTATGTAGTTTGTAATATGTATGATATGGTTATATGCGACAGCATGAGAGCATGGTCGAATTCAAGGAACATCACTTGCAAAACGTACAATGGTCAAAGCATGGTAGACTATGTTATTTGTTCACCAAGATCTATCACGAGATTGATGAAGCTTGAAGTTTGGGACTGCCCTATCGAGATGAAATCATAGCACAATCCAATATATGTAAAACTCAATATGCACATAAATCATCAATAGGGAGGGCAAGACTACCACAAGCAAGGGAAGAGACCTCTTCAAGGTAGAATACTCATGACTCGAGAATCAAGAACTCTTCAAAGCAGCCCTTGAACAGTGTTTTCAACCACATTTTCAAGAAACAACAAATAATACTTCAGCTATGAACAACTATCCAGCAAACAGTAATATGTTGATTTCCTTAATTTAAAAGGTTCTAAATGCATGCAAAAAAAGTAGACCTAAAAGTGGAAGTGTAAGTAGTTTTCCAGCGAATTCATGGTATGATGAAGAGTGGAAGGCAGCAAAGAGAACTTTGAGAAGACTTGGAATGACCAAAGAAAACGAAAAGGATTATGAAAGAATTATTCAGTCCAAAAAAGAAAACTATACGAATACAAGGAGAAAATAATTAATTTCCCTTGGAAAGCATAATCCCAAAGGTTTTTGGAGGGAACTATAGCAAAAAAAGAAAACAAATAGAGAACAATATTACAAATACCTAATGGTTAGAGTACACAAAGCCACTCAATAAAAGAGTTCAAGATAAAGATAATCCTCCGATAATCAACACAACTAAGCTTTTTTCTACAAAGGATATCACTCAAGGCATAAAGAGACTAGTAGGGGATAAGGCACAAGACATAGATGGGCTGCAAGCTAAAAATCTAAAGTGTGGCTTAGAAACCCTCACACCACACATCAAAAGCATATTCAATGGCATCATTCAAGAGGGCTTTCTGGTAGATTGGACAACTAGTGTCGTTATCCCTCTCTATAAAAGTGGGGATATCGATAATTTGTCTAATTACCGAACTATCATGGCTAATCCCTCCTTGGAAAGCTATTTGGTAGCATGATAGAGCACAAAATTAGCGGCTGGATAGAAAAAAAGAGTAAACGAGTAAAAGGGCAAGTAGGTTTTAAGCCGAAACAATCCACTATCAATCACTACATCACTCTTAGACACTTGATTGAAAAAGTATAGGATACTTAGGGAGAAGAAGCTTTATGTTAATTTGTTGACTTCAAAAAAGCGTTTGACATGGTCCCTAGAAGTAAAATTTGGAGTAGAATGGAGGAGCTTGGAGTTCCAAATAAATATAGAGTGGCAATGCATAGACTCTATGAACAAGTCAAGGCCAAAATCACAACAAGTGAAGGTATGTCGGAATGCTTTGGAAGCGACATTGGAATCAAACAAGGATGTCCTCTATCTCCAACCTTGTTTAGGTTATACATAGATGAACTTGAAGACTAGATAGATAACACTGGTGGAGGGGGTGTCCACCTAACTAATTATGTTGTAAAGTTACTTTTATATGCAAATGATCTTATTCTAATTACAAAAATGGTTCATAGTTTGAGAGAACATTTGAAAGCACTAGAGCTCTTTTGCCAAGAGGTGGGAATGCAAGTGAATACTAGCAAGACAAAAGTCATGATATTTTTTCTATGGAGAAAAAAAAGTTGAGTTCCTTTTCGAAGAAAATCCACTGGAAGTAGTGGAAGACTATAAATATCTTGGGCTTGACTTTCACAACAAGCTTAGTTGGGAGACCTATAAGGCAAAAAGAATTCAAGGGAGATGGAATACCTTATACTCACTACAAAACAAATGCAAGAATGCAGAATTATGGGATTGAAAAATCAAGAGAACCTTCTACTTGTCACACCAGTGGTCCTATATGGATGCAAAGTTTGGGGCAGCAATGCATCTGACCTAAATTGGAGACAGATAGAAAGAATTCAAAAGCATGTAATCACAAGTAGCCTCAAAGTCAGCCTCAATTCCATATGAGATTCTATTAGCCAAAACAGATACGTTACCATTGGAAGCATCGGCAACGACTTGGACATTAAGTTATTTAAAAAAGATGTAAAGTATAGAGAATCATCGATGGACCAAAATGGTAATAGAAGTAGAGCTAAGCAGAAGAAAAAACATGTGGATGAAACAAAACAACAAATGGATGAGTAATGGGATATCAACATGCAAGAATGCCCAAACACCAACGAGGAAATAAAAAAAGAGAAATTCAGGACAGCCATGCGGACAAAGCAGCTAGGAAGGAAGAAAACATACTACAATAAGGTTAAAACCCACTTGGGACACGAAGGAAAGACATACAAAGGAAGAAATCAAATCGAAAGAAAAAATGTTGATTACACAGTTGAGGACTAGCTCACATCATCTTAGGTGTGAAACTTGTAGGTGGACAATATCCAAAGTAGAATGAAAAACGAAAACATGTTTATTTTGTGACAAGGAAGTAGTGAAGATAGAATGACACTTCATTATGGAGTGTGCAGCCTATAATGACATCTGTATCAAGTACAAAGATAGCTTGAGGGTTGACAACTTAACTAACTTGTTTGAAGAGAAAAGGTTAAATAGATCAACAAGTTTTCTAATAAAGATCCATATAAAAGAGTTCGTACCGGAAAGGGATTAGAATTTTTGCAATATTAGTAGAGCAGCCCTTGTGTCAATAAGAAGTGTTATCACGGAACAACTTTATTGCAGCTCTTGGTCCCATAGACTGCTTGGTCTCAAGGACGTTATTAAAATGTTTCATTCATTCAATTAATCTGTCAATTACAATGATGAGAACGACAAAGGTTTGCGTGCTTAAAATCTTTGCACCATTTTTCTCTTATAAAAAACATCAACCTTCATTTAATATTTCATAGCAATTACAATTGCTTTATTTTGAACTTTGTGCTCGAGCTTGAAATAATGACTTCACTTTCAAAAACTGGGGGTGAAAAGACTTAATTCAATAAAAATGACAATGCACAGATAGACAAGCACTGAACACATGGCGTGATCCCACTTCACAGAGCATCGAGTGTGAAGCAAAGCAGTAAACAAGGGAAGCAGTGAAATAGTCTGGTGCATGGGTTCATGGGAGGTTGACACTTGTCAACATCCTATAAACCCAAAGGCAATGAAAAATTGCCGCAGATATAAAGATGCACTGGCTAAAATACAATAGGAGACCGACACTCGTCAAGCTCGTAGCAATAGTAAAGTCAATTATAAAAATTCATGCTTGATGAAAAATATCGCTTTTTGCTCAATGAGATGAGATCAAAACATGTAGCACACTACCATCGCATGGAGGTAAATGATTAAATGTATGAATGAATGAAAGATTTTAATTACGTCCTCGAGACCAAGTAGTCTATGGGACCAAGCGCTATAATAAAGTTGTTCCGTGATAACACAACTTCTTGACACAAAGGTTGCCCCACTAATATTGCAAAATTTTTAATCTCATCTCAATATTAAATCTTCTACTATGGATCTTGATTAGAAAACTTGTTCTGTTTAACCTTTCCTCTTCAAACAAGTCAGTTAAGTTGTTAACCCTCAAGTTGTCTTTGTACTTGATACGAATGTCATTATAGGCTGCACACTCCATAATGAAATGTCATTTTGTCTCCACTATTCCCTTGTCACAAAATAAACATGTTCTCGTTTCCCGTTCTTCCTTGGGTATTGTTCCCCTTCCGATTTCACACCTAATATGATGTTAGTCCTCAATTGTGCAATCAACATCTTTATTTTACATTTGATTTATGCCCCTATGTTTTTTTTTTTCCATTCTCCCAAGTGGGGTTAAACTTATTGATGTAGATTGCTTTCTTCCTTCTCAATTGCTTTGTCACATGGTTGTCCTGAATATTTCTCTCACATACTTTTTTATTTCTTTGTTGGTGTTTGGGCATTCTTGCATGTTTATATCCTATTTACTCATCCATTTGTTGTTTTGTTTCATCCACATGTTTTTTCTTCTGCTTAGCTCTACTTCTATTAACATTTTGGGCCATTGATGATTCTCCATACTTTGCGTCTTTTTTAAATAATTTAATGTCCAAGACATTGCCAATGCTTCCAACAGAAAGGTACCTATTTCGGCTAATTATATCTCATATGGAACTGAGGCTTTGACTTTGAGGCTGCTTGTGATTAAATGCTTTTAGATTCTCTCTATTTGTCTCCAATTTAGGTTAGACACATTGTTGCCCCAAACTTCGCATCTATATAGGACCACTGATTAACAAGTAGGCCAAACAAGGTTCTTTTGGTTTTCCAATCCCATAATTATGCATTCCTACATTTGTTTTGCAGTGAGTATAAGGCCTTCCGTCCCCCTTGAATTATTTTTGCCCATAGGTCTCTCAACTAAGCTTGTTATGAAATTCAAGCCCGAGATATTTGTACTCTTCCACTACTTCCAGTGAAGGGACGACGAGGGACTATTAAGTGTTCAATCCTCAAACAATTATTAGGTAAAAGAGTCGACAAAAAAGCCAAGCAAAATAACAGGAATATCACACACGAGAAACCAGAAGAATCAGTGTGATCATGTTCAACCAGAATAATAACCCTAGGAATTGAAGATCAATCCCATACAAAACTCAAACAAAAGAAAACAACTTCCACTTGTCATAAAAAATTTAAATATGAAGCAATGGCCCCGAATTCTTTGATAATTTGTGTGTTGTTAACAACAAGCTTCATAGTTCTCTAAGGAAGCCTATGTTATTAGCCAAGCCTAAGGCTATAAATGAGGATTCACAAGAAAAAGAGTCCATCATCCCCTTCACATGCACAAAAATAGCAAGGTGGTTCCAAGCCAAAGGAGAAAAGTGAATGGAAAGGTAAACATAATGGTACTATTTGTTTTGCAAAGAAAGAATCTACAAAACATTGTGGACGTTGTGACGTTGAAGGTGATAAAGATGATAAAACTTGGAAATTACATATGGAATTGCATCCTTATAAGCACAAAAAGAAAACTATGACTTCCTTTGAAGTGAAATAGGGAGCAACTCTGATGTGAATGAGAAGATTGCTTGTACTTCCATCCAAAGAGAGGTATGCTATAGTAGCAATAAGGCTCATGATACAGGTAGCTTACCAATTTTTTCCCTATCAAGATTCAAATTAAACAAATAAATTTCGATGCTCTTTTTTATTCTTGTTCACAAGAAAATTTGATTTCCAAAGAGTTGGTAGACAAGCTTGGGTTGTTTATAAACGATCATCATAATCCTTATTCTTCAAGTTGGGCGAAGCAAGAAGTAGAGATAAAGGTTACCAAATAGTGCGAAGTCAAGTTTGGGATAAGCGAACATTTCATTGATGAAGTTGTGGTGGATGTTATCCCTCTTGATGTTTGTGGTGTAGTCTTTGGAAGCCTATGCATGCATGCTAGAGATGTTATTTTCATGCGAAGAGCCAACACATACTGTTTCGTCAAATATGGGGAGTGCAACATCATCAAAGCATATGAAGGTAGATTAAAAATCTTCTTGGTAAGTGCCAATGAAGCCAAAATATTAATTAATGCTAGTGGGAAGTTTGCTTTACTTCTTTTTAGAGATAAGCAAGATGACAAAATAGTTAAACACAAAGTTAATTCTAGCATGAATACTAACAAAGAGCAAGAGAAAATGGAAGAGTTGTTTAAATTTAGGGAGGTTTTCCATGAACCCAAGGGTATCCCACCAAAAAGAGGGATTGAGTATCAAATCCAATTGTTACCAGATTGCCCTCTCCCTAAAATTGGTCTCTATTGGCAATCATTGATGGAAGCGAATGAACTAAAAAAAACAATTGCAATCATTATTAGACCAGTGTAATTTGTCATAACACTTCTCCATGTGGTTCTCCTATTGTTATTGTGCCTAAAAAAGATGGTTCATGGAGGATGTGAATTCATTATATGACCTTGAATAAGATAACTATCAAGAACAAGTGCCCTCTTCCATAGATTGATGATTTGTTAAATCAATCCAGCATGCTAAGTAGTTCACAAAGTTAAATCCGATATCCAAGTATCATCAAGTAAGAACCAAGAAGGATGTGTGGAAAACAATATTCAAGAAAAAGCTTGTATGAATGGTTTGTACTTCCTTTTAGGTTGTGAATTGCTCCTACTACTTTCATGAGGTTGATGAATGAGGTATTGAGACCATTTATAGATTCATGTATCATTGTTTACTTGGATAATATATTGGTTTTTAGTAAGACTTATAATGACCACCTAATACAATTGAAATGAGTTTTGCTAGTTTTGAAAGAAAATAAGTTGTCATTCAATGAAAAAAAATTGTGAGTTTGCACAACAAGCACTTGTCTATTTAGGGCATGTGGTTGGAGATGGAGAATTGAGAATTGATACGTAAAAGGTAGAAGCCATTTTAAATTGGCCCAAACCTTCCAAAGTGGAAGAGACAAGGATTTTTGTAGGTGCAATTTGCAATTTGAAAATTTTCATAAAATCATTTTCCCCGATAGCAACACCTTTGCATTCCATAACATCAAGTGGTAAGCTGTTTACTTAGGGTAGAAATCAACAAAAGTGTATTTGTTGAGTTGAAGCAAACTATTAGAAATGCACTAATTTTGGCACCACCTAATTTTCAACTACAATTTGAGGTGGAATCAATTGATTATGCTATGGGTGTTGTTTTACTGCAAGTAGGTAAGGCTATTTGCTAGCAAGCCAATTTGCTGGGATTTAGAGTTTTTCATGGATAAAATTTTAATTATTGCACATATGATAAGAAATCATTTGCTCTTGTCCAAGCAATTAAAAAATGCAAGTACCATTAATGAGGAAGAAACCATTATCTACATAGGTCACAAACCACTCCAATACTTGCAAAGACAATCAAAATTGCAGCAAACAAAGCACTATAAATGGATGGGGTTTTTTTGCAAGAATTTCATTGGTTATTATATATAAAAGAGGCATGACTAACAAGTTGGTTGATATGTTTTATAGACCACCTTTGATTTCAACTGTGGATACTATAAACCAGCTTGAACCATTTGTCCATAAGACATATTGTGAAGAATATGATCATGGTGCAGATTTTAGAGATATATCAGCAAGAGAGGCCGAAAATGCAAATTTTGAGCCCAATAAAGAATACTACCTCCAAGAAGGTTTGCTCTTCAAGTTGGGGGAATTTTGTGTGCCTAAATAGGGAAAAGTTCAGTTAATGAAGGAGGCTCTGTAATGTCCCCAAATGAGATGATTTCATGCAAAAGGGGTTTTCCCCTAAATCCCAAAATTTTGAAAATGAAATCAACAAACCCTAGTTTACAAAATAAGCTAAAAAACTCTTGTCAAGCCCCAGAAACCCTAGACGTCACAATAGTAGAGGTTTGTAGATGATTTTCAGCCAATAACTTGTCTCAAAATTGATTGAATACTTGCAGAAAACAATCAAAAAATTAAATGCACAAAACAAGTACCTTTTTGCCAAATTATTGAAGCTCAAATCTACTTTATGATGGCTGAAAAATATGATTTAATTCCAAAAATACAGCTATTATTCTGGATATTTTTTCCGCTTCAAGCCCTTGCCAAAATCTGTGTTCAACGAATATTATTTCCTACGAACAACTAAAAACTTCAAAAATTCATAACTCCGTCAATATTTGGAATTATGATGCAAATAAAGGCTCAAACGAATCATAAAAATAATGGCTATCAAATAAAAATAATTTTGAAATTTTTATTTCATGGGAAGGTCAATAAAAGTTGCTACGAAATTCTGAAAACCCTAGTTTCCTATCAAAATAATTAAATAATAATTCTGAAAATTATTATTTAATTTTCTACTTCAAACCCTTCACAAACTCCTCCAAATCTTCACATCAACATGCAAAAAATTAGCAAATAAAATCAAAATATTTAATTTGCAATAAATAGACCAAAAGAGACCTCCAAACCCTAGATCCAAGCTTCCAAGGTGGTTCGTTCCACTTGCAAAAATAATATAGATATTTAGCAAGGTTAATATGCAAGAAAATAACCACAAAACCCTCACAAAAATCTACAAGAACTCGCCAAAGCAAATCGCCTTACTTATAGGGCAAGAACAAGATCTCCTTAGCAAAAGGTGGTGTCAAAAGACACATTTTTAGATTGATCAACACCAAAGATAGCGAACCTCTATTGGGCATGCATCTTAATAGTTTTCTTCAAGCATAAAGAACAAAATATCAAATTCAGCATATCCTCCATTGTAGCCTTCGCCATGTATTTATAGCTTTCAAAGAGGGTGAACCACTTTGAGAAGATAAAACACTTTTCTTTTCCCTTGCTTTAGCTCCCATGCCGACATCTCTTTTTTGACTAATATATTAATTAGTTGCCTTAATTTTAAAATAGTAATTAAAATTACTTTAAGGCAAATAAATTAATAAATAATTCATTTAAGCACTTTAGTAGTAAAAACCACTTTTTAAATATTCTATTAATTAAATAATAATTGTTTTATGATAAAAATCACTATTTTAACAATTAATAAATAAATAAGAATATATAACTCCCCAAAAGGGCTCTTTTAATCTATGAAAAAATAGACTAAAAGTCTTCAATCCCTGTTTAATCATGATGTAGAAATAGGGACATTACAGTCCTCCCCACCCAAAATTGCTTGTCCTCAAGCAATTGCAAAATCCAAGTGGGTGTCCCAACACTCCTTATCAAACAATGTCCACATTTACTTGTTTCCCAATGAAGAAAATCCTCACATGCCTTCTTCATACAATTGTTCATGCACTTTGGGGACTACCCCCAAGTGCTAGATGCATCTTCATGGCCTTCCCAAGGCTCCACATGTTCCCGGCCAAACACCCCTTTCAATACCAAGTGGTGGATGAGGAAGCTCCTTTCCCTTATACCCTGCAAGGAAATGATATGTGGCCAATAGTTAGAATAAAAAACATAATAGAATTTGATGATCTTGCTGCCCCAAGGGTAATGACTCCCCAAATGCCATGTTATAACTCTCCAATCATGCAAAAAGAAATCAGCTAGATACCATCTTGTAAACTTACCGTGATGTTAGGTCTCAAGGTAGTACAATTCAACATATATGGGCTTTTTTCTGCACGCCATGTGTCCTACTAAAGGTTGCCCCTTATCAACATTCTTATGTATGCATGTAACACTCCATAAGCTCATCAAAAGTCCATAAATGCTTATCAATGAGAGCTGTATCCTCTTCGTGCATATGTTACTTCTATTACTTGCGAATGGAACCCAAACATGCATGTTTCCAAAACCTTGCAAAAGATGGAATGTGCCCCAAAATTAGTTTTTCCTCCTTCATGATAGTGCTTTAAGTACATGCCTAATTCTAATTTTTCATGATGACAAAATTTAGAATTAATACTTGTGTTTTATCCTCTTCCCAAGATCTGTGGGATGCCATCAGAACTTCTTGCCTTGCCATACCTGTGCACCAGTATGTTGCTCAAGAAAATCCAATGTGTTATGCAACTCAAAATAGTAGTTAAACACAGCCATGTCTCTACTCAAAAATTTTAATTTGTTCATTACCAAGCTGATCCATAATGGGCTCTCTAACTCCATGCTTCCCCAACAAACCATCATGGACTTATGCCTTGCAAGCGCATATCATAACCATCTAAACCCATTGGTAGAGATCCCCTTATATAGGATGTATGTCCTTCCCTTGGCTGCCCTTTGTTAGCTTCCTCACACATGTATGCATCATTAAACAAACCCCACCAATACTGAATTTTATCCCTTTTTATATACTGTTGTACCTGCCATGTTAATTTAGAATTTTGGGGGCAAGTGATTTCAGATTTTGTCCATGCATGAACTCTCCTCCTTGTGAATCAAAACATAATCTAAGAGGGAAAAATTATGCTTGTATGTAGGGGCTAATATTGACTATATGTCTTAGAATTTTCTGAGTTACAAAATTCAGACTTCAATGCAACATATGCATGATAAAAATCAGAACTAGGTAAATTTACCAATTGTATTGTAGCATCCCCTTTTTTGCAAGCACATGGCTATCCATGATGTCTCATAACAGCCCTAACATTATTCCTTGCATCCTCCTTCCTCATGCTCATAAAATATCCTCCTATCATGTTGATTGATGAAGATGAAGGAGCCTTCTTGTCATTCAAACTATGCAAAATATCCCCATTATCTCCCACCTTAAACTCTAGTTCCAATGTTAAGTTGTGCATGTCTATATTCCTCCATGCCTCACAATTTTGATTCTTTCTTTATTTCTATGGAATTAGTCATAAAGAATTTAAAATCATAATTGAGAACCTTTGTAAAACTCAAAAAATTATCAGGATCTCATACCTCTTGGTGCCACTAATTATGAACTTAAATCAAGGAATCCTCATGCCTCATTTTGCAAACCATATCTTTCATTTTATCACTTTTAGTGACTTCACTGTCATGTATACAATCATTAGAAAATAAACAGACATCTCTTATCACTAAAAAATCTTTACCTTGCACTTCTTTTATTTCATGCTCCTTGGTTTACTCTTCTCTTTTATCATCCACTTGCACCTCTATGGGTTGCCCCAAAGTGTCATCTTTTTGTAGCTCACCTTCAAATCTAATTTTTCTATTTCATTGGCCTATTCATGATGGGTTGTCCCTTCATTATTTTCCTCCAACTCTCCATGGTGTTCAATACTCTTTTCTTCTATGTGCTCCACTATCAAATAAGGCCTTAATTTTTTCTCACAAATATTTGCAACTTTTTCAAACAATATTTGGGCAACTAAAAATTTATTATTTTCTAACCTTAAATCTACCAATAAAATAAACAACAATGGCTCGAAAAGATCATCACTTTCATTGAGTGTTAAAGTCATCACCTTTTATATGGAAATTATCATACCTTTTGTAGGATTTTTACTTGCAGCTATAAGGAAATGTTGGAACATTTCAAGAATAAGTGTATCACAATCTAAATCCAACATTAGCACACAAGATCTGACCTTTGTCATATTTTCTAGAATAGTGATCCTCTTAGTAAAAGAACTTGTGATGTCACCAAGAACTTTCAAAACTTTCCACCATCAACTGAAATATTTCCTTCATGATGTTGTCACTGTATAGTTGTTCTGGAGCAATTATCCTTGTAATTTTACTAATACAAGTGTAGCTCAAAGTCTCACATCCAAATCTGAATGTTTCAAAATCTTGGTTCGAAGCAAATAAACCACCAACGGATTCATTGCCCAAAACATAGACTTAGAATCTGATTGTTCTATCATGGACAAACAATTTGTTGTTTTCTCCAAAATATTGAGCAAAACATTTTTTAAATGATGTGGATGCTCAAGTTTTTTTTTCAATATGTGGAGCTTTGTTTTAAATTCATCTTCACTCATTAACTCCATGACTCATATAGTATGCATCTAAATTTGCAATCACGAACTCTCACAGGCTAGACAAAATCGGTGCTCTGATACCACTGTAATGTCTCAAAATGAGACAATTTCATGCAAAAAAGGTTTTCCCTTAAATCTCAAAATTCTGAAAATAAAATCAACAAATCCTAGTTTGCAAAATAAGCTCAAAAACCCTTGTCAAGCCCTAGAAACCCTAGATGTCACAATAGTAGGGTTTTATAGATGATTTTCAGCCAATAACTTGTCTCAAATTTAATTGAAAACTTGTAGAAAACAATCAAAAAATTAAATACACAATAAAAGTACCTTTTTGCCAAATTATTGAAGCTCAAATGCCACTTTATGATGACTAAAAAATCTGATTTAATTTCAAAAATACAGTTATTGTTCTAAATATTTTTTCCACTTCAAACCCTTGCCAAAATCTACCCTCAACAAATATTATTTCTTATGAACAACTGAAAAACTTCAAAAATTCATAACTCCCTCAATATTTAGAATTATGATGCAAACAAGAGCTCAAACTGATCATAAAAATAATGGCTATCAAATAAAAATAATTTTAAAAAATTTCTTTCATGGGAAGGTCACCAAAAGTTGCTCCAAATTCTGAAAACCCTAGTTTCCTGTCAAAATAATTAAATAATAATTCTAAAAATTATTATTTAATTTTCTACTTCAAACCTTTCACGAACTCCTCCAAATTCTCACACCAATACGCAAAAAATTAGCAAATAAAATCAAAATATTTAATTTGCAATACAAAGACTAAATGAGGCCTCCAAACCCTATATCCAAACTTTTAAGGTGGTTCGCTCCACTTGCAAAAATAGTATAAATATTTAACAAAGTTAATATGCAAGAAAAGAACCACAAAACTCTTACAAAAATCAACACGAACTCGCCAAAGCAAATCGCTCCACTTCTAGGGCAAGAACAAGATCTCCTTAGCAAAAAGTGGTGTCAAAAGACACCTTTTTAGATTGATCCACACCAAAGATAGCGAACCTCTATTAGGCATGCATCCAATAGTTTTTTTAAAGCATGAAGAACAAAATATCAAATTCAGCATATCCTGCATTGTAGCATTTGCCATGTATTTATAACTTCCAAAGAAGGTGAACCACTTTGGAAAAATAAAACACTTTTTTTTTCTATTGCTTTAGCTCCCATGCCGACATCTCTTTTTTTAATAATATATTAAATAGTTGTCTTAATTTTAAAATAGTAATTAAAATTACTTTAAAGCAAATAAATTAATAATTAATTCATTTAAACACTTTAGTGGTAAAAACCACTTTTTAAATATTATATTAATTAAATAATAATTGTCTTATAATAAAAATCACTATTTTGACAATTAATAAATAACTAATAAAATATAATCCCCCAAAAGAGCTCCTTTAATCTATGAAAAAATAAACTAAAGGTTTTCAATACCTGTTTAATCATGATGTGGAAATGAAGGCATTACAGGGTCATACTTCAAAAGTTGTTGGTCACTTTAATGTGATAAAGACTATGGCACATTCACAAAGGTATGTATATTGGTCAAACATGCAAAATGATGTTTCCCAAGGAAGAATGCTACCTCCAAAAAAGTTTGCTCTACAAGTTGGGGAAGTTTCGTGGGACTAAATAGGGAAGAGTTCAGTTAATGAAGAAGGCTCATACTTCAAAATTTGTTGGTCATTTTCACGAAGGTATATATATTGGCCAAACATGCAAAATAATGTTGCGAAGTTCATAAGGGATGTGTTTTGTCTAGCACAAACAAGCCTAGTAAATAGAAATTTGAGATTGTATATGCCACTACAGGTTCCTTCTAGCACATGGGAGAGCATCTCCATGGATTTTGTGGGAATTTTGTCTTTGTAAAAGAAAGTGCACAATTACTTGATTGTTGTTGTGGACTCCTTTAGAAAGATGTGTGTTCTCATTCCATGTAAGAAGGCTTTATAAGTCAATGATGCATCTGACTTATTTTTCACTAATGTTTTGGTTCACATTGGTTTGCCTAATTCTACAATAGCATAACAAGTTTACTGCCAGAGTTTTCTGTTTATTTTTAAATTTTTTCCTTGGAAAGAAAAAATTAAAAAACTTACTGCACCCAACTGACTATATATTGCTTTATTCACTTATTTTATTCACATAAATTTAAGCATGCACTGACCTCCATTTGTATTTCTCAGGAAGAGACTATATATTAGCTAATGTTTTGTACCATTAACTAATGTAAAGTGTTTCAGAAAGCCCTGTTTTTGCCAATACATACTGGTTTTGATATTTTTTAGTTTAGGCTTATCAGGGTAAGGCCTCAAACGCTAACTCATGCTTATTAGGATGCCTGAGTTCAAAACTCTGTTGTTGCGAAACTCTAAAGCAAGGAGTATGGACCGGTCACTGGAGGAAAGGCTAGGGTGAAAAGACAATATAAACTGGGGCCTTATTAGGATGCCTGAGTTCAAAACTCTATAGTTGCAAAACTCTAAAGCAGGGAGTATGGACCCGTCACTGGAGGAAAGACTACGGTGAAAAGACAATATAAACTGGGGCCTTTTCAGCCCATCTAATGCTTATTAGGATGCCTGAGTTCAAAACTCTGTTGTTGCGAAACTCTAAAGCAGGGAGTGTGGACCGGTCACTGGAGGAAAGACTAGGGTGAAAAGACAATATAAACTAGGGCCTTTGCAACCCATCTAATGCTTGTTAGGATGCCTGAGTTCAAAACTCTGTTGTTGTGAAACTCTAAAGCAGGGA
Organism: Torreya grandis; assembly: GCA_037957365.1. Classification (NCBI taxonomy): domain Eukaryota; kingdom Viridiplantae; phylum Streptophyta; class Pinopsida; order Cupressales; family Taxaceae; genus Torreya; species Torreya grandis. The sequence goes on from JARHVA010000690.1 coordinate 1,309,755, forward strand.
CTATGGACCGGTCACTGGAGGAAAGACTAGGGTGAAAAGACAATATAAACTGAGGCCTTGGCAGCCTATCTAATATGTATCAAACTGCTAGCTGGGTAATCTATGGAAGGGCTATCTTTGTACAATACTGTGATGAACTTTTCCAGCAAATTCAATCCTGTGTAGGTAGTTTTGACACAAACACACATGAATAACAGTTGCAAAAGCGCATTGGAATCATTAAACCAACAAAAGAGCATACTTTTAGATATACTGAAACTGATAAATTACATAAAAATAAAATTCATTTCCTACTTCAGGGTATAAATTCTTAACCAGAAGACGGTAGAAATACAGCTCACCTTGCTGGGGATCTGCCGCCGATAAAATACCGATTTTGGGGAAGCCTGGAGCTTATAACTGGGGAGAGAATGAACATAAATTGAATATAATCCTTCATGCCCATGAAAGAATTCTTCCCACAGAGGCGAAAATGGGATGGGGCCCTTGGTAAGGAACATGAAAGCAAGCTTGGGAACACGCTTGAAGGGGTACTCCTCCCTGATTGGAACCAAAGAGGCCCTCCAAAAGAGCTCATCATCTGTCATGTTGTGCCTCAGATTACTGGGAGGCATAATCCAGTCTTTTAGCTTCATGGCTGCTTCTCCTCCTCCTGCCTTCTTAGGATTGTCATTACTACAAGCAGAACTAGAAGTGATCAAATTGGGGTGCGACATATTCCCGGTGTCTAAATAGAGAGCCAGGTGGGGGCATATGACCACACCTATAACAATCCCAGAAGCCAACAACGCACAGAAATACATAAACTTGAGGCGCTTCTGAGGCCATTCCCTCTTATTATTATTAGCTCCTTGTGATGATCTGGGGGGGTCTGAATCCTTTGGCAGCAGGACACTGCTATCTTCAGTACTTAAACCTCTCATCTGCATCTTTGAAGAACCACCCAATTCCAACAGTTTCCCAAGTGCTTCATAGCTCATCCAATGAGCTCAATTATCTCTTAAATTTTAGTATTTATCATGAACCACAAGACGAAAAGAAATTTCATGGAAATGAATGAACGATTTTTATTTTTTTTTATAATTCCCATCAGCCCAAGTAGTCTATAAAAACAAAGAGCACCGGTGATAAGGATGTTCAGAAACAGTCGCCGGTAATGAGGATGTTCAGAAACGGTCACAGGGAATAAGATATTCAGAAACGGTCGATGTGGCCATTGTCAGATATTCGACCAAAATAAAGAAATATTTATTTTTTTAAAAAATCGGTGAGGTGGTTAAACAAACTCTTATCCGAACGGACAATCAAATATTTTTAACACCTTCTCCATAACAATAATTATTTTTTTTTATTTTTTTATTTATTTATTTTTTTTTTGAGATTGTGTGTCGAGTTTAGTGATTTTTTATCAAAAAAGAAAATTATAAATTTGTGAATATTATCTATAACAAAGAGTTGAGTCTCAAAATTATATATTTTAATGAAATTGAATAGAAAATGGGATATTTTGGAGAGAGCTCTTTTTTACTTAAAATTTTCGTTGTTTTAGGATTTGCTCTGTCGGAGCATGGTTTAGAAAGTGTTGATGTCTTGGAGAGGAGGGGGAGATCTTTAAGGTGCTTCTGATGCATTGTTTAGAGCTATTTTTTTACATTTTTGGGTGGCGGTGGCGGTGCCCTGTGTCTTCAATGGGACCTACATTTTTTGGTGTTAACGGTTGCTGAGTGGTGCTTACAGAGAATCCTTTGTTCTCTAGTATGTACTTCATCTTTGGGTAGGTGGTGATGGTGATTTGGAGGATGATGGTGGCTATGTTTTGATGTTGTTAGTTGATTTTCGGTGTGCAATTACTAGGATCTGCGCTTTGCACCCTTTCCATTCCTTTCTGATCTAGGGTTTGGTTAGGGTTATAGCTTTTTTAATGTTGTGTTTGCTTGGTTTCACCCGATCAGCAAGCAAGTTCTGAGGCCTGGCGATTTTCACTTGTTTGGCTCTACCAGCGAGCAAGGGTGTTGTTAGGGTTTATTGCCCTGCACTTGCTTGACTTCGCTTGACCGGCGAGGGAGTTGTGAGCGTTGGTGTTGTGCCTTCCAGCGGTCGCTTCAGTGTGTAACCTTCTATTTAATATTTTTTAATAATAAATGCATCATGAAGCATTCTGATAGTAAAGAGTTGAATCTAAAAGTAGATAAATTTGGGATGTGTCAATGACTTTGTAAATCTATTTGTAAGTTGTTTTTGAGTCGGAATGAATTACATCTCGGGAATCTTTTGGATGAAGTGATAATGAATCTTGATATATTTTGACTGATTATACATAACAAGATTCTTCGCCATCATTAAAACATTTTGATTATTGGAGTTCAATACTAAGGGTTGACTTGGGAGAAATCCATCACTCATAATTTGGTAGAGTTAGATGGGATCACAATTGATCTCCTAATGTTGTCTTGTCTTGTACTCCAGAGTGGTAAAAATGGAAATTGACTTGAGGGAAATCCATCACTTAGAATTTTGGTAGAGATAGATTGCATTGCAATTGATCTCCTTGCGTTACCTTGTACTCTATAGCAAAAATGGTCACAATTGTATGCTTTTTATTTACCAAGAAATTAGTTTGGAGTCTATGTTAAAAATATGCCCAGTTATCGATTTCTAAGTATCAATGATCCTACTCAATTGACAATTTTTTTTATTGAATCCATTTTTTTGTACAGAGTAGGTGTAGAGAATATTTTCTTCAACTTAATGTTAAGCACTCAGAGGGATCTATACCACCAAATTTATTTGAGACATGATCTCAACTTCATCCTTTTTTATTAATATGAACAACATTATTCATACCATTATCTTCACCATTAAACTACAACACAAATTACTATTCTTATTGTATTCAATTCCATAAATTATTTCATTCTTATTATAATCAATTCCAAATTGGAAATTATCATTCTTACCAAACTATAATGATGATAAGTTTTCATGGAAGAACTCTACTCTAAAAATAATTTATCTTGATGACATATGGAGAGAAAGGGACGAGGCACTTTTAATATTTTGAAATTAATTCTAGAAGAACATGCATTTAAAAATACACTAGTGTTTAATAAAACTTTCTCCCATTATGACATTATGTAGCCGTGTCTTTATCTTTTTATTTATTTTTAAATTGAAAAGTATCTTTTATTAATTAAATATAAAATAATATATTATTAGTTTTAATCCAAAAGAAAGCGATGGGAACTGGATAACAGTTTGTAAGAAGATTTCAAATTAGTTTTTCATATTAAAAAAGGAGCAAGTAATTTTAGATAGCTAATAAAATAGTTAAATAAAGGTTCAAATAAAAAAATTCGGTTAAAAATGGTATAGCATGGTGAGTGATGTAATATAAGGATCTTCAAATATCTAAAAGTTATAGTATAAGATTATTAAATAATTCGAGTAATGAATGTAGATGACACTGATGGAGGATTTTTTAGTGTTTTGTATTTTATATAATTAGAGTAATGAATGTAGACGATAGTGATGGAGGATCTTTTAGTGTTTTGTTCTAGCTATCATTAATAGAGAGAGTTATTATACCAAGTATCAACTCTCATCTATCGTTATTGGTTGTTTTGTTTTTGTCATTTATTTGAAATTTAGGTAAAGAAATTGTAAGAGTTTGTCGAGAAAAAATTTCTTTTTGTTGAGTCTTCCACCCATCAGTGTCTAGGAAGGCATGACCAAACCCACCACCTCTAATGTTATCATTGGGCGAAAGACGCTGAAAATGTGGCAAAGGACTTCATTTCCTGCTTTTAGAGCAATGCCTATGCCAGTTTCCATATCCACGACCTTGAGAGTGATATCAACAGTGGATAAAATCGGAAGGAAACTGACTAACAACACACAAAGCATTACCCTCATGGTCTAACAAAGATTGTAGATGCTCAACCTCCAAATAGACCTTCTAATCTTATACTTGAATATGTAGCATTACATTAGAAATCACTTCTATTTTATTAGTAAAAGAAAAACAACCATCGATAAAAATATGGGTAAATGTAGCATCATTCTTTTCTTTCCATAGTTGACAAAGAGTTTCAAAACAAAAAATATACCAAATTTGGTTGTATTGTGCAAGTAGCATTGGTGAATTCCCTCAAAGTACCATTTTTTAAGAGAAAATTATAGACGAAACAACTAAAACAGGGTGTTCATCTACATAACTAAAAAAAATGTTTGAAAGACTCAAGATGTTAACACCCCTTCAATATTTAATTTGTGAATATTGTCTATTATAAAGAGTTGAGTCTTAAATTAGATAAATTTGGTATGTGTTAATGATTTTATAAATTTATCTATAAGTTGTTTCTAAGTTGGAATGAATTATATCTCCGATGTCTGTTCGATGAAGTGATAATGAATTTTGATATGTTTTGACCAATCATATATAACAAGATTCTTTACCATTTTTTTAAACACTCTGAGTATCGTAGTTCAATATTGGGGGTTGACTTGGGGTAAATCCATATCACTCAAAATTTGGTAGAGTTAAATGGAATCATAATTGATTTCCTTGTGTTGTCTTGTACTCCACAATAGAAATTTTGGGAGTTGACTTGGAAGGAAATCCATATCATTTAGAATTCGATAGAGCTATATGGCATTACAATTGATCTCCTTATGTTGCCTTGTACACTATAGTGGCAAAAATGGTTAAAGTCATATGCTTCTTACTTACTAAGAATTATTTTGGAGCCCGTGATGAAAATATACCTAGTTGTCATTTTTTTATTATCAATAGACCCTACCTAATTGACATTTTCTTGATTAAATCCATTTTTTTTACAGATTAGGTATACAAAATATTTTTTTCGGTTTAGTGCTAAGGACTGAAGGGTATCCACTCTACCAAATTCACTCGGGGCATAATTTCGGTCTCATTCCTTTTTTATTAGTATCCCCTAAAACTTGTACATTAATGGATGGCTAGATAACACCTTTTACACCATCATCTTTACTATTAAACTACAACCCACTTAATTCAATTAATATTTTAATAATTATCTAAAAAGATATTGTCATTCTTATCATACTCAATTTCAAAATTTAGGATATAAAATACAAATCTCATTCTTGTTAAATAAAACTCTTGTCCATTATGACAATACATTTGAAATTAATTTGAGAATAACATGCTTTAAAAATACATGTGTGTTTAGTAAAACTCTTCTACATTATGACAATATGTAATCGCCTTTAGATTGTCTTATCTTTCTTTCTTTTATTGAAAGCATCTTTTGTTAATTAAATATAAAATAATATATTATTAATTTTAATCTAACAGAAAGTGATTGGAATGGGATTTCCAAATTAAATTTTTAATTAAAAAAGGAGGTGTCATGATGGGCTTCATTATTTGTTATTAGATAATAATATAAAATATAATATAGTAGGTTTATTTATTACAATATTTTTAGTCTAAAAATATGATTTTTTTTTTTTAATATTTGATAAGGTGAAAAAGATGGTTTTGATGAGTTCTTCCAACCTGATACAAGAGATCCAACCAACACCTAACCTAAACAAAATAACACCACACAACAAAAAATACGAAAGCATCAAATCTTCTAAGGAGAATGACAAGTTCAAACAATGATTAAAAATATACAACCATCTGCAGATGAAAAACATTCTGCTAGTGATCTGCCAAAAGATAGACAGAAGATGCCTAGAAAAATTACCAATGAGAAGGATCAACACCCATGCTGAACACAAGACTGTTGGAGCCAAAGAACCAAGTAGCAAGCCAAACAAAAGAGGAAGAGCTAAGTTGTTAAACCCTAGTTGGGCCTCTTCTTCCCTGACATGAGAGAATCCCTTCCATAATCCATTGAGATCCATCCTTAACTAATTCAGTTGCATCCAATCTTAGTCTTTTCGCCTCTGATCTTTGACCTTTCTTCTTATCTATCAAGTCAAAAGGAGCTTTGAGCTTAGGCAATGGGGATAGGGTAGGGGCACCTTCATTCATCAATAAAGGGGGCAAATTAGACACTACAATAGGTGTGGGATCCACCCTTGGAGGATCCATGTTCAAAAGGGAGGTGACCTTAGACAATGGAAAAAGCACTCTGTAAATATGGTAGAAGATGTTGTGGTTGTGCTTGAGGAAATCTTGATCCAGGGATCCTTTTTTTTTCACTCCACACTAGGCCTAAAAGACAATTCTTAGATGAACACCCAACAATGCAGTTCTTGATGTGACTACAGTGAAAACATTAAAAAGAAATCCCTTCAAAGTTGATGAACCTTGAGTGGAGAAAAGCTTGACTGATTGGAAAAGAGGCTTGGAAATTCCACAATTGCACAAGCTCTCATGAACCTTTATCCCATGGAGTTATCATCTAGCCTCACAAAAGAACCCATCCAATTAATCAACATTCCAATGTGCTCCTCATTCCTCAAAATAAGTTGAATATTGTACAATCTAATACATAGGGGAGCTGCAGAAATCAATTCCTTTTCAGGATTAAAAAAGGGGATCATGGACAAAGATAGATCTTAAATCTGCCAAAGAACCATGGGCCCTTTATCCACACCAAATCTTGATCAACAACACATTGAAATTTGACTTGGAAAAAACCATGACTGATGTTTGAACTTCTACAACATAATATCGCTATTTTAGAAAGTTAATAATTATGTAGTTCATTAGATATCCACATAACAAACAATTTGCAAAAGCTAAGAGTATGAAATGAGGAAGATAAACATTGTATTAGCATTAGACATTAGATTTTTATTGTAGCATATCCACTCATTCTTCTACTCCAAATGAAGAAATATGAAATATATATGTGAAAAAAAAATTAAGATTTAGTTCTATCACTTTCTCTACTCTAAATATTGTTTCATATTACTTTTGTAGACACATATAACACATTTAATTTAGGATGTTTTCCCCCAAACTCTTTGGGATTCAACTCATAACCAATAATAATAATTTGATGTTGTTAGTTTTGATTGATCTTATTATAATGATGTTTTTCATTCGTGATTTGTGTTGGTGGCATGATCATTTTGTGTGGTATGACAATATTTTGTGGACAGATTGTTGTGCTAGTTTAGAGGTTTTGGAAAAATCTTGGAGTAATTATCATAATTGTATCACCTTGGGCGGAAGGAACTAGACATTTGATAACAAGTAGTTTATGGAAACAAAGAGCATCGGTAATAAAGATGTTCAAAAACGGTCACTGGTAATAAGGATGTTTAGATTCGGTCACCGATAATAAGGATGTTCAGAAATGATTGACGTGGCCATTGCTAGACATTTAGGAAACAAAAATAAATGATAAAAAATAGAAATGATATTACATTAAGTTTTATATTTAGATAAAATAATATTTATTTAAAAAAAAAAAATTGGGTTGTTAAAACAATTCGTATTCTAACGAACAATCAATAAGAAAGTAACTTATTATTAATAAGTAAAACTAATTAAAAATTATAATATTTTTAACACCCCCTTAATATTTAATTTTTAAATATTGTCTATTACAAAGAGTTGAGTCTTAAACTAGATAAATTTAGTATGTTTCAATGATTTTCTAAATTTATCTCTAAGTTATTTCTAAGTTGGAATGAATTATATCTCCAGTATGTTTTGGATAAAGTGATAATGACCTTTATATGTTTTGACTAATCATATGTAACAAGATTTTTTGCCATCTTTAAAACACTTTGATTAGATTTTTTGCCATCTTTAAAACACTTTGATTATTTCAGTTGAATATTGGAGGTTGACTTGAGGGAAATTTATATCACTCAAAATTTGGTAGAGTTAGATGGCATCACAATTGATCTCCTTGTGTTGTCTTGTACATCACAGTGGCGAAAATGGGGGTTGACTTGGGGGGAAACCCATATCACTCAAAATTTGGTAGAGATAGATGGCATCACAATTGATCTCTTTGTGTTTTTTGTACTCCACAATGGTAAAAATGGTCATAGTCATTTGCTTATTACTTACCAAGGAATTATTTTGGAGCCCATGTTGAAAATATATCCAGTTATCGACTTTTGATTATCAATGGACCCTACTCACTTGACAATTTTTATTTTTCAATTAAATCCATTTTTTTTTATAGATTAGGTGCATAGAATATTTTATTCAACTTAGTGCCAAGGACTGAGAGATATCTACTCCATCAAATTTGTTGGGGCTATGATCCCAATTTCATCTTTTTTTATTGGTATCCTCTAAGATTTGTACATTGATGGATGGCTAGACAACACCTTTTACACCATCATCTTCACTATTAAACTACAGTCCACCGGATTCAATTTACATTTAAATAACCACTTAAACAAATATTGTCATTCTTGTTATAGTCATTTCCAATATTTAAAATACCAAACACATATCTAAACACCATTTTTGTGACCTTATCATGTATCTTAGATTTTATCTAATATTTGTAAAATAAATACACTTCATAACTTTTGGTTACCCATTAGCATTATTTTGCTCAAGGGATTTTACATGACCTCATTGAGTCTTATATGACTTAAGAGACATTAATAATGTTGATAAGTTGTTATGGAAGAATTATAATATACGAAAAATGGGAGGAATTTTGGAAGAATTCCAAACACATTCCAAATGTTTGTTTGTTTTTTTGGGTAAAAGAATAATAATATATGAAAAAAAGTGATTGAAATGGGATCATATTTCATAAGAAGATTTCAAATCAAATTTTTATATTAAAAAATAAGGTTTTATGATGTAGTTTTAGTAATTGTTGTTCAAAGAATAAATATGAAATATAATATAATAAGTTTATTTATTACAATATTTTTGGTTTGAAAATATGATGTTTGAACTTCAAGTATCATTATTTTAGAAAGTTAATAATGATGTAGTTCATTAGATATCATTGTAGCAAATAACTTGCACAAGTTAAGAATATGAAATATAAAATATGAAATGAGGAAAAGAAATGTTGTATTAATGTTAGGCATTATGTTTTTATTGTACCCTATCTGCTCATTCATCTATTCCAAATGAAAAAATATGAAATATATTCGTGGACAAAAATTTAGACTTTAGTTCTATCACTTTCTCTACTTTAAATATTGTTTCGTATTACTTTTGTAGACACATATAACACACTTAAATGTTCATTTAGGTTGTTTTCCCCCAAACCTTGTAGGATTCAATTCATAACCAATAATAATGATTTGATGATGTTAGTTTTGATCAATCCTATTATAATTATGTTTTTCATTTGTGATTTGTGTTGATGGGGTGGTCATTTAGTGTGGTACAATAATATTTTATGGAAGGATTAATGTGCTAGTTTTGAGGTTTGGAAAAAAAATTTGAGTAATTATCATAATTGTATCACCCTAGACATGTGGAACTAGGCATTTGGTTGCAAAGGAATCCCTTTTATTATAACGCAAGATTGTTTCATATTGGGAAATAATACATGTTTTAAGTGTGGATTTGACTTGCTTAGGATTGTATAATTGTTTTTGGTATTCTCATCAACAATGCACCCTTAAAAGGTTCACTAGGGAGAATAAGATGACCTTTTGGGGTATTTGAACTTTGAGAATGAGAACCATGATTTTATTATAATTTATCTTAATAACATTGACACTATGTTACCAATTCCACACATATTTTATAGACAATTCAACAAGAGAACATCAATTTTCATCATTTTATATCATACCATTTTTTTTGTCACACATCACTCTAACAATCCAATGAAGTGAACCCTGATCATCATGTCTAGATGGAAAATTTTCAAAAATATTGGTTTTGTTGAAGAGTAGATTTTTCAAAAAAAAATTATAATTCTTTTCATTGAATTAAAGTCTTGGTAGTGTTGAAGCATAGATTTTTCATAAATTAAATTTGCATAGAAAATTTGTTTGATTTAAAATGTGGCCCAAATTAATGGCAATACTAAGTTTATGAGCTCCTTGTATAAATAATTCTAATTATATTATGTCATAAATATCATTGCATTTTAATAATTAATACTTGTATGCATAGTTTAAAAAATTCATTTGAGCATTAATTATTAATTATTTATATTCTCTTACCTAAACATCTAAATAACAAGTTTCCAAGAGTCTCTAAGCTCCAATACTTCATCCTTGTTCAATTTTTGTGTATGCTTACTAATCTCTATCACCTCTTATAGTTTTTTATTTATGAAGTGGTATTATTTCACCCAAAACAAAAACTCTTGGATATAGATTTCATGTGATGTTCCATGAGCTCTTAATGCGACCATGATAAATGTCCTTGAAATATTATTTAATTCTCTGTTTGAAATATTTTACCCTTGTAATATGTTTTGTGTGGGGTTTTTGGACATGCATGTTTGATAAGCCACACTTTCTCAAATCCACTAAAGGATGAACTTTATGCAAGGATGAATAATGAGTTTTATCACATTGACTGTATTTTTGGGCATCCATATATTAGTGAAGCATGAAGATATTTCTAATACATAATTAAATAAAATTACAAAGATAAAGCTCAAATTAAGTGAAACACTCACATGCAACATCAATATGCTAGAGGCATTTTATATGGAGAATCCCTTACAAAATTCATCTACATGCCGCTTGGATATTTCCCAAGAGTATAATGGATATACAATTAGATGTTTGATAACTATACAATAGATATAGGTCTGGATATTTCACAAGTGTATAATAGAATTCATAGGGCTTCCCACTCCCATATCTAATCGATTGCTGAAAATTCACAACCCTAACGAAAATGTAAACAATATTAGACAGGGGTGAATTTTGTACTTTTTGGTAGTGGAATATTTAAAAGTCATGATTTCATAATAGTTTTAGAACAAGTGAAATAGTTCAAGATATTGATTGCAAAAAGTTCAAGGTTTGATTCTCACAAGCTCACATTTTATATAGTGCTTATCTTTATTGCTGAAAATGATGACAATGTGATCAGGGATAACAATAATGGCTCTATTGAGGTAATTTTAAGTCAGGGTCCTAAAAATTTACACATTTTATGGTGATTAATATTATTACTCTTGGTTGTAGATTTCAAATTAACAACGACTAAAACTATATAAATCTCCATAAAAAATTATTGATGAAGAAGAGATGGAATCTCAAGGTATTATCCATTATAACTCTAGACATGGTCTCTACAATTCTTGGTGTACTTTGCATTGTATGGGCAATTCCCAATTTAATACTTAGAGAACACAAAAAACATGGTGAAAAAAGAAGCATAAATATAAAACTAAGGGAAGCAATGGAGAATGGAAAGCATTATAGCTTAGGTTAATTCTTAGAAACTTATTATTTATTTTTATTCTAAGAAAAAATATAAATAATCAAATTTTAATTTTTTTATGACTATAGGAGATAAAGTCAGATGGGAGACTTTAACCAATAATATGTAAATAATTGATCTAACCCGAGAGCTTTTAAATATTAATAATTAATTATGTATATAAACATTAATTATTTTTGTTATGATCCTTACATCATGATGTAATTTTCATTCTTAGATGGAATCTTATAGACCACAAAGTTTAGTTGAAATGTCAAATTTTGAAAAATAGAATTGCAATCTTCTTTATGAATTATAGGTTGGAGGACAACAAAATTCTATGATTTGAAGATTCACTGACTTCAGTGATGGATGAAATTTGTGACACCATAACAAATTTATAGAGAAACATTTTCTCAGATAAATGGCACCATTAATTAAAAAAATAATTGAAATCCCAATGGTGAAATCGATTCCATGTCAATAATTTGGCAAAGAAATTGTTAACGAAAAACACACCTATATAATTTGTGTATGAAGTATACACAGTGGAACATTCTCTTCCTCCATTTTTAAATATCCATCTTTTTGACTCTCATCTGCTCAAATGTCAATGTCAAATTTATATCATCTTTTAAATGTAGCCTCAACAATTCTAGTGCTTTATACTCACTAAAATGTCGAGATCATTTTTCTTCTTTGGCATCATGTTGCTAAACAATAAGGGAAGTATGTTAGAATGCCTACTATCTTTAGCAATAGAATTAACCTTGTACACCAATGACATTATATTTTTGCTAGAAAGAACCCCCTTCAACCATGTTGTAAGCCCTCAATTTTTATCAGATAAATTTCAAAAAAAATTGTGTTTTTTTTTGTTTCTTCTTAAATTATGGCTACTTTATCTTCATCCAGCTATGTGATGGCCTATTGGCATGATGATGATGATTTTTTTTTTTTTAAATGGAATTAATTGGTTGAAATGGTTCTTATAGTTACCTATGTAACATGTACTAATAAAATAGTTAAATAAAGGTTCAAACAAAACTTTTCAATTAAAAATGGTATAACATGGCAAGCAACATAAGCCCCTTGAGAATACACAAGTCAAAGTACAAGACCATTAAGTAATTAAATCAATTAAAATAGATGATGATGATGGAAAATCATCCAACATCTCACCCTAGCCACCCCAACAGGTAGATCCATCATATCAAGTATCGGCTCCTATCCATCATTATTGGTTGTTTTATCTTTATCATCTTCGTGATATTGTCTAGGTAAAGAAATTGTAATAGCTCACCAAGGAAACTTTACTTTTTGTTGAGTCATCCAACCATTTGTATTTAGGAAGGCATGACCAAAACCATCACCTCTAATGCTATCTTTGGGTGAAGGATGCTAAGAATGTGGTGAAGGACTTCACTCCTGCTTTTAGATCAATGCCTAACCCAACTCCCATATCCATGGCCTTGAGATTGATATCGATGATGGGGATAATCAAGAGGCACATAACTAACAGTGCATGAGGCATCACCCTAATGGTTTAAAAGAGTTTGTAGATGCTTAACCTCCAAATAGATCTTTTGAGCTTACACTTGAATATGTATAATTACATTATAAATTAATCGCACTTATTAATAACTAGAAAAATAACCATCAATAGAAATATGGGTAAATATATCATCATTACTTTATTTCCATAGTTGAAAAATAATTTTAGAATGAAAAATATGCCAAATTTGGTTATATTGTGCAATTAGCATTGGCAAATCCCTTTTTTAGATATTAAGTACTGATCAAATTACTTGCCATTTTTAAATTTGAACAAAATTTGTTTTGTATTATTTAGTAAAAATTAATTTTGGTTTCAGTTATTATTTTTGACTTCTTTCTTATTATCCCTTTGATGGAATACTTATTATCTCTCTTTCTTTATATTTGTCATCTTCTTGATCTTGTCTAGGCAAGGAAATTTTAAGAGCTCGCTAAGGCAACTTTCCTTCTTATTGAGTCATCCACCCAATGGTGTCTAGGAAAGTTGACCAAACCCACCACCTCTAATGTTATTATTGGGCAAAGGATGATTAGAATGCGGTAAAGGACTTCATCATCTTACTTTTAGATAAATGCTTACCCCAGCGCCCATATCCACATCCTTGAGAGTGATACCAGTGGTGGAGATAACCAAGAGGAACCTGACTAACATCACATGAGGCATTACCCTAATGGTCCAAAAGAGATTGTTGATGCTCAACCTCTAAATAGACCATTTGAGCTTACACTTGAATATGTATAATTACATTAGAAATAAATTACACTTTATTAGTAACTAGAAAAACAACCATCAATAGAAATATGGGTAAATATAGTATCATTCCTTGTTTTTCATAGTTTAAAAATAATTTTACAATGAAAATGCGCCAAATTTGGTTATATTTTGCAAGTAGCATTGGCAAATCCCTCTTTTAGACATTAAGTACTGATCAAATTACTTCCCACTTTTAAGTATGAATAAAATTTATTTGGTATTATTTAGTAAATTATTTTTTAATTTTAGTTTCAACTATTTTTTTTGTATTCTTTATTATTATCCCTTCCTTTGATGACATACATATTATCTCTCTTTCTTTATCTTTGTCATCTCCTTGATCTTGTCTAGGCAAGGAAATTATAAGAGCTCATTAAAGAAACTTTACTTCTTGTTGAGTCATTCACCCAACAATGTCTAAGAAGGATATCCAAACCCACCACCTCTAATGTTATTATTGGGAGAAGGATGTTGAGAATGTGGCAAAAGACTTCATCACTACATTTATATAAATGCCTACCCCAGCGCCCATATCCACAACCTTGAGAGTGATACCAATGGTGGAGAGAATCAAGAGGAACCTAACTAACAGTACATGAGGCATTACCGTAATGGTCCAAAAGAGAATGTAGATGCTCAACCTCCAAATATCCCTTCTGAACTTACAATTGAATATGTAACATTGCATTATAAATCACTTTCACTTTATTAGTAATAAAAAAACAACTATCGATAGAAATATGGGTAAATATAGCATCATCCTTTCTTTCCATAACTGAAAAATAATTTTAAAATGAAAAATATACAAAATTTAGTTGTATTGTGCAAGTAGCATTGGTGAATCCCCTAATAAACCATTTTATAGGAGAAAAACTCTAGACAAAACCATTAAAATAGGGTGTGAAGGGTTTTAAGTATGGAGAGAGTACAAATCAACTCTGAATTAATCTAAAAATGAAGCTAGTAATCATCCAATATTGCCCATAATTATTAGTTGTTAATATAATATTGTTGTAAGTGTGATTGATGACAAAATATGCATTGAATAAATTCAAATTAAGCTTATTAAATTTTTAGGTTTTATTTTGTGATTAACTAAAATTAAAATCAAATAATAAAAATATACAAAAATATTTTTCAAAATGAATTATGGTGCCACACTTTTGCACCATATTTTATTAACAAATAAGGCTAAAACTAGCCAATTACAAAGAAGTTGCATGACAAATCATGACAAGTGAAAACTATAAATAAAGCTCATATAACATATAATTTAAATTGAAGTGGACCAAGATAATTGAATTTAGACTGAATAAAATAATTTTAAGTCACTGATAAGATATGGTCATCATGCAAGTTGCCTCTTTAATAGATAAGTGAAACATGCACACTAGACAAGCTAGGCATCCCAAAACCTATATAAATATAAGATTAAATAAAAATAATATTAATTTTAGTTAAATTAGTTTTATAAAGTGTTTCTCACCTTTTTAGGATTAATGGATAAATATTTGAGCTCAGTTAAGTACACATTCAGTGAACTGGACTCTAACTGGCACTTCTAGCTATTTTTTAGAAAGACCCTAAAAAATGTTTACAATTAATAAAAAAAATTAATATGAGAAAAAAAATTAAATAACCTCCTAATAAAACACAAATAAAACTAATTCTAACATTAACAATCAAGTGCCAACATTGGCATCATATTCAACATTGTTGCTTTGATGTAAAGTGAACAAAATCCTATCATCTTCTTAAGTCTTACATGAATATTATCTAGTAATCCCTTGATGAAAATATTAGAGAAATTATCTTCACTTCTCACATACTCAATGAAAAATATTTATCATTGAACAAATCTCTAAAAAAATTATGTTTGAGTTCAATGTGTTTGGTTCTATCATGAAAAACTAGATTCTTGGACAATTGTATTATCCCATTGTTATCACAAAAAAATCTGTGGTGGCTCAAGTTAAGCCTCTCTAAAATAAACTAAGAGTATTATCAACCATTATCTTTGTGTTAAATC
This sequence comes from Torreya grandis, assembly GCA_037957365.1. Taxonomy (NCBI): domain Eukaryota; kingdom Viridiplantae; phylum Streptophyta; class Pinopsida; order Cupressales; family Taxaceae; genus Torreya; species Torreya grandis. The sequence goes on from JARHVA010000690.1 coordinate 1,325,424, forward strand.
TGATGTAAATGTTTTATATTCAGCATTAGTAGAGGATAATGCAACTTTATCTTGTTTCTTTGATGACCATGAAATTAACCTACTTACAAATTTGAAGCAATAATCTAAAATTGACTTCCTATCATCACGAGATCCTCCCAATATTAATCTCTGTATCTAATTAGATTTAATCAAATTTTTAATTATAAATTAATACCATGATTATAAGTCCCTCTTACATATCTAAAAATTCCTTTCACTTCTTGTAAATGTTTGAGTGATGGATTGCCCAAAAATTCATAAACTAGTGAGACCTCATAAATGATATTGGGTTTTGTCATAATGAGATACATCAAACCTCCCACCATGATCCTAAAATTATTTTCATAAATTTAAGGAACCTAATATAATCTTATTAGGTTTTCTTCACTTGGAATTGGAGTGTCTATGGGCTTAGAATCTAGAAGATTGTATTTATTTAACACGTCTTAGACATATTTGGCTTGACAAATGAATACTTTATTTTTATTTTGATAGAATTACATATCAAGAAAGCAATTCATAAGTCTAAGATAAGTCATCTCAAATTTTTATTTCATGGCTTCCTTGAATCTATTCAACATCTCCACAGAGTTATCTATAAATAACTAGTCATTTACATAAATATAAACATATAACACATTAGAACCAAATGCTTGTATGTAAATAGTTGGTTCATTTTAAATTCTTAAAAATCATTGATCTAATAACCAACTATAAATTATTGAGTACTAATCTCTTAGATCTTGTTTCAGACCATAAAGAGCCTTCTTCAATTTATATACTTAAAAAAATTTACCCTTTACCTCAAAATCTTGTGGTTGTCCCACATATACTTCTTTTTCAATCATCCCATTTAGGAATGCACTTTTGACATAAATTTGATGGATTTTTCATATTTTATGAGTAGATACATCAATAATTTGTCTTATAATATCTTGATGTGCCACGAGTGCATAAGTTTCCTCATAGTTAGTCCCATATGTTTGTGTAAACCCTTTTGTAATTAGTGTAGCTTTTAACTTGTCAATTGTACCATCACTCTTGATTTTGGTCTTGAAAATCTACTTGGTTATAATGACATGTTTATAAAATATAAGATAAATAATATTACATCTATCATTCCTCTCAATTTAATCCATCTCAATTTTCATAGCCTCAAACCACTCTTTCCTTTGACTAGCTTCTGCATAACTTCTAGGTTCACTAGCCATATATGACAATGCAAACATAGTATTTTTCTCATAAACATCATCAAAAGAATTCCCTTCCTAATGTTGAAGTATTTTTATCCTAATCTCATATTTATGATCTAAAATTAGATTCGATGGATGTGGATTCAACAAAAACTTGCATTTATTTAGAATTGATGAAGATGGATGACTAGTCTATTGTGAAGAGTTAGTATTGTTTCATGTTGAACTAGAAACATGTGAAAAAATTTGTAAATCATAAAAATAAAATTCAATAGACTTAATCCATTAAATTTTGACCTATTTTTTTGTATGATCATAATCATCATACATCTCATTTTCAAAAACTTTACAATCCCTAGAAACAATTATGGATTTACTAGTAAGATTATAAAACTTGTATGGTTTGGTTTCATCACTATATCTTGTAAAATTGTGATCAATACTTTTAAGATATATATTTTGATCAAAATAAACACTATTTATTTCACCCTTACCTTGACTTGTGATTATTTTTCTGCTACCCTTTCCTTCATATTGGATGAACTTTCCACCTCCCAATTGCACTTAACTTTTGAAGGAATCATCTAACTTGTTGAAACCATATTTGTGACTTGTCATGCGATTTGGGTAGCATGAAGCAAGAGAAAAAAAAATATTTGAATTATATATTCCCATAATACATGTGAGATAATAATCTGAGTGATCTTACTCCTCACTTTATTCAGCTTGAAATGCCTTCTTTTCATCCTCTTGATTAGCTTGATTCTTAATTGTCAGTATCATGCAATCTTTTATAAAGTGTATTATTTTTTTCAATAATGAAAACTAAGGTATTTATTGATTTTACATATGAATTTATATCGATTTTTACCCTTTGAATTTGAGTTTATTGAACTCCTTTGATTTTAGTTTTTATTTTTATCTTTGGGCTTTGAAATTCTTGCCTTGGTTTGAAGTGCATGTTTTACATTATATTCTAAATCTCCTACATATATTCTCATTTTATCCTCATGGGACAAGAGAGAACCCACTAACTCATCAACACTTATAATGTTCATGTCCTTATACTCCTTAAGAGTGATCACAATATGCATCCATTTTTTAGTCAAAGATCTCAAAATTTTGCTTACTATGACCCTATCTTATATGCTTTCTCCATAAACCCTCATTCTATGCACTATGTCATTTATATTTATGCAATATCCTCCAACTCCTTCATTATCAAAAATTTAAAATTACATTTATCCTTATGAAATATTCTCCAACTCCTTCATTATCAAACATTTTCAAAATTTCAAGAGTCATTTTAAGGGTTTGAAGTTTTTCTTATGTTACCTTAATAGAGCCTAGATATGAAATTTACAATGTATTCCATGCATCATTGGAATTTTTTTATCCCAAAATTATTGGATAGATGTTTGGGTCTATGGCATTATGAAGATAGAAGAAATCTTGTGCATAAGTCTTTTCTTCTTCCCTTTTTGATTTTTTCTGATCTTAAGACAAAAAATTTCAATATACAGGTTGTGTTTATCCATGTATCCATGGACAACATTATCCCAACCTCCAATTCATAAAAGTATTATCTTTAAATAACCTCTCTAATATTTAAATTTGTCATCTTTTGTTATATCTTGATTCCTCACCAAACAAACTATCTCATTATCTGTAGATATTTATAGTTGACAAATTGAATTTCATTATTTTTTACTAAGCTTGAGATATATGCTATTATGGCATAGTAGAATATTGTTTAGATGCATGATGGTACATGTTTACTTTACTATGAGATAGCTATAATGTATGCATTTACATTTTGAGCATATTGATTTGTCATTTCAGTTATATTTAATCAAAAATGGTTATCATGATGATTTGATCTAACTACCTGCTTATTGTGAGGTGGAAGTAGGAGAACTCATCCCTCATAACATGATAGAGGGAGAGCATCATTGGATAGGGTGACATAGATTGAGATATTATAAGATGACAAAGAAAATGATTGATACCCTGCACACACCATAAATAACTAACACATGTTAGATGTGTATGCAATCAGAAATACATCATGTCTATAAATCGATCCTAACTCAAAGAAGATAGAGCATCTCTATACTTTTGATTGGGAGTACATTTGTTAAGCAGAAGAATGACCAATATGGGGATCTGCTAGACCCGATTAGGGGATCACTTGTCACAATACACCATGTGAGGTAGGGTTCTAAATCCTACAATCTAACATAATCATCCAACAACCCTAAAAGAGTCTTAAGGTTTAATATTCATCTATTCTAATAAATAAGTAAATCTAATCTAATGCTCACCAAAGATTATGGCACAAAGTGGGGGTTGAAAATAAAACAAATAACTAAACTAAACATGCATAGAAGACATATACTCATGCCAATACATACAGAATCTTAATACATGGGAATAGAAGCATAACTTTCATTATTATCTACTCTTACAAAAGAGAAATAAAGTTAGGAATTTTTACCTTGAAGATGAACCCATCGAGCCTCAATATTTCCCTTGACCAAGGTTCTTCGCAAGAGATTGTTATGGTATGTAAGGATAACAAAGACAAATCAGCTATAGGCTACACAACCTATCTATGCATCCAAAAGACTTATCCACAAGACAAGATTTGTATTTCCAAAGAAAGTATGGAACCCTAAGATTTATTCATCAAGTATAATAGTCAATAAGCAGATATTCATTTACACTTATTCTTTTTCACTTCTATTTTTACAAATGGTTGGAGATGAACTTGTATATATAGGTGGATCTTGCCCTAAATCCTCTTGAAAATGTGAGCTATATAGGGTCAACCTAGTTGATCCTATATGTTTTTAAGGATAATTCACTAGGTTTGAGCTAGGTTGGCCTAAAGGCTAACAAACCCAAAAAGTGAAAAATACCCTTAAACTGTATAGGGTCGACCCAGTCGACCTAGTACATCCAACTGTCCAAAAGGGAATTAAGGCAAGAAAAGAAGGATGGAAAGAGGAAAATGACTGGAATGAGTAAGGATGAGAGGAATAAGCTTAGGGTAAATGGTTTTAGGAGACAAGTGTGTAGATAAAAAGTGGCAAAATGAATAAGAATCTTACGAAGCACTAATGGTTGTCCACCCCTTTTCTAATGCACCCCTTAAGGTATGCACTCAGAGAGATTGATTCTCAACATGCTCCTATGAGATATAAAGTGTCAGTAATCAATAAAAGATTAAAAATATTATGTGTATGCATATGTTCCACTTGAAGCTCATCACATGTCACGTAAGTGCAACATGGGATGGTGCGTTGAGATAAAACATGATAACACACAACATTGATGCTAAGTAAAGTGTAGTGAGAAATAAATAAAATAAATGAAAGGATAGAATTGAAAAATGCATACCTTTACTTACCTTAATGTTATAGATAAAGAAGTAGACTGCAAGAAAAAGTGAAGGCATCCCATGTGAAGAACATTAGGCGAACCTGTAAAAGTTAATGCAAAAAATAGCCAAAATTTGAAATTTTTAAAAGATAGACATATAGTAGTGGAAAAGAATATCTACATCATCATGAATCCAATGCATTTTATAGTTTTGAAAATGTATGAATAAAAACAAAGATATAGGCAAAAGAAGAAATCTATAGGAAAATAATTGAAGAATTTCAATTTTGAAAAGTGTTTTTAAATAGGGGGAAAAATAAGTCATTTGTTGCTTTGACTTATGAAGGACAGAAAAAAGAGCTCTGGAGATCAAATGAGATAGGATGGCAAGGAGATGACAAACTAGACAAGAGGGATGCCTAGAGGTAGCAGTAGGTGCCCTATAGGTATACAACTATGAATCTCAAACCAATTTTTGAAATTTGTAGTGAATTAAGTGTATTTTCAGCAATTTTGAATTTTAAGGATTTTAAGATGTCAGAATGAGATAAACTTAGATTATAGGGGTAGAAAATAGCAAGAAAGAAAATGGGTTTAGAAGAATTAGGAAGAAAATGGGAAAAATGTACTTTTTAAGGAAAATGTAAGGGGTCGACATGGAAAATGAACTGGGTCGACCTAATAGACTGAAACTAGGCAAAATTCATAGTGCCGACCTAGTATGTATGGGTTGACCCTATACATTTTGTAGGCTACCAACCTAATGTAGTTTGCCAACTAATTCAAAAGGTTCATAATGATAATGCAACACTAGGAAGAGGAAAATAAGAGGTTTGATTAAGATTTTGGAATCAACCAAAGCAAAAATAGGGAAATTTTGGTCAAACTAGTTTGACCAAAGAACCAGAATAAGCGTGAAAAAGCATGCAAAAGGATGAAAAAGGGATAGAAAGGCCTAAAATAACCAAAAGAGGGCAAGAAGGATCAAGTAATCTAGAAATAGATTAAAATGAATAAAAATAAATTAGTTTAAAAGCAATTAGGCTTATTTTTTAGTTAAAAATGTAAAAAGAATGTATTATGAAAATACATGACATGAAGGAAATGATACATCCTTTATTGATTCTTGGTTGCAAAGATGTCAGAAGTTTTGGATATTGGTGGATGTGTCCTAGTTAGTAGTGTTATTGGAGTGATTGTCAGATGGAGATAGGGCTAGACTAGTATCCATAGGTCTAAGAGGCATAATTGATATGTGTAGGATCCCTATGAGTGTTGATCTAGTAGTCATGTTCATTGGTTGATGAAAATGATTAACTAACACTTTTAGATGGGAGGTGAATGGGGATGTGATAGAGGTGGCCATCACATTAGAGGATGTTCATGCCATCCTCAGGCTACCCATATCAAGAGCACTAATGACCACAATGATACTGAACAACATAGAGGAGAGGAGAGCCTTAGCTATGTGGGCTATAGGCTTAGAGATGATTTTGGAAGGACGGAGAGTCAGTATGGACAATATATATACATCACATATTTTGGATATCCAAAAAGTTATGATAGGTATTGTGACACAATAGGTGCTACATCACAAATCAGATGGCAATGTTAAGGTGTGGAGCTAAAAGCTTCAACTGTTTACAGACACAAGGAAGGATGCTGAAGAACCAGAGCCACCGGTGTCGGTAGTATGACCGACGTTAGTCAGATGCAGTGGAGAAGAAGACCGGCGACGGCAGGGAGTCGGCCGACATCGGCAGCACCAGACCAGCAGGGACTGACATCGGTCGCCTGTGTATTTTCAGAACTGCTATTGACAAACAGTCAGTTAAGTGAAGCGAGTGTTTGCATGTCAAGCGACTAATTATAGTCACAAGCTGCGTGCCTAATTATTGTAACTAGAGTTCTATTTTTGTAAGCATGGGATCCTATTTAAAGACCCATAAGGCATGTATTGTAATAACTAAGAAAAAGGCAAGTAATAGCATTGAAGCTAGCAAGGTCAAGGAGATCAGCTGAAGCATTCAAGGAGGGATAGCAACTCAAGACTTAGAGTTGTTGTGTTGAGCAAGAGAGAGAGGGAAGAAGGTCTTGAGGTGTGGCAAGCCTTTGAGGTGGAGGAAGAAGTGGCATCTTCCTTATTGTATTTTCTTCTAGTAGTATTTAATACAAGAGTGTGTATTGTCTCTCAAATTCTTTGTTGTCTCAAGTTTCTAGCTACTTTATCATTCTGGTATAATTCCGTGTTTAATTGCATATAAGAAAGTAATCAATTGTGCTCTAATTGGTAGAGCTATAGATCCCCTGACAAGTGGTATCAGAGCTACGGTTTGCAAGAAGCAGGGTATTGTTTTTGATTACAGGTCATTCACAGGGTTTTCTAATTGAGTGGGAGTTCAGCAATGGCAGAAGAAAGTAGGCTATGAATGGAGAAGTTCAACGGCAAGAATTATCAACATTGGAGGATGCAGATTGAGGACTATCTGTATCAGAAGGATTTGTACTTACCATTGGGTGGGGTTGCATGCAAGTCCACAGATATGAAGGATGAAGAATGGAACGTTCTTGATCGGAAGGCTCTCGGTTCCATAAGGTTGAGCCTTGCATCATCTGTGATTTCCAGCTTATCACAGTGCAAGACAACAGAAGAGTTGATAAAGTCCTTGGCGAATTTATACAAAAAGCCCTCGGCTTCTAATAAGGTATATCTTATGAAGCAGCTATTTACTTTGCAAATGCAGGAAAGCAGATCAGTACATACTCATCTCAGTGATTTCCATGGTTTGGTAAACCAATTAGCTTCAGTCAATATTGTTTTTGATGATGAGGTAAAGGCTCTCTTGATTTTATGTTCTTTGCCTGAAAGTTGGGATGGTTTGGTTATGACAGTAAGTAATTCTGCATCTGCTTCTAAAATCTTAAAAGTTGATGATGTTGTGAGTGTGATCTTGAATGAAGAAATACGCAGGAGAAGCACAGGTGAATCATCAGGGAACGCTCTAAGTGCAGAAAGCAGGGGAAGGCAAGGGGAGAAGGTTGAGCAAGGGAAATCAAGGTCGGGAAGGAGATCTGAGTCCAAAGGTATTACCTGCTGGTTTTGTGGAAAGAAAGGACATACGAAGAAGGAGTGTTGGTTGAGAGATAAAGAGAATCAACATGCAAGTATGGAAGAAGCAAAGGATGCAAATATTATGATGCAGGATGCTCTCATACTTTTTTTGGATAGTTAGGTAGGATCATGGATTTTAGATTCTGGTTCATCTTTTCATGCATCCCCAAACAAAGATTTGTTCTATGAGTATGAACAGGGAGATTTTGGAGTGCTCTATTTAGGGGATGGTACGCCTTGTCAGATAGTTGGCAAAGGGAAAGTGCAACTGAGATTGCAGATTGAAAACACATGGGTGTTGAAAGAGGTCATGCATGTTCCAATTCTGAAGCAGAGTCTGATTTCTGTAGGTTGGGAGATGAGGGATGCACAATAACCCTCACAGCGGATTCTTGGAAGGTTACCAAGGGAGCACTTGTTCTAGCAAGAGGTAAGAAAGTAGATACTCTTTATCTGTCTACTTGTATTATTGATTCTACTTTTGGTGTAGATTCAAAGATGTGGCCTAATAGGCTTGGTCACATGAATAGGAAGGGAATGGAAGTTCTTGATTCAAAAGGTATGTGTTCAAATTTGGAAAGCACAGATACAGTTCATTGCAGAAAAAGGAAATTTGATGCTTTTGATAGGAACAAAGAAGCCTTGGTGTTTATGGAGGAGATGAAGGACAGAGATTAGTCACAGGGGCTGAATAAATCTGAGTAGGGCAGCATGGATAGAGGTTTGATCCAAGAAGAGCTCGCAGATGAAAATATTATCACTTACAGGAACACACAGACACCGATGTCAGTCGCTTGGCACCGACGTCAGTCATCCAGATACCGACATCGGTCATGTGCAGACCAGCAGGGTCGGTAGGTCGGGTAGTAGAAGTTCGACGTCATTCATAAGGACCGACATCGGAAGGAAGGATGCCGACGTCGGCCAGGGAAACGATGTCGACAGTCAGGGTCAGTGCAGGGAACCGACATCGGTCGGGAGCAGACTGGGAGATGACCAAAATCGGTCACTAGAACAGATATTGGGTGAATCAATAAGTCTCAAACACCCATGTGGAGGTCAGGAAAGGTATGTGAACCTCATATTCATTGTTCACCTTCTTTATATTGCTTACTGATAGTCATGAACTAGGAAGATGGAAGAAGCAATGCAGGTAGAATCCAGAAATAGTGGGAGCTTGGCATGGATGAGGAGTGTGAGTCCTTAGAGAACCAAACAGGTATTTGTTGGTAGTGTTGTCAGCTGGAAGGAAGCACTGGATAGAGGGATGGATTCCCGTTTTAGAGAAGAGAGTGGATGGACACATGAGACAGAAGGCTATGGCATATAGTCTTGAGTAGGCTGCAGAACAATGGAGGATAGTCAAGTTGAGAGAAGGATTTACATTTTTAGGAGAATTAATAATGATATATAACATTCAAGGTATACTTGGACAAATGTCCCTCAAGGGAATGAAACTCCTCAAATGTGGTGTAGGACTCTTCAACTTGCTCCTTAAAAATTGCCTTTATCATTTGGCCTTCCATGAGTGCTCCACAATAGAATAGGTACAAATGAGATGATTTAAATGTGAAAGGGGGGTTATAAACAATCCCAACATGCATTGGTTGTGTCCCTAATCACTAACATTCTTCTGTACATTAGTTATCACTACATGTAGTCATAATCACCCTCCTTTCACTCACCCTTCACACTTGGCACCAAAAAGGTCTTCAATTTTATAAACTTGTCCATATAAGGGATTTTATGACACTTGTCAAGGGTCATATTATATCTATATTCATCAGTCAGACCTTAAAAGGATTCCCACTTAGAGATTTCACCTTCTCACTTGGAGATCATTCTTTGTTCACTATGCCAGTTTGGATTGGTTGAGATGAAGATGTTAATAGAGGCACTTTTGATTTTTTTGAAGCAAAAAATCAGTATGATAGGTTAGATTAGGTCCTATACTAACTCCCAAAGTGATTTTCATCCTCTGTAACCCTTCTATACCTGCAAGACACATAAAACTATCAATAAAATCCATTTTCCACCATGTCCATACAAGTAGGGTACAACTTAGTCTGATGGAAAAGACCCTTGGAGAGTCCTCTACAAGCTCCAATCATATTTCAAGTCATTATAGCTCATCTAGATGCCTCTCATTCCTTTTATTTCAAATTGGGTCACTAGTAAGGGTTTTAGGTGGTTTTGACCTTGAAATATTGTTCATAAAGTTGTCACATTGTAACCCTAAACAAATTTCACTAAAACATTGTTTGGGACCCTCCTAAACACATCCTAGAACTTCTAGCTCCCATGTTATGTGTCTGTATAGTTACAAGCTTCCAAACTTACCTTCTCAAGCTTCTCTCTTCATTCTACATACCTTGTGATGTTTCTAAGCCAAAAAATGGCTTATTATACAAACTAAAGGATCTAACACACCTTATAACTCCCCATGCCCACATTCTAATGCTTTGGAATGTTCTCTTGTGTTAGAAAAGGAAATGAACCTCTTTTAGGCAATAAGCCTAGTTAAGGCCTTATAGGTATGTCTGCACACTTGTGGGTTTGGGCCACCTTGTTATGTTATTTTACCTTTGGGTTGTTTTACATGTTGGTTCATGTCTAACACAACCTTCCAAATCTCTTTGCAAGGTCTCATCAGCTTCTAGTTTACCTTTTCATCATCTTTATGACCAACCTACAAGAAATGGTCCTCTAGGAGTGCCCTCTATCTGAGATAGAACAAAGGGCACTTCCTTTGTTTCCCCAAATAAGAAGATGGTAAGAGGGGATTCTAAAAGTTATAGGGAGACTCTGTGCAAAGTTTCATAGCTTGGTCACATGAATAGCCCCTCTAAACATCATGAAACCCTTAAGGTAGACTAAGTGGTGTTTATTGTATGCAAGATTTTGAGTGTGGACTGTAAGTTGATTCTGAGGACCAAATCTTACCTTTTGTCCACATGATGAGAGTCTAACAAAATGGTCCTACCACTATAGGGTTTCTTTCAAACATGTTCATGATCCAAGCTTATCCAAAACCCTTTCAATGCTCACATTTCTCTTTGTTGGACTTTATGCATTTCCTTGAAATCATTCTTGAATTCCTTGGCCACTTCATAATCACTAGGGATTTCCACATCATGCATATGTTAGGTCAATCACCAAGGCAGTCATTCTTTAGATCACTGTCAACTATAGTTGATTATTTTGGAGCAAAATGGAGGTAGTTATGTTTCAACCCTTAAACTCTATGTTACTCCTCATAGGATCATTTGGAGTATTATAATCAACTATAATTGACATATATCCATGTTTTTTATGCTCCTTCTCACAAAGGTTTACCTTAGGAACTTGTAGGTACTCACAGTCAATTGTAATCAACTCTTTTTGGAAGTAAGAGTGCACCTGTAGGTGAACTTGTAGGTCAAAACCTCACACTTAGACCTTACCTGATGTCTTTAAGAATGTTAGTTTCCTTCTCATTTTCATAGAGTCACTTATCATTCATATATACTCCTTCATGCTTCTTTGGATAATAAGGTCACTTGAAACTTAAAGTATTGTCAGTGAACAATTGTGTGATTTGGAATCCTTATAGCATGGAATCCTATTAGCCAAATCACTCATTTTATTTTGAAATTTTTTACCTTATATGATGGATTCATGATGGAACTCTTACGATATATCTAGACCTATTGATACACTGTTCCATGATAGCTCCAAAAGTACACAGGGCTCTATTTTGGAGTTTTTAATGAAACTTGTCCCTGAACTCACATGGCTTCTCAAGCCTGATTACTTTTAAATGATCTCAATCATGATTGTAATGGTATATTAAAATCCTCAAACTTCTATTGATATCTCAAACCCATTCAAACTCTCTATTGAACATCCTTAGGCTTCTGTGAGAACCACTTGTAGGTGTGCATACAATTGCAAACAAAGGCAGTGAAGGTGAGATAGTCAATGTGTATGGTGTATGAGCATTCAAAAAGTATTATACCCCTTATCAACTTTAAAATGGATTCCTTCCACCATGAAAGAGTTTAAACCATTTCAAATGATTCATTCCAATGTGTTTGGCTTTCCATGGGGAACCTATAGATGCACATTCAATGGTATAAGACTGTGTGTATTAGAGAACTAACTATCACCTACTATCACATGTCATTGGAGTGGCTTATCTTGATTTTTATTTTTAAATATTATTCACAAACTCTTGAAAAACTTCATTACATCTCCATGAACATTATCACACTTCAAAACATCTCAGTTGGTTGACTGTGTATGATAACATGTAGGAAAGTCTGACTATGTTGGAGGTTGACTACAACTCTATTGATCATCTCCTTTGATACTAAGTTTGGAATGAGAGGTGAATTACAAGACATGGGAAATATGAAATGAGACATATCACCATCTTCTGAAACCACTGCAAGGACATGAAAACTTTGCAAATGGTGAAAACTATCTATAACACAACAAAGTGATATTACCTACAACTTGAGATGTTATGCTCATCAATTCATCTTAAAACATGAAACCAAAAATTGGAAACATGAGATAAGGAAGTAAACCTCCTCTATAATCTACTTCATCAACTAGATTGTATAGATAAACTCAAACATAAGCAAAACCTATAGGGTGTGGAGATTGACAAGAAAATGAGACAATCAACTTTTTAAGAATGGTTCATAAAGCACAGGCAACCATTATTCTAAATATTTCCATGAAAATGAATTAGGCCAAGTCTTCTATCCACCACCAAGATAATTTGACCTAAAACCTCTCCTACTAGTTGTACCATCAAAAGACCTGTTGACAAGTTTTGTATGCCTAGTGGAGTGATGGAGAAGAAAAATAGTTTTGGTCCATTTTTGGTAATTCCAAAGTAGATCAAGCATGGAAATGGATTCAGGGAAGCTACAAGGTCACTTCATGAGGTTTTCACATGTGCCATATTCCCTCATAGGCTATACAACTTCCAAAACTCCCTTTATTTTAACTATTTTCTTGATTTCCTTTGCATCTTGGATAGGGGAATTTTTTAAGTTCTCTTAAAAATGGGTTTACCACTTGAAAAATTGGGTATCTTTCTTCTTATTGCATATTTTTATCTTGCTAGTTGTTATCAAGGTTTTGATTTTGATGGTCCAAAATACCAACCAAACAGTTTTTTTTTATCTTTTATCTTGGCTTAAAGAGATCGTAAGAATTCCAACATGTTTTTTAGTACTTTTGCATTATCTATAAGAGAAGGTGGAGGAATATATTGTTATTGTTCTTGATCCTAATTTTGATGTAAGTTCTAGTCTTGATTTCAGTTTTGACCTCTTCTTCTAGCCTAGGCTCACACCCTACCCCCAGATTACGCTCTTCCTTAGGTCTCAGCATTGCCTACATTTTTGTTTCATGTCCTCGCCATTTTTTGTGATCACAAACTAAATAATTAGCTTTTTGGCCCATATTTACATAGTGTTTAAACCCATAGCTTTGATACCAAGTGAAACAACCTATCAAATACACCCTTTAAAAATTATAAGTTATTAAGTCAGCACACTAGTACGTAGAAAATTTTCATAATCTAATAAAGAAAGTATTAATTATTTCCTTATCATTATTGCCTATGTAAACTACACAATAGGCCAAGTATACTTTTTTTCTATGTTGATAAGTTATATGTCAGCATGTGATGCCTTGCCTTGACTAGATCTTAACTTATAAGTCTAATTCATAAACCTATTGGTTGTGTACCAGGGTCTCTTCACACTTTGCATTGTGCCTTAAGGTATTGCATGATAGGATCAAATTAAATGTTCTTAACTTTAGATACATCAATTAATGACTACACATTAAGGGTTTAGTCTTACATGCACATTTTTAAATACCTTTTTAATGGTATGCATGTCCTTGTCTTAATTTTGGGGTCAATTTCACTTTGAAAAGTAATGTTTACCAAAAACTTTAGGTTCATTCTTTGATGCAGTACCAACTTAAATATTCAATCCAAGATTTACTCATTATTATTAACCTTGAGCAAGTATACATGTTTGGTACCTCTTTTATCGATATTTTTCATCTATTAGGCTTATCAAATTCATATTAAATAGAGATAGTTGGTAGGAAAAACAAGTACAACTTAATAAAATCTAAGATAATAATATTATACAATCCACAAATCATTCATGATTTTAATACTAATCAAAAACACAATCTCTTATATGCCTAGAGAAAAAAAATGACTACTCAAGTCAAACTTTACTATGCAACCACATACAATTACAAATGTTTATTTATACATCATTCTTCTATACCAATATGCCTACAACAACTATCAAACCTCTTCATAGAACAATTCACATGATGGAATTCTAGTTTTTAGAGGTACAATCTTTGAGATGGGGGGTGAATTAGTGATCCCAAATAATCCAACTTCAATTCTAATCTTTAAAAATACTTAATCAGCTACCACAAGCATTCATGAAGCATATACAACATTCATAGCAATGAGAAAGAGAGAAAATGCAAGATCAATCACATAACACATGACATACGTGAGAAACCCTCATAGGGAATAAAACCCACTAGAACCTACAATTGAACTATTGTCTTATAATAACAAGAACCAATTTAGACCATCTACAAATTATCAAGGAACTACAATCCTTATTTAATGAGACTACAATTCCACAAGGTGCTGCCACACCTATCTAGCTAAGTTGTAACAACCAGACCTTTTATCAAGTTTCACCTTGTAAGGAGGTTACAACCACCTTAGATGCTGAGCTACCAAAACAACACCTATGAATACATCCACCTCTGAACTAATGTCAACAACATCTGATGATTGTCATTTGCTTATCACACTTTACCTTTTCTCACACTCAAACAATAAGTGCACTATTTTGCCAATAGAATTATGACCAACAGGTCATATAAATAGTCCTCAATCTATTCTCCTTTTAAACTCATCCTTAGGACACTCTACCCCTCCTTCACTCCACAAAACACACACACAAGCCTCTCTCCAATTATTCCAAGTCTCTCTCTTACAAGTCAAGAACCTTTCATCTTTGTTTCCACTATTTACAGAACAATCTTGATAATCACTACCTTGGTCAGACATTAGGCATGCCTTAGCCCTTAAGGCATCTCTCACATGAAGACATGACTCACTACAATCTTCATAGGTTGGCCATAGCATCTATGGGTCACCCTTAAAAAACTACACCTTTTAATAAGGCCCTCATAGCTCTTTTAGGTCTCATGGAGACCCATTCACCCATTTAGCACACCATCTAACAAAACAAGAACACAAGACCACTTTAAAATACATGGGTCCCCTCTTTATGTCCCCTTTAACAACCTCAAATGATCATAATCATCTTATCTCACCTCTACGTATGCACAAATAACTCAAACATAGAACTTATACATAGGAATGCCATTACCAAACAAGCAATTAACTTTTTAAGCATTGTTCATACTTAAAATAGATTTATCACACCTCCAAAATCCACACAGATCAACCTCATCAAGTC
Source organism: Torreya grandis (assembly GCA_037957365.1). Lineage (NCBI taxonomy): Eukaryota > Viridiplantae > Streptophyta > Pinopsida > Cupressales > Taxaceae > Torreya > Torreya grandis. The sequence continues at coordinate 1,340,669 of JARHVA010000690.1, forward strand.
TACAACATGCTCCAATAGCTAATTCATCATTAGATAATGAAACATCATCAAAATGAGCTCAAACATCCTTCTCTAGTCACTTGCAGAACAACACGAACATACAATCAGCTTCTAGGCTCAATATCTTTGATTGTTCTCAATTTTAGATCTTCAAATCTATGTAGCCAAATGTGCCTTAGAGTCCTCTACCACTTTGATTTTTATAGCACCAACAAATTTGAATTTTATCGAAAGATATGGATAAAATACAAATCTTTAGGTTTTACCTATGTTAAAATCAAATAGTTGAATTCAAATACTCACGGTTAACCTTCGAACACAATGCTCAAATCTCGTGTCCTCTCAACTCAAATCTAATATGCACCATCGATCTCTTCCAATATTTAATGCATAGGTTCCAATGCTCAGACGTTAAACTTTAGTCATGTTGACCTCATCTCATGTAATCTTTAAATGTTGACTCAATGCACTCCGTCGATCTCTGTGGATCAATAAGGTATTTAGTGATCAATGATCATTATTTGATCAATCTATATGAATGCCCATTCATCATTGGATCCTTATCTTTTACCTTTGCTCAGTCATTAAACATCATGCCCCTATCCTCATCTCATTGTTCCCTGACTCCTTGGAGTAATGCACACCATCGATCTTACTCGAGCTTTAACTCTTTCAAAAATGACTATGGGGACCCTTTTAATATCCTGAGTATCCATTTTTTCACCTCAATAACTTCTTCTATGCTTACTTACATGATATCAAATTTAGACCAGATGATATCCTCACATAGGAGATCCAACCATGTGACACACTACTCCTGAAGCCTTTGTATGTGTGAGACATATTGTCATTAAAATGCCTTCTCAAAATCTTTTGTCGTAGAGCCAACTATGCTTAAAATTTATTTGGAAGACCAACTTTTCTCTTGCATAACTTTTGCCGCACTAGTGCATGATCTCAAATTTAGTACAAATCATCTATGCTCAAAATTGAAGAAAACCATCTTATTAGTTTATATTTTCACATTCACATGTGCAATATATAATACCACAAAAATGCTTACTTGGCTCTTCTTTCCACATTTCAAAATTGGCTTAAGTATGGCAAAACATAGTCAAACTACCTGGGAGTCCAACTTTGCATATGCATATCTTTTGATCTGCTACATTTCATGATCTAAAAATTAGAGAAAATAAACTAGGCACAAAAATTAATAAACCCATATGATCATTTTCTCATTACACCTCCACATGTGTGAATGCTAACCTCATCAACATGCTTACTCAGCTCTTTTAGGCCACAATGCAAATTTGGCTAAGTATGGGAAAACAATAAATTCTGACTAAGAAGCCAACTTTGGACCCTCATATCTTTAACTATGCTTTGATGCATAACTTTAAATCTGGTACATAAAAACTAGGGATTAATGTGATCATAACCATATGACCAACTCCTCTTGACTCATTCACACGTGGCAATAGTGATGTCATCAAACTACCTACTCAAATTTTTTGCCACTAGACCCAAAGAGTCTAGATGAGAACAATGATGAATCAGGTGAATTTCACTCAAGCACATAAGCATTCAAATCATTCTTGACCTCCGATAGGACCCCTTTCATATTCTCAAAAATTACCATACTCAAACCTGATCCTTTCTAGCCATGTCAATACTAAAGATCAACCAACCATACATAAAGCACACTAGAACAAGTATAATGCACACTTTATCATTGTTACTTAAGCTACCAGGCACTTCATCCACTCACAAGGACACTTCTATGACATCACCATGACATCACTCATAACCCTCCAACAATCTCCCTCTTTGTCTTTGATTCTAATAAACATCATATATAGCAATACACAATGCACATTCTCTCTCTTCAAGCATTCCCACAACAGGAACTTTCTCCCCCTTTAACATAATGACAGAGTGGGCACCAATTGATCTTGAGCACCTAAAAGGAATATCAAATAGGAAAGTACCATCTTATAGATATGATACAAACTCCCCTTACCTTGAGCCAACCTCTTCTTGTCTTGAAAACTTCCTCTTGCTCCATGCCAACACTTTTCTTCACCCAAACAATGCAACCAACGAAGAAAGAACACACAAAAGAACTCAAATATGATGTAACTCACTAAGAAACATCTAAGAGGGACTCCCCCTAAGAATTATAAGAAATTTCACCTTCTGAGCATCTTCAAATATCCACACACTATGAAGAACCATTACACATGCTGACTAACCTCCTCTCTCAAGCTACTACAAGAACCACCAATTAGAACTTCATGCCACCCACCAAACAAGAACATGCTCTCAATCAACCTAAAAAAACACTCATTCTAACCCTATACTATAACTCCTTCACAAACCTATGGAGCAAGCTCATGAACATGCTGCTCCCCCTTAACCAAAGACCTATTGATTCATAGAAAAAGAAATGACACACAAGCTCTGTCTTTGATACTCAAAAGTAGCTTTTGACAATGGTTTGGTCATAATATATACAAGCTACTCTTTTGTAGGCACATGATCCAACTTGACACATTGATTAATCACTTTTTCTCTCAATAAATGATATCTAATATGATTGTGTTTAGTTTTTGAGTGCATAACAGGATTCTTTGAGATACTAATTGTACTAGTATTGTCACAATAAATAGGACAAGGTCCATTTTATCTTACCTTGTAATCCTCTAAATTTGTTTCATCCACATGACTTATGTGCAATAAGAGGAAACTGTTATATACTCAGCTTTTGTAGTTGATAGAGACATTGAGGCTTGCTTCTTGCTTAGCCAAGACACCAAACATTCTCCCATGAAGAAGACCCCACCACTGGTAATCCTCCTATCATCCACATATCTTGCTCAATCAACATTAGTATGTGATTTTAAAGAGAATTATTTACTCTTGGGATACCATAAACCATAGTCTATGGTGCCTTTGAGATATCTCAAGATCCTTTTGAATGCTTTCAAGTGAGATTCTCTAGGATCATCTTGAAACCTTCTTACAAGACCTATTGCTTGCATGATGTCAGGCCTAGATGCAGTAGAGTATAAAATAATTCCAATCATGGATATATAAAAAGTTTGATCAACTTTTGGTGAGTCATCCAGTTTACTTAACTTACATCCTCTGGTCATTAGATTACCCATTAGCTTACACTCCATGTCAAACTTCCTTAGCATATCCTTGATGTATTTATCTTGAGAAATGAAAATCCCTACATCAAGTTGATTAATCTGTAACCCTAGGAAGTAAGACATTTCTCCCAACATTGACATTTCAAACTCAACCTTCATAATATCTATAAAATCTTTACTCATTTTATCATTCTCATATCTAAAAACTATGTCAACAACATATACAACAACTATTAAACAAAACAAGAACATCGTCACCCATTTTATCTTATAGGTCTCATGGAGACCTATTCACCCATTTGGCACACCATCAAAACAAGAACACATGACCACTTTCAAATACATGGGTCCACTTATTATGTCCCCTTCAACATTCTCAAATGATCACATTCATCTTAGCTCACATCTGCATATGCACAAACAACTCAAATAGAGGCCTTATGCATAGGAACATCAATACCAAACAAACAATCAACTTCTTAAGAATTTTTCATACTCAAGATATATTGATCACACCTCCAAAATCCACACACAACCTCATGTATTCTACAACATGCTCCAATAGCTAATTCACAATGAGATAATGAAACAACATCAAAACGAGCTCAAACATCCATCTCGAGTCACTTGCAAAACAAGCATGAACACAATCAAATTATAGGATCAATACATTTGATTGTACTCACTTTCATATCTTCAAATCTATATATCCAAATGTGCCTTGGAGTCCTCTACCACTTTAATTTTTACATCACCAACATATTCAACTTTTATCAAAAGATATGGACAAAATACAAAGCTCTAGTTTTTCATTGTGTTAAATTCAAATATTTGAACTCAAACTGTCACATTTAACCTTCAAACACAATGCTCGAATCTCATGTCCTCTTAGCTCAAATTGAATACACACCATCGATCTCTTCTAATATTTAATGCATAGGCTCTAATGCTTAGACATTAAAATTCAGTCATGTTGACCTCATTTCATGCAATCTTGCAATGTTGACTCAACGTGCTCTATCAATCTCTATGGATTAGTTAGGTCTTTAGTGATCAACGCTCACCATTTGATCAATCTATATGAATTCCCACTCATCATTGGATCCTTATCATGTACCTTTGCTCAGTCATTAAACATCATGCACCTATCCTCATCTCGTTGCTTCTTGACTCCTTGGAAAAATGTGCACCATCGATCTTGCTCAAGATTTAACTCTTTCAAAAATGACTATGGGGATCCTTTCAATATGCCTGAATAGTCATTTTTGCACCAAAATAACTTCTTCTATGCTTACTCATATCATCTCAAGTTTGGACTAAATGATCTTATCACATAGGAGAATCCAACCATATAACACATTGCTCTTGAAGCCTTCACATGTGTGAGATATATCACCATTAAAATGCCTTCTCAAAATATTTTTTTCATAGAGCCAACTGTGTTTATAATTTTTCTAGGAGACCAACTTTGCTCCTGCATAACTTTTGTCATGCTTTAGCACATGATCTCAAATTTAGCGTAAATCATCTATGCTCAAAATTTATCAAACCCATATGATCAATTTCTCTTGACACCTTCACACATGCAAAATATAACACCATAAAAGTGCTCACTTAGATATTCTTTCCACATTGCAAATTTGGCCAAGTATGGAAAGACACAGTCAAACTACCTAGGAGCCCAACTTTGCATATGCATATCTTTTGATGTGCTACATTGTATGATCTAAAAATTAGCACAAATAAAATAGGCATAAAAATTAACAAACCCATATGATCATTTTATCCTGACACCTCCACGTGTGTGAATTTTAACCTCATCAACATGCTTACTCAGCTCTTTATAGCCATAATGCAAATTTGGCTATGGAAAAACAATGAATTCTAACTAAGAAACCAACTTTTCACCCTCATATATTTAACCGCATTTTGTTGAATGACTTGGGATCTAGCACATAACAACTAGGGACTAATGTGATCACAACTATATGACCAACTCCCCTTGACTCATTCACATGTGGCAATAGTGATGTCATTAAACTGCCTACTCAAATTTTTTGCCACTGGACCCAAAGTGTCTAGATGAGAACAATGATGAACCATATGAATTCCACTCAAGAACATAAGAATTCAAAGCATTATTGACTTCTAATAGGACCCCTTGCATATGCTCAAATCTTCATACTCAAACTTCATCCTTTTAAGCCATGTCAATATTAAAGATCAACCAACCATATATAAATCACACTAGAATAAGCGCAATGCACATTTTATCATTTTTACTTAATCTATCAAGGCACTTCATCCACTCACAAGGACACCTTCATGACATCACCATGACATCATTAACAACTCTCTAAAAATCTCCCCCTTTGTCATTGAAGTCAACAACTCAATACACAACTCACCTTCTCTCTCTTCAAGCATTCCCACAACATGAACTTTCTCCCCCTTTGACACAATGACAAAGTGGGCACTAACTGATCCTGAGGACCTAAAAGGACTATCAACTATGAAAGGAACATCTTAGAAAGCTGATACAAACTCCCCCTTACCTTGAGCCAACCTCTTCTTTTCTTGACAACTTCCTCTTGCTTCATGCCAACACTTTTCTTCAACCAAGCACTACAACCAATGAATAAAGAACACACAAAAGAACTGAAATCTGATGTAACTCACCAAGAAACATCTAAAAGGGACTTCCCCTAAGAATTATATGTAATTTTACCTTCTGAGCATCTTCAAATATCCACCCACCATGAAGAACCATTACACATGATAACTAGCCTCCTCTCTCAAGTTATTACAAGAACCACCAATCAAAACTTCATGCCACTCACTAAACAAAACATGCTCTCAATCAACCTAAAAAAACACCCATTGTGACCCTGTACTATAGCTCCTTCACAAACCTCTGGAGAAAGCTCATGAACATGTTGTTCCCCCTTAACCAAAGACCTTCTATTGATTCATAGAAAAATAAATGACACACAAGCTGTCTTAGATACTCAAAAGTAGATTTTAACAATGGTTTGGTCATAATATCTACAAGATACTCTTTTGTAGGCACATGGTCCAACTTGACACATTGATTAATCACTTGTTCTCTCAATAAATGATATTTAATAGGAATGTGTTTAGTTTTTGAGTGCATAACAAGATTCTTTGAGATACTAATTGCACTAGTATTGTCACAATAAATAGGACAAGGTCCATTTTGTCTTACCTTGTAATCCTCCAAAATTTATTTCATCCACATGACTTGTGTGCAACAAGAGGCAACTGCTATATACTCAACTTGCAATTCATAGATACATTGAGGCTTGCTTCTTGCTTAGCCAAGACACCAAACATTTTCCCATGAAGAAAACCCCACCATTGGCAGTCCTCCCATCATCCACACATCCTACCCAATCAACATCAGTACATGATTTTAAAGAGAATTCTTTACTCTTGGGATACCATAAATCATAGTCTATGGTGCCTTTGAGATATCTCAAGATCATTTTGAATGATTTCAAGTGAGATTCTCTAAGATCAGCTTGAAACCTTCCTACAAGACCTACTACTTACATGATGTCAGGCCTAGATGCAGTAGAGTATAAAAGACTTTCAATCATGGATCTATACAAAGTTTGATGAACTTTTGATGAGTCATCTAGTTTACTTAACTTGTATCTTGTGATCACTGGAGTACCCATTGGCTTACACTCCATCATGTCAATCTTCCTTAACATATAGTTGATGTATTTAGCTTGAGAAATAAAAATCCATGCATCAAACTGATTAATCTATAATCCTAATAAGTAAGACAGTTCTCCCAACATTGACATTTCAAACTCATTCTTCATAATATCTACAAAATCTCTACTCATTTTATCATTTTCAGATCCAAAAACTATGTCATCAACATATGCAACTATCAATTGATGATTACCTTCTATCTTAATGTACAAATTACTATCAACTACCCCCTTTTAAAACCTTGACTCAAAAGACACTTATCTAGCATGTCATCCAAGATCTAAGAGCTTATTTAAGACCATATAAAGCCTTCTTCAATTTACACACAAAATCTTGATTACTTGACATGAAGTATCCTTCAGGTAACTCAATGTAGACTTCTTCTTCTAAGTTGCCATTCAAGAATGTAGATTTTGCATCCATTTGATATACCTTAAAACCTTTGAAATATGCATATGCCAAAAAGAGTCTAATTACTTCCATCCTTGCCACAATAGCAAAAGTCTCATCAAAATCTATTCCTTCAACCTAAGCATATTCTTTACACACCAATCTAGCCTTGTTTTCTGTGACTTCTCCTTTCTCATTCATCTTGTTTTTGAAAACTTATTTGGTACCTATCACATTTTTATCTTTTGGTCTAAGAACTAAGTCCCATGTTTCATTCCTTTCTATTTGATCAATTGATTAATCCATTGCATCATTCCAATTTTCATCTTTGCTAGCTTCCATAAATGTTTTGGGTTTAGTCATGGATAATAGAACTGAGTCTTGTTGATTTTGATTGATCAACATTCTCATTCTAGTCTGCAACCTTGCACCAACATTTCTAATAATCTAAGAGATTGGATGATCTTTCTAAATTCTTCTAGATGGAGATTTAGTATCTTGTCTTTCTTCCTCCTCTTCATCTTCATCATCTGTTTGAATAGATAACTCATTTTTGTTTGCAACAACATTCTGAATTGAGTCACTTACCTACAATTTTAGCTTCTTGACTCTACTTGTCTCATCTACCCTTACATTTAAACATTCAACAATCTCGTGAAGTCTCTTGTTAAAGCATCTATAGGTAGTATTGATAGAAGAATAACCTATGAAGATGCCCTCATCATATCTTTAATCAAATTTTCAAAGATTATCTTCATCTCTTTTGATGAAGCACCTGATCCCAAATACTTTGAAATGTTTAACATTAGTCTCTCCATTCTTCTATAACTCATAAGGAGTCTTATTACTATTTACTCTAATTTGACCCTTGTTTAGGATGAACACATAAATCATGGTTGCTTCTTCCCAATAGCCATATGATATTTTTGCATCTTGAATCATGGTTCTACCAATCTCAACAATAGTCCTATTCTTCTTTTCAACCACACCATTTTGTTGTGGTGTTCTAGTAGCAAAATATTTTCTTCTTATCCCATGTTCATCACATAAATCATCAAACTTATGAGACCAAAACTCACCTCCTCTATTTGATCTCACACAATTGATCTTTGAACCTTTATCATTTTCCACAAGAGCTTTGAATGCCACAATTTTTTCAAAAGCTTCTGATTTTACTTTAAGAAAGAATATCCAAGTCATCCGAGTAAAATTATCAATGAGAAGCATGAAGTAGCTATTACCTTGAATACTTTGAGTTCTTATAGGTCCACATAGATCAGTGTGGATCAACTCCAATGGCTTTGTAGTGGAGAATTCCTTGGGTTTGTATCTTCTCTTGGTTTCCTTCCCATGAAGACATGCCTTGCAAAGAGAATGAGGAATCTTAGAAATCTTAGGCATATGCCTTACCAACCTCTTTGAACTGATTTTTATCTTATTATCAAAATTTATATGACCAAGTCTTATATGCTAAAGCCAACTTTCTTCCAATTGACTTATGAAGCACTCTACATTATTGGATTCATGGAATTCATACATGTTATCTATTTTATGAATATTTATAATTAATCTGCTATATTTTACCTTTCTTATTCCACATACATCATCATGAAAAGTTACAACATTTCCTTTCTTACACATTTGGCTCACACTTAAAAGATTATGTTTCAAACCTTCTCTATACAAGACATTCTCAGTCCTAGCATGACCATTGTCTAAACTCACAGTAACTTTGCTGACTTGTTAGTAGATTTGTTGTCACCAAATCTAACTGCACTTGGGTTGGTCTTTTTGACAGAGATAAACTTATTTTGGTCTCCTGTCATATGATTTGAACATCCACTATCTATGAACAATCTCTTGTTCTCATCTTCTTGAGTATGCAAATCTGATTGAACAAACAATGACTCTTCTTTTTGTGATATGCTTGGATTTTGCTTCTTTTCATCTTTATACTTGGTCTTTTTGAACCATTTGATAGTGTTAATTACTTGTATATCATTTTTGCTAAAAGGCTCTGATTGCAGTTCTTGGCTATGTGACCTTGTTGGTTATAGTTATAGCATATGAGATACCATTTTGATCTCTGGAGAAAGAGCACAATCCTTATATCTATGACTAAATTGATTGTAGGATAAGCAATACCCATTAAAGACATTATTCATATTTGACCCTCTTTTATCTTGACTATTATTTCTCAATGGATTTTCATTCTTAATCCTTTTGGTGGAGCTAAAATCCTTATTGTATTTTGATAAGAGCATATATGAGTAAGTCAAGACTTTATTTTGACACTATTCCATCCTTTGATTGTGACCTTTATTCACCATGACCTACAAACTCTTGAATGTTTCCTCTAGATTTTGCACTTGTGTCTTCACATTATTAACTTCTGATAAAGCACAAACTAGATTGTCTTGAAGACAAGCCATAACCTTTTTTTTCACCATTGTACCTTTGATCACCTTCAAGTGGTTAAACTTTGCACGAAAGATATGCTTTGATACCAATTGTTAGAGGTAAAATCACTGAGAGGGGGGTGTGAATCAATGAGCCCAAATAATCCAACTTCAATTTTGATCTTTACAAATACTTATTTAGCTACCATAAGCATTCATGAAGCATATACAACATTCATAGCAATGAACAAGAGAGACAATGCAAGATCAATCACATAACACATGACATATGTGGGAAACCCTCTTGGAGAATAAAACCCACTAGAACCTACAATTAGACTATTATCCTATAATAACAATAACAAATTTATACCATTTACAAATGATCAAAGAACTACAATATTACAAGGTATTGTCACACATGTCTAGCTGAGATGTAACAACTAGACCTTTTTGCAAGTTTCACCTTGCAAGGAGGTTACAACTACCTTAGATATTGAGCTACCATAACAACAACTATGAACACATCCACCTCTAAACTGATGTCAATAACATCTTATGATGGTCATTTGCTTATCACACTTTACCTTTGCTCACACTCAAACAATAAGTGCACTATTTTGCCAATAGAATTATGACCAACAAGTCATACAAATAGTCCTCAATATTTTCTCCTCTTCAACTCATCCTTAGGGCACTCTACCCCTCCTTCACTCCACAAAACACACACACAAGCCTCTCTCCAATTGCTCAAGTCTTTCCCTTACAAGTCAAGAACCCATCATCTTTGGTTCCACTATTTATAAAGTAATCTTGATAATCACTACCTTGTTCAGCCATTAGGCATACCTTAGCCCTTAAGGCATCTCTCACACAAAGACATATCTCAATACAATTTCCATAGGTTGGCCATAGCATCTATGGGTCACCCTTAAGCAACAACACCTTTTAATAAGGCCCTTTTAGCTCTTATAGGTCTCATGGAGACCTACTCACCCATTTAACACACCATCAAACAAAACAAGAACATAGGACCACTTTTAAATACATGGGTCCACTCCTTAGGTCCCCTTCAACATCCTCAAATGATCACAATCATCTTAGCTCACCTTTGTGTATGCAAAAACAACTGAATTAGAGACCTTATGCATAGGAACACCATTATCAGACAAATAGTTAACTTCTTAAGCATTTTTCATACTCAAGATAGATTAATCACACCTCCAAAATCCACACAGAGTAACCTCATGGAGTCTACAACATTCTCAAATATCTAATTCATCATGAGATAATGAAACAACATCAAAACGAGCTCAAACATCCTTCTCAAGTCACTTGTAGAATAAGCATGAACACACAACAACTTCTAGGCTCAATATATTTGATTGTACTCACTTTAATATCTTCAAATCTATATAGCCAAATGCACCTTGGAGTCCTCTACCACTTTGATTTTTATAGCATTAAAAACTTTGAATTTTATTGAAAGATATGGATAAAATATAGAGCTCTAGTTTTTCCCTGTGTTAAATTTAAATATTTGAATTCAAACGGTCAAAGTTAACCTTCAAACACAATGATCTAATCTCATGTCCTCTCAACTTAAATCGAATAGGAAGTGTTGATCTCTTCCAATCTTTAATGCATAGGTGCAAATGCTCAGAGGTTAAACATCAGTCATGTTGACCTCATCTCATGTAATCTTGAAATGTTGACTCAATGCACTCTGTCGATCTCTGTAGATTAGTCACGTCTTTGGTGATCAATGCTCACCAGTTGATCAATCTATACGAATGCTTGTTTGTCATTGGATCCTTATCATGCACCTTTGCTTAGTTTTTAAACATCATGCACCTATCATCATTTTATTACTTCTTGACTCCTTAGAGCAACGTGCACCGTCGATCTTGCTCGATCTTTAACTCTTTCAAAAATAACTATGGGGACCATTTAAATATGCATGAATAACTATTTTTGCACCATAATAACTTCTTTTGTGCTTACTCACATGATCTCAAATTTGGACCAGATGACCTTCTCACATAGGAGAATCCAACCATATAACACATTGCTCCTGAAGCCTTCACATGTGTGAGATATATCACCATTAAAATGCCTTCTCAAAATCTTTTGTCATAGAGCCAATTGTACTTAGAATTTGTCTGAGAGACCAAATTAGCTCTTACATAACTTTTATCACTCTTCAGTGCATGATCTCAAATTTAACACAAATCATCTATGCTAAAAAATGAACAAACCCATATGATCAGTTTCTCTTGACACATTCACACATGCAAGATATAAAAACACCATAAAAATGGTCACTGCCTCGTCTCTTCTTGCCACATTGCAAAATTGGCTAAGTATGGGAAAACACAGTCAAACTACCTGGGAGCCCAACTTTGCATATGCATATCTTTTGATGCACTACATCACATGATATAAAAATTATCGCAAATAAACTAGGCATAAAAATAAACAAAATCATATGATCATTTTGTCTTGACACCTCCATGCGTGCGAATGTTGACCTCATCAACATGCTTACTCAGCTCTTTCTGGCCATAATGCAAATTTGGATATGGGAAAATAATGAATTCTGACTAAGAAACCAACTTTGCACCCTCATATCTTTAACCACACTTTGAAACATGACTTGAGATCTTGTACATAACTATGGACTAATATGATCACAACCATATGACCAACTCCCCTTGACTCATTCACACGTGGCAATAGTGATGTCATTAAACTGCCTAATCAAATTTTCTACCACTAGACCCAAAGTGTCTAGATGTGAACAATGATGAACTAAGTGAGTTCCACTCAAGAACATAACCATTCAAATCATTCTTGACTTCTGATAAGACCCCTTGCACATGCTCAAATCACCATACTCAAACCTGATCCTTTCTATCCATGTCAATACTGAAGATCAACCAACCATACATAAAGCACACTAGAACAAGCACAATTCACACTTTTTCATTGTTACTTAAGCTATCAAGGCACTTCATCCACTCATAATTACACCTCCATGACATCACTGACAACTCTCCAATAATAGTTACTATGTCATGTCTAAAAATTGGAGTATTACCATATATATATAGATTTAACTTATTCAACTTATAGTTGAATCATTAATAAATCATATTCCTATCTAGTATTTATATAAACCATTATCAAATAATGTAACACTCAACACCTATCTACTTATCAATTCAAATGTTCCAACTTAGTAATACACAAAACTACATGTTTCAAGTCCTAATTCCCAACATCGTAGTGCAAGTCTTAGATAGAATTATAGCTCTTAGCTAATTACACAACCCATTGATCTATCAATTAGTGAATTCTTGATATAGGATAGGATTAAACATTGGGGTTGTGTCTAGACAACTTTCAATAAGTAAAATCATATTCATTAACTATGCATATAGATAACTCAATTCCAGCTAGGAAGACAAAAATAGACATAGTTGTATATTACAGGTCTATATGAGTTGAATCATTACTAATTCTTCAACTAAGTACAATGAAAATTTATCATTGCATAAACTAACCATTAAACAAAACTTGCATTGAGAGATTTAATCTAATAGATAGTATAAATATTGAATGATTTCACAAGTGAGATAAATCTAAACATCAAAAAAGGTTACTAACACTTTAAATCAGCTTTCACTTATTCAATGAACAATAATACCACAACCAACCCAATTAACTCAAGCTTTACCCAATCCATTTGACAACTCATTTCCTGAGAAGAAACTAATAGTGATACTCCATTGTGAGTCGAGACCTTTTTTTATGATCTTCATGTGTATCAACATTTAATTTGAAGGTAACCTTTGCAAATCCTATTGTGATTACTCAAATAATATCTTATAAAAAATACATCACAAAATAAAATACAATATTTAATAAATAATCATATTTGTTCTCTAAATAATCAAATAGTAATGAAATCAGACTGAAAGCAGTATAATCAAATCATGGTCATAAACCCAATAATTGTTACAACATTTGTACAGTAACAATAGATTATACAAGAACTTACCATATTAAGGTTTTCAAATACATCACATTCATCTCAAACATGAGACAAGTACTAGTATGAGATCTCACTCAGAGAATAGATACTCCTTGAATAACTTTAGCGGTTATCCATTCCCGAATTGACTAAGATAAGCCCAACCATCAATGGAGAAGATTTTGGCTCTACCCACTCCAACCATCGACTTGAGTGTGGAAAAAACACTTGAAATAAGAAACATAAACAATGTAGAGAGAGAGAGAGAGAGAGAGAGAGAGAGAGAGAGTTTAGGCTTTTATTTAAGAATTCAATTAAGATTTATTATTGTCTACATCCATTTAGGGTTTCCTCCTTAACTTATATACCGAGGTTTGTTAAATGCCCTTGTATTGTTTTTTTTGCTACTCTTTATCATTAAAGTCTTATGCATTAGAATATTATAGGTTGTATGCAACCTAATCTTTCTTTTAACATAATACTTCTTAGAAAGTTTAGGATTTATTTAGTGGGCTTACAGTTTCATGCTAGGGATGGTCTTAGATATTTCAATGAGTTGTTTTCAACCCAATTTCCTTTTCTTCCACATTCACTCTTAAGACTTTAATTAATCTTTAGACAACCCATAGTTTGGACTTACATTCTTTGCCACTATAGGTTCAATAGATAAATGAATGGATTAGGGAATAGGTTGTATAAAACCTTTAATACCTTTTTTTTGTCTTGTGTCTATTAATTTATTACCAAGGTTGTTTCAATCTTATTGAGGAAAGAGTCATTTTTACCACCTAGGGTTAACTAGTGAACCTACAACAGACTTACAAGTTTACCTGCAAACCACAAATAAATATGTAACTTTTATTATGCATGATCAAGGTGTAAACACCTTGTCTTCTCTTTATTTTAACATTAACTAATACATGTAAATATTATTTTCTATTATATTTCAAGATTAGGGTTTACCTTAATTTATATTTTGAAGTTTATTAATGTTAAAATTGTAATAACTAATCCCTCAACCAGTTTTAGTTACCTTTAATGATATAATGTTCAATCCTAAAATAATCTCACCCAACATAATATCAAAGAATGGATTTATAGGGAAAAAATTTCGTTCTTAAATGAAACTCAAGCACATTGAAACCACGAAATACAATATATATTTTAAGATTCGAAACAAAAAGAATGCCTTGTATAACTATACAACAAAATAGGTATGTATTTATTAGAAGGTTAAGTTACTTGACAAACTCGACGATGTCAATACAAGTTTTTCCAATACCCCCTTGTCAGCCCCTTTCTACCTTTCCTTCCCACTAGTGCATTGTAAAAAGCACATTCTCTCTATTATTCTTATTCCTATCCTTTTCATGCCCACAATCACAAGGCTTGAATGATACATGTTCATTACTACAAACTAAAAACAAGAAATTTTTCATGGCCTATAACTGCCTCAAAAAATTCTTTGTTGTGGTGTGTACATGTTCATTACTACAAACTAAAAACAAGAAATTTTTCATGGCCTATAACTGCCTCAA
Organism: Torreya grandis; assembly: GCA_037957365.1. Lineage (NCBI taxonomy): Eukaryota > Viridiplantae > Streptophyta > Pinopsida > Cupressales > Taxaceae > Torreya > Torreya grandis. Next base: position 1,355,931 of record JARHVA010000690.1, read on the forward strand.
AAAATTCTTTGTTGTGGTTCACACCACAACCTAGCCATAATAATCATTTTTTGCATGGCCCTCAATTAGGGAAGAACAACAATCAACTCAAAAAGCTCATGAATCCTCTTATCCACTTCCTGCCATGTTGAGCATCCATTCACCATTTCAAAAAATCGTAGCCTTTCCCCAAAACAAAACCTTGTAGTGTTAACTCACTTGACCACCCTCATGGGTTCCAACGTCACTCAAGGTTAGATTTTGGGTTTAGGTGGTTTCCCACCCAATTTCTTAACCTTTCACATATTTATGTTTACTATGTCAATTAAGACTTAAATAACATTACCTCTTTTGGGGGTGTTGGGTGTGGAGCCTGATTGTCTTTCAGGATCAAAGGTTAAAATTTTGATGTTTTTCAGTCGGGTTTTGAATCCCATTCTTTGTATCCATGATGGTGACGGGGGTTGCAATGGAGATATATGCCTTGTAAAATTGTATTTTTGTAGTCAATTTAGGCCATTGATTATAAGTTTCCAGATTTGATGGTAGAGGTTATGTTTAGGTGTTTTTCCATCCTAAAAGTGAATTGAGATATGGCTGAGAGGTAAGAGAAGATTATTGTACACAGAGAGGAGGAAAAGAAGGTAGAGAGGTGTAACATGTTTTGTTGTAAGATTTATTTCTCCCTTGTATTGATGGAAATAATATATTGGACAAGTTTGGTGGATGTAGCCTCTCTTGGGTGAACCACGTTAAATTTGATGTCTCATATTTTGTGCATGTTTATGATTATTTTATGTATGTTTTATTGATTCATTTCATAGTTTCTCTTGTATGCGATTTAGAGATAAATTTGTGTTTTATTTTATCCTAACAAGTGGTATCAAAGCAAAGGTTTTGTTTGCATAATTTTAAATCGTAGGAAGAAAAGGGTTTGACCTCGAGTGGGAGCTATGGCAGATGAAAATAAATCTAAGGTGGAGAAATTCAATGGATAGAACTTTGGATTGTGGAAGACGCAGATGGAGGATTACCTTTACCAAAAGGACCTATATTTTCCATTAGGAGGGCAAGCCAAGAAGCCATCGACAATGTTAAATGAAGCTTGGGAACTATTAGATTGGAAAGCCCTTGGAGCCATACGGTTGTGCCTTGCATCTTCTATAGCATTCAACATATCATAAGAAAAGACAACATAAGGTCTTATGAGCACATTAGGCAAGTTATATGAAAAACCCTCTACCTCAAGTAAAATATTTTTGATGAAAAAATTATTCAATATGAAAATCTCTGAAAATAATTTAGTACCAGATCATTTAAATGAGTTTAACACAGTTACTAGTCAATTACATTCTAAAAATATTGACTTTGATTATGAAGTTAGCGATCTTCTCATTCTTTATTCCTTTCCTAAAAGCAGGAATAGATTGGTAATGACAGTAAGCAACTATGTGTCTAATAATGCTAAACTAAAGTTTGAAGATGTGGTGCATGTTATCCTAAGCAAGGAAAAGTATAGGTGAAACATCCATATCTAGAAATGCATTAACAGTGGAGAACAGAGGAAGGCAGAAGAATAGAGGAAGAGGAAACATTGGAAAATCAAAAGGGGGTGCAAGATCTAAATCAAGAGGCAAGATGGAATGTTGGATCTATGGTAAGCCAAGACACATAAAGAAAGAGTGTTAGTTTCAAAAGGATAAATTGGGTAAGGACCAACATGAAGGTAATAGAGAAGCAAATGTAGTAGGTGATGTACTACAAGATGCTCTTATACTTTTTTTGGATAATATTGTTGAATCTTGGGGTTTATATTTAGGTGCTTCTTTTCATGCTACCCCTCAAAGAAATTATTTTATAGATTACATTCAAGGTAATTATGGAAATGTTTACCCTGGTGATGATGAACCCTGTAGTATTGTTGGAAAAGGAAGTGTTCAGGTAAATTACAAAATGGAAACACTTGGGTGCTGAAGGATGTCAGGTATGTTATGAGCTTGAGGAGAAATTTGATCTTTGTAGGGTAGCTGGGTAGTGAGGGTTCTATGGTCATATTTACAACTAAATCAGGGAAGGTTACAAAGGGTTCCTTAGTGGTTGGAAAATGTAAGAAAGTAGACACTTTATATTTGTCCACAAATAATGTTAATTCATCTTGTGATGTAGCTGTTACAGGTAAATATGTAGCTTTATGGCATTACAGACTTGGCCACATGAGTGAAAAGGGAATGAAGACCCTGCATGCAAAAGATAAACTACCAAGTATGAAAGAATTAGATCTGGCCTTTTGTGAGCACTATGTATATGGAAAACAAAAATGTGTGAGGTTTCTCAAGGTTAGACCAGTCAGGAAAGAACAAAAATTAGAGCTTGTGCATACGGATGTATGGGGACCAACTCATGTATCTTCACTTGGTGGTTCAAATTATTAAATTACCTTTATTGATGATGCAACTAGGAAGGTTTGGGTATACTGTATAAAAATGAAGTTTGATGTTTTTGATACATTCAAGAAATGGAAAGCTTTAATTGAAAATAATATTGGTTTAAAACTAAAATGTCTTAGATCAGATAATAGAGGTGAGTATTATAGTAATGCTTTTAAAAATTACTATTTAGAAAGTGGAATTCATAGACAAAAAATAGTTCCAAGAAAACCACTACAGAATGGCGTATCTGAAAGAATGAATAGGACTATTAAGAATGTGCCAGATGCATGAAATTGCATGCAGGTTTGCCTTTATAGTTTTGGGGAGATGTTGTAACTACTTTAGTTTATCTGATAAATAAAGGACCTTTGAGTGCTTTGGATGGTGGAATACCAGAGGTATGGATTGGAAAGAAGGTATATTATTATTTTCTAAGAGTTTTTAGTTGTGAGGCATTTTATTATATTGAAAAAAATCATAGAAATAAGTTAGAAGCTAAGTCTCAGAAATGCACATTTATTGGTTATGGAACTGAGGATTATGGATTTCGATTGTGGAATCTGGAAGATAAGAAAATAATCAAGAGTAGAGATGTTGTGTTCCATGAAAAAGTCATGTACAAGGACCAGTTGCAGGAAAAGAAGCAAGAATAATCTAAAAGGGAATATACAATACTAGAAGACATTAAAGAAAAATATGTCCTAGAAGTTCCTGATCAAAATGTGCAACAAGAACAGGTACCTCAAACCCCTATTAGAATATCTGCAAGAGTAAGTAGACCACCTAATCATTTTTCTCCTTCTTTATATTATTTATTACTTATTGATGATGGTGAGCCAAAAAGATATGAAGAAGTAGTGCAGATTGATGCCAAAGATAAGTGGGAGCAAGCTATGGATGAGGAGTATGATGCTCTAACAGAAAACCAAACATGGAATTTGGTGGAGCTTCCCAAATGAAAGAAGGTATTACAAAATAAGTGGGTATACAGGATAAAGGAGAAGAACGAATGTAAAAATAAATTCAAGGCCAGAATGGTGGTTAAAGGTTTTGCATAAAAGAAAGGTATAGACTTTGATGAATTATTTTCTCTAGTAGTTAAAATGACTTCTATAAGAGCTATTTTAAGTTTGGTAGCAATAGAAGATTTGCACCTTGAACAAGTAGATGTGAAGACTGCATTCCTTCATCGTGACATGGAGGAGAAAATATATATGGAGAAGCCATAGGGATACGAATTCAAAGGTAAGGAGAAAATGGTGTGCAGGTTGAAGAAGAGTTTGTATAGCCTAAAACAAACTTCAAGATAGTGGTATTTGAAATTTGATAGTTTTATGATAGAATAGGATTATTGTAGACGTCATTCAAACCATTGTGTATATTTTAAAAGTTTTGAAAATAGTAGCTACATTATTTTGATTTTATATGTAGATGATATGGTTGTAGTTGGTTCCAACATGCATAATATTAATGTACTCAAGAAACAGTTAAGTGATAGCTTTTCTATGAAGGATCTAGGTGCAGCTAAATAGATCCTTGGTATGACGATAACTAAAGATAGAAAGAATAGGAAGCTAGAATGATCACAAGGAGAGTACATCAAAAAACTATTGATAAGATTTAATATACAGGATGCAAAATCAATGGGGACACCTTTGGATGCACACTTTAAATTAACAAAGGAAAAATGTTCTAAAACACAAGAAAAAAAGAACTTGATGTCTAAAATTTCATACTCATCAACAATTGGTAGTTTAATGTATGCAATGGTGTGTACGAGGCCGTTCATTGCACATGCAGTGGGAGTGGTGAGTAGGTTCATGAGTGATCCAAGAAAGGAACATTAGAAGGCAGTAAAATGGATCCTTCATTACTTAAGAGGGACTATAGATATAGTGTTAAGCTATGATGAATCATATGTGAAATTAAAGGGATATGTTGACTCATATATGGTAGGTGACTTAGATGGTAAAAGAAACCCTATAGGGTATGTGTTTATAGTAGGTGGTACAATAATTAGTTGGGTATCATGGTTATAGAAGGTTGTGGCACTTTCAACCATAGAGGCTAAGTATGTTGCTACTATAGAAGTAAGAAAATAATTTGGTTACAAAGGTTGATGGAAGAATTGGGACATAGTCAATAAATATGTACTCTATATAGTGACAGTTAGAGTGCTATCCATCTAGTCAAAAATTCATCTTTTCACTCCAGAACAAAACATATTTAGTTGTGGTATCTTTTTATTCATTCAGTGATAGAGGAAGAGCAACTAAAATTGGAGAAGATACATACCAGTAAAAATCCTATGGATATGATGATCAAGGAGTTACAAGAGAGAAGTTGAAGATTTGTTCAGCTTCAATTGGTCTTCACGGATGATAATTAAATTAATGAACTTGTCTAGGTCCAGATACTACAGTGGATGCAATAACGGTGGAGTTGCTGCAATCAGTCTCCAAGTGGGAGATTGTTGGGTGTGGAGCTTGATTGTCTTCTAGAATTAGAGGTTAAAATTTTGATGTTTTTTCAGCTAAGTTTTGGATCCCATTCTTTGTATCCACGATGGCAACGGAGGTTGCAAGGGGAATGTATGCCTTGTAAAATTATATTTTTGTAGTCAATCTAGGCCATTGATTATAGGTTTTTAGATCTGATGGTAAAGGTTATGTTTAGGTGTTTTTCCACCCTAAAAATGAAGTGAGATATGGCTGAGAGGTAAGAGAAGATTATTGTACACAGAGAGGAGGCTGAGAAGGTAGAGAGGTGTAATAGGTTTTGTTGCAGGATTTGTTTCTCCCTTGTGTTGTTGGAAATAATATACTGGACAAGTTTGGTGGATGTAGCCCATGTTGGGTGAACTACGTTAAATTCGGTGTCTCCTATTTTGTGCATGTTTATGATTATTTTATGTATGTTTGATTGATTCGTTTCATAGTTTCTCTTGTATGTGATTTGGGGATAAATATGTGTTTTATTTTATCCTAACAGGGGGTATGGTTACTAAGCTTCCCAATCACATATATATAAGACATGTTAACATGGTGTTTGGGTAATAATTTTATTTTGATTAATGTGATAACTCACCTTACTGCTTTTTTTGTGTGGTGAAGTATTTGGACAAGTTCTTGCATTCGGTGGAGCTGACTTTCTCTCTTTTTGTGGGTTTAATTTCAACAAAACTTATGTTGTCAATATAACACAAACTCAACTTAAGACATAATGATGCCAAACTTCCCATGGTTAGGTTTTCCTTTCACATTTTGACACTGCTCCCACAATAACAAGAGTATTGTGTGAACTCTTAACTTTGACATAGTTGGGTGTCAATTTATGATTAACCAAATGAATATAGTTTATTACACAAATTAATATAACTAACTTAATCTGAATATTAAATTAGTGATAACTAGGTTGCCTACTCTCAACTTACCATGGTTAGGCTCTCCTTTCGCATTTTGACACTGCTCCCACAACAACAAGAGTATTGTGTGAAATTTTAACTTTGACACAGTTGGGTTTTCAATTTATGACTAACCAAACAAATATAGTTTATCACACAAATTAATATAACTAACTCAATATGAATATTAAATTAATGATAACTACGTTTCTCTCTCTCTCTCTCTCTCTCTCTCTCTCTCTCTCTCTCTCTCTCTCTCTCTCTCTCTCTCTCTCTCTCTCTCTCTCTCTCACACACACACACACACACACACACACACACACACACACACACCGTGATTTAATTCACCTTATTTTCTTGTGTGTTTTCCTTGTATCCAAGCCTAGCTCTGGTGGCCAATCTAGGGCCCTGCAAAACCACCACAATAACATCAGTAGTGCCTAATTTGATAAAATAAATACCAAAACAAGCTACATTAAATAGTAATGGTTGTTGAGTATTTCTTAATACATGATACAGTAATAATGTGCCACAATAAATATATTGAACTATATAAAAAGCAATGTCTCATCAAGCAATCGTAATTGACTATAACAATAATAAATCTAACACATGTAATCACAGTTACGTGAATCACAATGGAATGCAACATTGATTCAAACACATAACAATCATAAATTGTTGCTCTTAATGCAGTCCTCGCACCTCTTGGCACTTATTATGTTATAAAAATAAAATCTTATTGATGGGGATATAACATAATGCAATGAAGAGCCAATGGCAGAAGAATTAAATCTAATAAAAGAATGGGGCAAGTAATTTGCTTACCTCCTGAGAAAGGTTTTCTCAAATTGAATTGTGATGGGGCAACTAAAAGAAACACAAGTCTAGCAAGATGTGAAAGTGTTTTCAAATGTAATAATGAGGGAATAACAAAGGTATATACAAAATATTTGGATTTTAATGCAAACAATCAAGTGAACACAGAGGCTATGCTTTAAGTACTGAAATTTGCAATCAAAGATGGAGTACAAAATTTAAATGTTGAAAGTGACTCCAAAATGGTGATAAAAGCTTTGAAAACAAGTGTAAAAAATTGTATCTTCAGGGCTGCCTTTATGACATTATAAAAACTGCAAAAAGTATCAAATCTATTTAGTACTTGCATACAAAAAGGGGGGGCAATAAAATAACTGATCAACTTGCCAATAGATTGTAGTCAAGACCAAAAACTATGAATTGAAAGAGTATGCTCTAGGGGATGGGATAATGGAAACAAGTAATTGGAAAGATGCATTAGAAATATTTATAACTAATCTCATAGGGATTGGAATGGAATCATGAGGAGTACAAAGAGGTTAAAAGGTTAAAAAAAAGTCAAGTTTTGAAGTATCTAGTAGGATTATAGTTGATATTATTATGAAAGTGGTAGAGCATTAAACTCAATGTTTTGACACAAGTAAAAAAAGTTTTGAATACAACATTGCATGATGGCCCAACATGTTAGGAACAAGTGAGTGTTATTAGATGGTAGAGATGGAAAATTTAATTTGATAATTACATTTATATGAAGATGTCTTCTCTTCAAGCTCTTATGTAACTCCTCTTTTTTGATAATATATTTAACTTTATCAAAAAATAATATATTGATTCATTAAGGAGAAGAGAAGCTTAGCGCTCTGCAATGGGGAGACGAAGAGTCATCCTCCATTAATGGTGCTTCAAGCTCTCTCCTTATGGCTCACCTTGGTCACCTTTGCCTCCTTGGTTCCTAATGCTTCTATCTTTCTTAGTGTTAAAGGTGTTTTTTTTTTTTTTTTTTTAAATCTTTGCTTTTACACTATAATTTTTGTTTGCATTTGTGTTGTGTTTTGGTTTTGTAAGCATTCCTTTTGGGGTCTCTGTTATTTGAACTATGGTGTATGACTGCCATGCACGTCTTTCCCCCATCACCCTTCCTGTGGCCTTTGGTAAGTGTAAAGGGGCATGCATTAATTGAAGTTGTATATAGAAACCCTTAGATTTTATGGGTTTGAGTGTGCAGAGAAGGGGAAACATGATGATTTTAATGAGTCAGGTGATGTTGCGTAGTGTGATAAGGGCGATAATATTAAGAGCAATTGCACTGACTCGACTTAGTTGGAAGGTGAAGTGACTAGAGCTCCAAAAAGTCTGTTCAATGAAATTTTGCGATAAGAGGAAGCGGCAAAGCACTCAGAAGGAGTAGAATTTGTGGCGTGTAGGGAAGAACATGGTGAGCAGTAGTACAGAGAAGGCCAAATTGATAAGCTTTCTTGCCCTTCCAAGATCTTGATAATTATTTCAAATGTTTCCATGGAATCTGACTTGCAGTAGGAAGAAACTAGGATTTAAAATGTAGGGATTTTCTTTATTTGCTTAAACAAGAATACACTCCCCTCTAGATTTTAATTTGATAATTGGTTAAATTTTGTTTGGGGCAAAAGACATGGCTTGTATATTAATTTTTGTCAGATGATACATACAAGGATTTTCATGATTTTGTTTAAAAATTCTAATATGCAATGTAAGGCAATCGGTAAGCCCTTGTGGAATGTTGGCCAATTGATTTTCAAAGTTATTCCTTGGAGTCCAAAAATGGACTGCAATGACCTTGTTTTCAAAACTTCTCCTAAATGGGTTGATATTTAAGGAGTATTGATTCAACTATGGAACTTCCTTCCTTAGGCACTGAAACCCCTTAGAGAAGTATTGAAAATAGAGGATACTAGAAGATCTCTAGCCCACATGAATTCTAGGGTTTTAATTTCTTTAGAGCCCTTGAAATTTTTTCTAGAATCACTCAATTTTAAAATTAAGGGAAAATCTTATACTTGTGTTCTCAGAGGTTTAGGTGGATTGAATGCTTGTTTATTTTGTAAAAAAGATGGCCATAGTAGGAAAAATTGTCCTATATTGGCCAATAAAGGTAATATCCCTAACAAGCAAAAAGAGAAGGAAACCCCAAAATATGAAACTATTCTAGATAATTTGTAGCTATTTGAGAATCATCTATTCAATAATGTACCTCTGAAAGACAATGCCTCCACTGATGAGGTAGTGGATAAGACTAGAATAGAAAATCAAAGTGAGTGTGGGTTGGAGGGCCCCTCCCTAGACTCTTAGGTGCATGCCCCACCACAACCTAATGTTGATTATCCCTTAGTTAGACTTGATAAATTGCCTCCTTGACAGCTTGGTCAAAGCTTTTTTGGAGCAGAAACCTATTGAGGCCCTTCTCTCTGAGGAATATGTGGTTATCCTTATTGAGGCCCTTGTTCAGCACAATACCTCTTCCAATGAATCGCTTGTGTGCAAAAATGATAGCCTAACCAATGAAGCCACCTCGATGCTATTTCCCCTGAGAAAGAGAAATCTGATATACCTGCTTGTGAGATGGAGCTATCAAATGGAGATCCTTCTGACTAGAAAGAATTTTGCAGGAGTGGATAATTGGATGTCTAAAGGAAGAGGTAAAAGGCTTAAAACAACCACAAATCCTCCCCTGGATGAGCAGGTTGTGCCCAAGGAAAAAAATAGTTGGCCAAAGAGACCCTTCATAATTTTTAGGACCCCCCCTCTAAAAAAAGGGCAAGGAAAATAAAGTCTTGGACTGCTTTACTAGATTATACAATAGTGGGGGTAAGCCCCATGGTCAATCTAATTAACCTCTAACTTCCCCCCTAGTTATTTATGTGGATTATAAGCTGCAATGTGAGAGGGTTGGAATCCTTGGATAGAAAACTAGTTTTAAGACAGTTCAGAATCTCAAGAGATAATTTGGATTTCTTCTTCTTTCAAGAAGTAAAGGCTATTAGAACCCAATTATCCTTAGTATTGAACTTTATCTAGCCCAATGCTCCTCAGTTCTCCACCAATCATCAAAGAGAGAAAGGGGGGCCTCTATATTGGTGAACCCTGGATTGAAAGACTCCATTGTTGAACATGGTGTCTCTCCCTACAACAGAGATGTCTAGGTAATTTGAGCTTGCCAAAATCAAACCTTTGCCCTATGTAACATCTACCCCCAATGATTACAAGGAACGAGCTGACCTATGGAATTGGCTGGCCATAAATCTTAAAAATGTTACTTGGGATTTTGGAGGAGATTTCAACATGGTTAAAGATAAAGAGGATAAACGAGGGAGTGACCACTTGGCATGGAAAGGAAATGAGTTGTTTTTCTAGTTTAAGTTCAAAATAATACATAGAATTGGAGATCCTCTCCAGAAGGGTAAAAACCTAAGCATAGGAATTTGGTACACCTGGTGTAATAATCAGAGTAGCAAAAGAAGACAATATTCAAGACTTGATAGATTTTATTTGAAATGGAGGCACTTGCTGCTGATCTAATCAAAGACAGTAATGTAGTGATAGTGTTGCCCTATACTATGTTTGACCACCACCCTATTGAAATGACATTTTTATTGACTAGTGAGGAGAAGAAAGACATTCCAAAGTTCAAAGGGTTATATAAATTCAATGTTTCACATTTGACAGACATAGTTTGTTTGGAGGGCTTGCAATCTTCTTGGCATATCAACAAATTTGTTTGCAACTTCAACTCCAAAATTGATCAATGGAATTCCAGTATGAAAACTACCAAAATTTTTGCAAGGACCTATGGGTAGATCAAAGCAAAAAAATGTAGAAACACTGCAAGAGATGCTCAAGAGAAACTTATTCGAGCTAAAACCTTTATTCAACTAGACCCTGCCAATGGAGCTCTCCTTGAAGAGCTTAACCTCTTGAAGCACCAAGTTCGACAGTCTCAACAATATATTTCTAGAGGGGCATAGATCTGGTATAGACTATCCTAGCTGAAGCTCAGAAATAGAGGCTCTAAATTTTTTTTTAGATTTTTGAAAGTTAAACACACAAGAAGCAAGATTAAAGGAATCAAAGTTAATGGACAGAATTTGCAAGATGTTGTCAGCATTAAATATGTTTTTTTTTTACTTTTATGCAAACCTTTTCCATTTTGATGGGTCCAGTGATCGTATTGAATAGAATAGGGCCATATGTGAGACCTGCATTCCTAAGAAGGTGACATAGACTCAGGCCTCTTTCTTGGAAGTTGTCATCTCGCTCAATGAGGTCAAAAACACTATTGACTCATTAAAAGAAGATAGAGCACCTAGGATGGATGGTTTCCCTACTGAATTTTATAAAGTCAATAAGGAATGGATTGCCAAGGACTACTTGGAGATATTTAATGAGCCCATTGATGTTGACACACTTGGCCCATATATTAATAGAGGGGTCATTAAGCTTATTCCTAAGGATGGTAATCTATCTTCAATCACAAATTGGAGACCAATTACCCTCCTCAATGTCTCCTACAAGATTTTGACAAAGATCATTGTGAGGATGATGTCATCACTTTTTCCCTCTATTGTCTCAAAGACCCCAACTGGGGTTGTTGAAGGAAGGTACATCCTGGATAATTTAATCACCAGTTAGGAAGGTATGTACTAGGCAAGAGATTCAAACCAGGATGCAGGAATGATCTTGCTTAACTTTGAAAAAACATATGATAGAATTGAATGGCCCTTCATTGAGAGAATGTTACATGCTTTTAGTTTCAAGGATAGATTTTGTAGAATGGTCAATGTACTCTTCAAGGATGCTTTCAGTCGTAATTGAAGTCAAGAGGATTTGACATAATCTCTTGAGCTTCAACACTCCATTAAACAAGGATGTTCTCTCACCCCATCACTCTGTGTTCTGGCGGTGGATGCACTGCATTATCTTCTTAGATTCTATGATATCAGACCTCCAGTCAAAGGTATATTACTCCCTAACAATGATTCCCTAATTGATGTATTGTTTGAAAATGATACATCAATCTTTGTCACCTTGGAGCAAAATAACTTGGCTCAGGCTGTCGAGAGGATTGATATATATTGCTCTGCCTCTGGATTGAAAGTGGCCATGCATAAATCTCATATACTAGGTTGGCATGAGTAGCCTCCTGCTTGGTTGGCAACTTTTGGTTGGAATTGGAAAGGATCAGATGAGATTGTTAAATACCTAGGTATTCCTTTTGCCTTAACACCTTCCTTAAAAAGTATGTGGGAATGGATTTTTGATAAAATCAATAAGAAAATTTTAAAATGGCATGGCCATCTGTTATCTTTCCCTGTAGGGATTCAAGTCTGTTATAAAGTTCTCTATCATACAATATATACTATTCCTCCTGCTAGCTCTTTGGCAAAACTCAAATCAACATGCTCCACAGGATCATAAAAGATTTCTTATGGTTGGATGGGAAAGGGGGCAAGAAAAGGCATGTGGTCTCATAGAAATTTTGATTGAAAGCTAAAACTATTGGTGGACTAGGGCTAAAGGACCTTTGGATGCAGGGAATAACTCTGGCAGTTAAGTGGATAATTAAAGCCTCTATTGGAAATGATCCCTGGAAAGTACTGGTTAGGAATACTATTTCAAGAGGCTTTCTTAAAGGAAAGCCAAACTAAAAAGGGTTAAATATTGTTGATCTTCTCATAGGGCCTTTCATGGTCAAAGTTGTTGGTTTGACCATATTTGCCTCAATATGGTCAGCCTAGGATGGTGTCAAGCCCTTCGTTGCTGCTAAATAGGTATTCAATTGGTTTTGGACATCATATCATGGATATAGATCGTTATGGTGGAATTTGACTATCAACAAGATTCCATTGGCCCTCACCAGAGGATACTCTGCCTTTGATTGGTACACTAAGGGGTTGAGGAGCTTCAAGAATCTCTATGCCCATGTGGGATGGGCCTCTTGGTCAGTTCTTCAAGCTAGATTTTTGTTCCCTGATTCTCAATGAAGAAATTTCACCTTACTCCAAACAGCTCTTAAGGGGAGAAATAATGTGGTGTTCATGGAAGCAGAGGGTGAGTTCTGAGATAGTGTGAAGTGGAAAAAAACCCTGCCTCTACTTGAGCAACTTCTCAAATGCTTTACAAGAAACTCTCATTCTCTAATGTCCCCTACCTCACTCTCAATCTACCTGGTCTATGCTTGATCCTATGCATGCCTGGTCTTTTAGGGTTGATGTGATTTGGGCCTCTTGTCTTGAACCCTAGAAATCATGTTTTCATTGGTTACTAATATATAAGAAGTTGGTTGTTGGTGTTGTTTTGAAAAATTGTGGCCTTGCTAATCCTCTATGTTCTTTTTGTAGTGCAATTGAAATGGTTGATCAGGTTTTCTTCTCTTACCCTTATGCCTCTAAGTTATGGCATTGTTGTCTTAAACCTTAGAATGTGGTTTTTAGTTATGAGATTGGTTGGGTAAGCATTGTGTTTGGTTATGCTTGTCTTAAGATTAAAGTCCACCCTTTTTTCCATAAAATTTGGCTTGTTTTCTCTACTGAAATTTCATAGTTTTTATGGAAGCAAAGGAACCTAGTGGTTTTTAAAGGAAAGGCTAGAGTGCTTATTGACTTCACAATTGAAGTCATCCTTCATTTTGTGTCTTTGCAGTTATTCCTCCAGCTAAAAATGCCTTAGGACCAGTGTGAATAGTTCCTCAAAATTGGTCTTCCCAAGGTTACCTTAAACTTCTTACCTGATTTTGGGGGATACCCTAGATTGAGCCCCCATCCTGACTGAGTTTTTTGTCATGAGATGGCAGCATAAGATAAATTTTAGAGTTTGAATGGGACTATATTAAAGATGCATACTTTGACCAGGCCAACAATCCAGTGCAAGAATGGATCACCCCGTCTAAATCTAACCATAATGGTCTTGATGGATGGTTGGCTGTGATTGAGTGTGTCATAGGGTATGCATAAGGAGGAGTATGGTAGCTGTATTATTAGAGAAGCCAAAGAAACTTTTACTCTATTTGACTTGACCCTATTCCCTAAGGTGGGCTACGAGAATGCAGTGATAGGGCCTATATCTCAAGAATGTATTCCAGAGGCACATAACCAGGGTGCATAAGAGGAAGTATGGAAGACGATTGATGATGACATCAACACTTTTTTTGAAAAATTAGAGAGGCTAATCGAAAGTGGAGGCTCGATTGACGTTGAGGATGCCCTGAACTATGTGAAGCAAAGCAACATGAAAGGATTTTTGGATAAAGTTGACCACTATCCTACTAAATTAGCCTCAAGACAACAACAGATGGGGCTTGTCAGTGTTAAAAGTGCTTTGGAGGGTCCTGACTTGAAGGACTCAAATGATGAATGCGAAGGTAAAGGTGTTGCTTCTATTAGGGCACAATACCTGTAAAGACCCTTGCAAGTTTGACCTTTAATTTTTAGTTTTGACCACTATGGAATTTCGTCAAACACTTGTCTTGCAATTTATGTACTTGCTGATAAATGATTTTCTGTTTGTGTTTTCTTTTTTTTGAATGAAGAGATGATGCATGAACTATTCTCTAACAATGCCAAATAGCCTCTATTGTAATAAAGATGAAATGTGAGTATTTTTCAGACTTTCTATGCAATTATAGGATTGAAACTAATTGCAAATATGCAGCTACAACATTCTAGGAATTTTGACAAACACTTAGTATGCACTCCCCAATCTGTCTTTTATGAAGTTCAAGTAGCTAAATGCAAATAAATGAATTTACTTGACTCAAACAGCTAACTACAGCAGAAAGACATTTTGTCATACAATTGGAAAGCACCCTCAATGTATTTGATATTGCGCTTATATGTTCCTCAAATCTGATTTCAATGACTTACAACTTCAGATTGCCAATTCTCCTATGATAATGCATCTACGAAGACAATGCAACTAATCGCCCTCTTCAAGAGGAAAACAACTTACAATAATGATAGAATGTAAACATGCAACTAGCAATTGGACTACAAGGAACTTGGAAACGCTGATCAAGACTGAATATATGCTGCTGTGGTGTGCTTGCAAGAATCACCTCTATCTCCCAATCGCCTATGACAAGGTAGTGATGTTATCCTTTGAAGAAATCAACCTTTCTCCACACAAATGTATGTTGAAGCAAGGCATCTCCTCTCAACTAGGTTTCAAGACAAAAATTGTTGTAACTAGATGAAATCGTGGCCCTTGATGTAAGTGCTCAGCGTCAAGAAGAAATCACAGACTTGTAGGAAAAATCATGACAAAGTGTAGAGTGCCCAGCTATGAAGAAATTGATATCAAACTCAAGTATTGTCTCCACAATGATATCTCCAAATTCTGAAATGTAATCAACCTCTAAACAAAACTCCAAAAATTGCCAATGAAGAACAAGTAGAAAGTTTGAAGTAACTTCCTCAACTTTGCAACCCTTCAGATGATCTTTCACCACCTCAGTTATGACAATCAAAGAGAGTTTTCATTCTCAATAATCGAATGTAGATTGGTTCCACAATGGACATATCAAAAGTAAATATCAATTCTTGGATGATTAAAAGCTTAGCCAAGCCCTCTATTTATTTATTTTTCAATCCTTCAAGAAGCTTCTAGAATATTATAAAAATAATATTATTTCACTTAAGTGATTTTTGTGATTTAATATTTTATTTAAATCACTTTAATTAAATTAATTAAATATAAAGTCACCCTTTTAATTTTTGATTTATTTGATAACTTTATAAGAAATTAATTTAATTAATTTCTCCTTATTTCTCAACTTAACCTTCGGAGACTTAAGGGTAAGAACCTTCTGAGATGGCTAGAAAAACGGGGACATTACAAGACCCATATGTTTGATCCCGCCACCTTTGGGGTGGCCTCTATTTGGTAGATACTATTTGAATTTGCATTTATGGTAATACTGTTAGTTTTTGCTTCCTACGCTGCTTGTTTGGGATCGGTTTTATATTGAACAGTTGATTATTATGTTTGTTGATAGGGGATGCCCCACAATGGCTTTTGTCTCTACTGAAAACTTTGTAATTTTTTGACATTTTTGATGCATATATTAGTAATCGATCTTCAATAATAATAATAATAATAATAATAATAATAATAATAATAATAATAATAATAATAATAATAATCAAACTGATAGTTTTTAAAATAACATTCATATGGTGATGATGACTTTTAACATTCTTTAAATCAAAAATTGTCGATAAACCTTTTTAGATATTAATTTTTGAGATAATTTAAAGCAATTTATGGGATTTTGATAATTACATTTATATAAAAACGTTTTCTCTTCAAATTTTTATGTAACTCCTCTTTTTTGATGATACATTTTAAAAAAATAAATAAATTATATATTAATACATTTTAAAGAAACTTATAATTTTTAAAATAACATTTATATGATGGTGATGACTTTTTACATTGCTTAAAACAATTTTGTCGACAAGATTTTATTTTTTGATTAATGATTGTCAAAATCACTGAAGGCATCTAAACTATCAAAATGAACATGATCTTGATCTTAATTGTGTGACTAATTTATACCTTGATGGATGGATATAAACAACCATCATCCTCACATTGAACTACAAAAATACCTTAGTAATCTTTAAACCCTTTCACATGGTAAAGTGATTCGTATGATTCGAGTCAAGAGTCTGCCTTATCAGGAATGAGAGACTCCAATTAACAAATTTTTTACATGTATTTAACCAGATCCCAATGGTTTGAACGGAAGGTGTAATCATGGATCCAATGCATTTGGGTAAACTTCCAAGCAAAGAGAGAACATACAGAGGTCGTTTGTTTATTATCAGTGCATTGCGTGCCTTTCCATTACGAATACTCCAAATAAATTCCTCAGTAATGTCTGCCTTTCCAAACCTTGCTGGATGAGAGCGTCCCCTTGACCAGTCGACCCAAGTTACCCTTCTGTTGGCAGGAAGTGACCCAAAACGAATGCTCAGCATGGTAATAAAATAATGCTCGCTTGGAAAACAACCTGGAGGGCAAATTTTGGATAGAAAATGTTATCAGAAATTATACTGATTGCCAGCTTGCGATCAACCTCAAACCATTGAGAACCTTTACGCCATTGATATAGTGTGATAGCAGGTTCCATGTTTGCGTTGGGACGTCTCCCTATCCTTCGGGACCTTTATCATCAAAGGAACTTACAAAACTATGTCGGGATTTGAGCAGATAATTGTAAACTGTAGTGAAATTGAATACTGGGATACAGGACTCAGATAAAAGTACAAATCTGAAATTTGAGGAGTCAAGTAAAGCTTTTGCAGAAGTCGTCTTTCTGCATCACAGAGACTCACATGTGCCCGCTCTGCCACCTGCAAAAGTAAAGCATAATGATAGCAAAGCACCAAATAAATACCTTTTTTTTAGAATTTGTTCAAATTTTGACAGGTGCATAAGGATGAGAATTTTTTTTTTTGGTTTGATTGAAGCCCTGTTTTTTACACGGATTAGGTATACAGAATGCTCGACAGGTGATAAGGATGAGTTTTTTTTTTTTTTTTAATTGAAACCCTGCTTTTTACACGGATTAGGTGTATAGAATGCATTATTTTTTGTTTCTCTGAAATTTATACCTTGATGGATGGCTAGGCAGCACCATTTACACCATCATCCTCACTGTTGGATTAAAACCCACTTGATAGATGAGAAATATTTAAGCATGTTGCATGCAACTTTCCACGAGTTAAATGAATTTTAATAGAAGTACACAGTGAGCTAATATTTGTTTCAGAGCAAAAAAACACATTAGCTCTGATTCGAAATTTTCCAGGTACATTGTAGCTGGATTTGAATGATTTTTGAAAGCACGTATATTTTTAATGATCCAAAGTCCCTGTGGAGCAAGGTATTAAACTGAACCAAATGACTAGATCCACCGCTATTCTGCCTGTGATATTTTTGTTCTAATAGCCAGAGGCAAAGCTTTTGGTGGTTATTCTATTCGGGTTTGAAGAAATTGTAATTGTAAGCTATCTGCAGTCTACATATTGTTCTTGGAATCACATTCTGCTGCAGCATCAATTTCCTCCCTTGCTGCGTCGAATCCCTCTCTAAATATCATTGTTTCACAGAACAAGAAGCAACCTGCAGCTGACTGCAATTGACGTTGCATTAAGACGTCAAACTTTGGCCACGATTGTCCCACCCTTGCAAACACAACATACAGACCAAAGTTGCTTTCAAATGTTAGGCCTCTCCTCAAGAATCTGATTCCAGACTACAAGTCACCGTCACTCAGTGGATATTAAATTCATAAATGTTTTAATGTTGTTTCCAAGGTGGTTTTCCTGCTATAAGATGTTTCCCCCTCAACCAGATGCTTGAAGATACGGCAATGTGGCCTTCCTTTCCCCCATCACTAGAGCATTGGCTCATCCCCTCCAGTCTTTTTGTTTGACACCATTCCATTGGCAAGGCCCCCATACAAGATGTCCACTGCCTAAAAAACCTCTCCTCGGAAGGTCCCAAAGGATCCATGGAGAGGACTACCACTCCAAATTTTCAGCCCCAGATGGTCCCATGAAAGAGGGCAATCTTGAAATGCAAAAAAAAATGAAGTCTGCGAAAAATAGGAGTGGCTATGGCCAGGGAAAACATTTTCAAGTGGCTGGAGAGGTGGGGTTGAAGAGGTGTAACAGCTGCTTAAGGGATTCCATTACCACAAGCACGAAAAACTTTTGGTCATTCCCCTCGAATGTATTCAATGATAATTTTGGGAGGGGACCATCTGACTGCAAAAGGCTCCTAAATTCTCTCTGCGGAAGCTGCTAAGAAAATAAAGGAATCCCTTCCCATGGAACCACTTGGTTACCCTGCCAATCAATATCATAACCTGTATAACCCATATAGATTTTAAGTTAAGCATTTATCTCTTCAATGTGTGACCTCCCACCAGCGTTGAGGCATTTGACAGTTGACTTCTCATCCGACTCATCTCTGCGTGCAACTACCACCATAAGTTTTTATTGAAAATATATCTAATGTTGTTTATGAAAAAAATTATTTATATTGCCAATAAAATGTAGAAAGTAGCTTCAATTCACGTGTTGAAAAATCAAGAAATCTGCACAAACTTGGGCCAAACCGAGGCAGTGACTCAAACCTCCACTAACAAGACTAAAACCCATCATCCATAAAAATATTGACTATCCTAGCAATACTACAATCTGAGATGGTCATATATCGAGGCCAGTTACAGCCATAAACAATTGGGCTTATGATAGCGGCGTAACTTCAACCCCCAAGAATCTAGAAGATAACTATCAACATAACCAAATATATGCAAACCAACCATAAGAAAGAGATATACTCAAGTAGCTAACTCAGTCATGATAATGCCTCCCACCATCTATGGCAGCATAAAACATTCAGAGATGTTTCCCATCTCTGCTGCCAAAAACCCATAAAAGGTTGTGCCACAGCTGCTTCATCCATAATAAGACCATATGATTTCATGAACTCCAAATCGATGATCAGGTTCATAAGGCTAGATTTAACCTTGGTACAGAACCTCATCATCATTCCCACAAACTGGGTTTAGTCTTTCCCATGATCCAAATCAGATCATGAAAGTCTGCCCTAATTCAGTTTGGTTGAAATAATCAGTTTTACTTTATAGTTTGTACTTGTAGGACTATTGAAGTGTTTGAAACATGTTTCCACTCACTCAGTGATACAGAATTAGGAAAACAGAAATCATGGAGGTTGATTAGAAGCAAAGCAGGTACATAAAGGCTTAAGGCTGATCCGGACACCCTGGGGCCCACATAAATTGAAAAAACAATTTATGTTGACATCTTCGGAACATCCCAAAGATGCATATTTGAGCACAAATCCAACATGATTTATTGAGCTTACACTATATGAATTACAGAGACGTATATAAAGCCCTACATATGCTCATAATAGTCCTACAAAATAGGATGAGCATATAACCAAATAATAATCTGTAATCTACTAAATTATGAAATAGGTACACAATAGACTTTATTTGACTAACTTAGTTTAATAACTAACAAACTAACTAAAAACTACATGAGTTGTTTTATAGATAACAACCTCACTTTCACATAACAATCTTACTATGGTAAATTTATTCTAACAGCAGACATTTTTTGCATCTGTCAATGCCAGCTTGTTCAGCAGAGGACATACAGCTGACTTTTTCACCCGTGGAAGATAAATAACAAATTAAGCTTCAACCACCCAGAACTGGAGCTAAAGCATTTCCTCTTTCATTTCTTCATAGGAATTGGCGTTCAATTGCACATGTAATCCTCAATTCTAGAGTTGTCAGATGTATGAACATATTATTATAGTAATGAAGCATGTTCTTTGAGCAATGTTTCTGAGGAATGCAAGCTTGTAGGGCATTGTAGAAATGCTGTAGAAGTCCCACAGTGTTTTTGAAGGCTCAATTTAAGCAATTGGCTTGTAATTATAGCATAATAATGATGGAAATAAAGATGCGCCCACTCTACTGGAGTTTTCCCACAATAGGGTTTCTCCAGGGTAAATTATTATGTTGATTCTCTCTTTCATGATTGTTTCAGTCGTTACTTTCTTGATTTTCATTCTATGCAACTGCTGTCACAAATTTCAACATTACAGGGATCACAATTCTAAGTATAACTCTCTTATTCTAGCATATTTCTTAAGGGGCACTAATCTAAATCAGTCATATGTCATGTCCTCCTTTTGATCATGGAGCCATTGAAGACCCTTAGCCATATTTTGTTTCCCAAGGGCTAAGGGAAAAAGGAAGAAGGGAAACACTTGGGGTTTCTAAAGAGCAATTATAAAAGTATTTTATTATTCTAATTTTCATAAAGAGCAATTATAAAAGTATTTTATTATTCTAATTTTCACTTAAGAAGGGGACATTTGAGGGTCACTGGGACTCAAGTGATTAAGTGAAAGCTTATTAGAAAATGTCATTTTAATATTTGAATTGTTTGTCCTCCCTTTTGGATGCACCCCTTTGAGGAAAGGCTATAAACGTAAAGGGGGGATTTTATGGAAAGGTTCATACTATTTTTGATAATTGATTTCATTAAGTCTTAAGCATGAAAAAACTAGTATTTGCCTTGAGGACGGAATTCCTTCAAGGTTGTTTGGAACAAGGATGGAAACCCTTGTTTTCAGACTTAAGGCAACTTCACAAAGAGGTTGTATTGAGCACCATTGGCAGCAAAAGGGTGTTGTCAACACCATTTTTGCATTTACATGTGGGGTGACTAGGGTTTTGTTTGTGGGCTGTTTTCAGGGCAGCATACCTCCATAAGGTGCAACGAACTACTAGTAGGTGCAACGAACCCTTTTCTAGGGTGCGCGATGGGCTTTTGAGGCATTTTTGGACTTTTGCAAGAGTGGAACAGCCACACTAACTTCTGGTATTTTTGTATAATTTTCCAGCCATTCACATTGGAAAAATTTAGTTTTTGAGCCTAAATTGTTAGCTGTAATTATTGCTAATTTTCAATCATTTTTGGAGCCATTTAATATTATTTTCGTGCCATTTTGGGGAACTTAAAGGAGTCTACAATTTATTTTAAGTTATCTAGGGTTTGAATAAATTCTGAAAATCGCTTGTTTCAGTAGGGTTTGTTGGATAGCCCCTTTGTTTAGTTTTCAGCCCTAAAAATGATATTTCATCATATCATCTTTCTAGTATGTTAAGATTCATGTTGATGTTAGGAATGAAATATATCCTAAGTACAAATCATTTTGCCCACCATCAAAGGAGTAGCCTAACTGTTAAAAGAGTTCTTCCACATTGCCATCCAATCTTTCCAGCACTATGAGCACCTAAGATATGCAGTTGCAGTTGCATTGGTGACAGTGCTACACCGTAGAACTGCTTTCCCACAACCTGGGTTCGAAAAAACATTTGCTCTACCTCCCGCCTATTCTTTGCCTCCTCCCCCTCTCGGCCACCCACCACTTCATCATTAATACTGTTTTGCAAGGGTCAAACCGAATTATTGATTATGGGAATGGGACAATTGAGATATTTCATAAATATGTTAATAAGCTTAAAAAGTGGGAAACGTCCACATCTAAATTCTGCCTTGTAATGTTTGTTGAAAGCCATTATTGTCACAGAACACTTGCCATCCTTTGAAATTCATATTTCTAAAAGGGGTTTCATTCTATTAAGTTTATTTTATAAAAGGCGTTTTATTGAAGAACTTTGTAGTCACTCCTAGAATTATTTTTGTGAGAAAATTTGCCAAGGAATTTACTTTAAAAGTTCTTTTACCCCTACAATCATTCACCAAATTATTAGGAGTGGTTTTCTAAAAGAGAGTTGAGAGGGCATTTTTCTTTTGTAAAGGGAAAATTAGAAAGATTGTAATTTCTTTTTTCTGGATCTAGATAGATCCGGTACATGCAGAGTCCTCTTTTTTAGCATAAGATAGATCTGCCAAGGTCTGTTCTTTGATCTTAATGACTCCATTTGTTTTCCTATTCTGTTTCGTGACTCTTGATTTTTTTGTCTTTCTATTTAAGGGTAACTTTTGGCTCTTCTACACAAAATCAATATTTCTCTTTTTCTCTCTCCTTACTTCTAGCTGCTCCCTTCAAATGGATGCATCACTCAAACTGAGGAATGTCCTAATTCAAAATATAAAAAGACACTTGTGCCTTTATACCCCGATTCGAAATATAAAAAGACACAACTTAGCAAAAGATGTGGTAGGTAGGAAAGACCTGCACATTTTCATCACATCAAATGATTTAGGGAATGGGTGAAGTGATTGTGGAATCTGGCTCTGCACTTCTTCAGAATTCGCACTACCCTCAGCTAATGTATACCTTTAATGACTGGCAGTCACAATCCTTTGCTTTGGCATAATCATTTCTACCAGTGCAACAATGGGTACATCCACAGAAATAACCATTTGCTCTTCATCCAACACAATCACCTATAATTATGCTGCAATAGTATGAGATGGGGGAGTAAAAGAAGGTGAAATCACCAGGTTGTTTGGATACCAGAAAGGTAGATCTTCATTATCAGCTTGATATCGTAAGTTAGAAGGCTCAGGTTCCTGAATTGTATTATCAGCCTGAATACTCTGAATTGATGGTAATTAGAGTCTTGACTGAAATTGCAGGTGACCTACTTGGGTAACTTTTGACAATCTTTCCAGCCTTAATCAGTTTCTGAAAGACCTCTCTAGAGTTCACTGCATCCCTATAATAATCACGGTCTGAGTGATCCTTGTGCACATAATCCAAAATTGGCCCTGGGCTTCAGAGTTTCTAAGTGTCTGTGAACCCTCTTGAGGGTGATCCCATTTCCAGAAATCAGTTTCTTCAAATTTGAAAGCAAGAATTTCATTACCCTTGTTCTCTATAACTGGAAAATGATGAAATATTTGACTGCCTAAAACCATGGGCAACTTCGGAAAATTTGCTAGATTTCTTTGACTCAACATTCCAGCCATACCTCTGGATAATTGATAACAGGCTTCCATGATAACCAATATATCAGGCAATAGAATGGTAACTCATGAGGTGCGGACAGGGCCCCATCAATCCTAATCAAGGTACCTCGACTGTAGAAAAACGAACTTCCCAAAAACTTAAGTGATTCCATCAGATGTAGAGAAATACTTGGACATTCTGCCCCATGCACTGCTGAATAAACTGTAGGGATGAAAAACTTGCAAATCAAAGTATATGCATCTAAGTGCCTATGTCTATATAAGACATTGCAAACTGCATGGATGGGATATTAAATTTGAGAGGTCCACGTAGGGAACAGAGAGGGTTTAAAGCTAAGGGAATTGCAAGTATAGTCTACAATATAAGAGGCCATTAATAAATTGTCTCGTCGCTTACATTCCCGAAATTGCTTAATCATAGTGAAAGAGACAATTTCACCCCAGATTGCTGGCTTGCCTTTTTCCAAGATATCATGAAGCAAAGGGACCCAAGAGTACATCCAAGAGTTCCGTTCTATCCTTCCCATACAGCTGATTTAACAAAACCATAGCCTTTTGTATCAGAGTTCTGAATAATTGCATAGGATAGGAAAGATCATCCTTATTCCTCCATGCCTCCAAATTTACTGACCACTCCTTCAAAACCTCAAAAACGTTGTTTTTCTTTCTCCATTCGATTACCCAATCTGCATAGTAATTGAATTCTGTCTTTGGCAATTTTAACATCTGCCCAATGGAAAACCCGGTCAAGTCTATTATCATTTTACCACTCTTTGCATGCAGTCTACCACATCTTTCTTCGCAATTCTGGCATACATCCAATATGAGTTCTGAACACGGGAATACTTCCTGCTTAGCTGCTGCTTTGTGCAAGTATGATGCTTTGATTTTCCGAATTTCCTCCACTTGTTCATCTAGGTCTTCCATTTCCTTGCTGTGGCCGTGCATCTCCAAAATAAAGGAATAATTCATTGTAGTTCTTCCTATTGCAAATTTGTGGTGTGAAAACCATATCTTTAAGTTCTCAATCCACTTCCTTCAGAGCTTTCATCAGTGCTATGCTTGAATAAACTTTGCAACTATTGCTTCTCTATAGATATCTTTGAACAACATTCGGCAAGGTATCACCACAATTCAAAGCACTTCCATCCCATCAAAATCAACACTTGGATGGAAAATGTTGTCCAAATAAATGTTTTTAAACCAGCCATTTTGTCAACTTTCTGTTGAAATTTTAAACCTGAGGATTTGGCATGAAATCTTCGCTAATTCCTATTTCTGCAAACCAGCTACTAAATTTTAAATCAGTAGCTTTCTCTCGATCCTCAAAATCGATGTGATACAATGGAGTGTGATGTCATACCACTCATTTTTAATACAAATAATGATGTATAATCTGTATTGTTAAGACAAAACAATTTTCAATTAATAAACTTTTTAAATTTTAATTCTTTTTAATAATAAAAAGGAGCAATTAATATTTATCATGGTTTAACATTGTATGAAATCTTGCAGCCTTGTTATTTCAATGCCTCTGTTTATTTTACACTCTTTATTTTGGGAGAACTGCATCAATCTAACAAAAGGTCTCCCCAAACAGGCCAGAAAAGCTAACTGTCTCAAACCAAACTATCTCACAGCTCTCTGTCTCAAACCAAATTTCAATAACACTAACTTATAGAGAATACAATTAAGAGTTGAGTCGAATAAGGGAAAAGATAGAAGGATGGCAGGAGCAAAGCAGAAAGGGGAAACAAGTGCAGGTGAGGGAAATCCAAAATGAGATTCGAAGCACGCTGCTTGAGGCAGGATTAGGGGGCGGCAAAGAGAGGGAGACGGATCAGGACCTCAGTAGGAGGAATTTTCAGCGTGTTAGGAAGGCAGATAGAAGCCAGAAGAATAGTGAGGGTCTAAGAGACGAAGGGACGGGTAGGGAGAATGAGGCTGATCATCACTCCACGAGATAGGCTAAGTCATCAGAGGATCAACAAGGGTATGGTCTGGCTGGCGTGGCGATGGGTGCCAACCGGATCCCATTGGGGATGGGTCTGGACAGCACTGATGGGGAAGCACTGGTGGCTAGGCGCGAGGAGGGTTTGGAACTCAGTCTGAAAGAGCTGGTTCTGGATTACCCCACCTTGGTTTCAGACATTAGGGCCCTAGAAGAAACAGGGCTTACTGGGAAATTTGCTGGAAAATGACCAGCAATTGGGGCAGTTGAGTTATGGGTGAAGGAGCAATGTGGGGATGGCTTTAAACTCAAATTTATGCCCAAGGGCTTCTTTGTGGTTGTTTGCCCTAATCAAGACAAGAAACATGCAATCCTTGAAGGCGGTCCTTGGCTCATGGAAGGGGCAGGCCTTTGGATTCAACAATGGAGCCCTAATTTTGATGCCTTGAATTCCAAGCTTGGTTGCTTTCCCACTTGGGTCTGATTGTATGCACTTCCGGTGGAATACTAGAGTGAGGAATGTTTGACTAAAATAGGAAAGAAACTAGGTAGTTTCATTCAAATCGTCCTGGCCTCTAAGGAAGGCCAACTAGTCTCATATGCAAGACTCTGCGTCTACTTGGACTTGGATGAAGGAATTCCAGATAAAATAACCTTAGATCTCTTGGGCGAACATGGCATCAACGGATCAATGTGGAGAAATTCTGTTTCAACGCTTCAAGTGCCGCAAAGTAGGTCATGTCAAAAAAGACTGCCCTATTTTTGCCCTGGCAAATTCTAGCAGGGTATCCCAAAAACTTTGGATGGCTAAGAAAGGCCATCGGAGGAGTTTTTGAGGAAAAATGGATGGAAAATTCACGGGAAGCAAGTTTTGGAAAAGTCCCCTAACATTCAAGGGCTGGATTTAGTTGAGGCTTTGGTTGTGAGAGACAAACTAAATCAAAGGGACTCCCTCACCCCTAACATTGCACTCAAAGACTATGAAACAATCTCAAAATAGATGGAGAAGGTAGCTGAATTATTGCGCAGTGCAATTCAAAAGGAACCAAGTACCCCAATGAAACAATGGAGGCATTCCACTATTGAGGCGATGGAGGGCTGCATGGAATTGGATGATGAATTAGAAGAGTGGGGAAGGAGCGCAGTGCAATTCTAAGGATGAGATAAACTCCATATAAATTCTCACAATTTCCCAAACTGGTAATCTCATCTCTAAGCCAAATTTTGGAGAAAAAGGGAATAGAGTTCGCAAATCCAAGATGAATCAATAGCAGCAAAGGTTTCAAGCAAAAAAACAAAATACTATCATTGATTTATTTGGATCTGGAAAGTTGGGGGTGGAATTCCTCTCTAACTCTCCATGAAGATCATATCATGGAATGTTAGGGGCCTAAACGTCCCTTATAAACAATGCTTGGTCAAGCATCAATTGTTGTCCCTAAAGCCAAATATTATGATAATACAAGAGAAAAAATGGAATACCGAAGACACAAGTCCAATGATGAGTAGAAGCTGTAATTTTAGGAAGGGAGATTTTGTGGCCGCAACTAGAACCTGAGGAGGCTTGGTAGTGATTTGGTCTACATCTTCAGTTTTGGTGGAACCCTGTGGTAAAGGTTTGAATTGGAAACTTTGCAAGGTATCGTATTTCTCTTTTTATATTTCTTTTTATCTCTTTAATGTGTATGGGCCTATCTCCCCTATCCTCAAAAGGCAATGTTGGGAAGAGCTATCTCTTCAGCAATCAGTGTTCCCTGAGAAAAAAAAAATGGGCGGTGATTTCAACACAATCTTGTCAACACTGATAAGAGGGGTGGAATCCTCCATCCTTCTTAGTCTCAAACAGACTTTTACAGATTTTTCTCTGTGAATAGTAATCTAGATGTGGTCCCTAAAAATGGAATTTTCTCTTGGACAAACAAACGATTAGGTTTTAGCAACATTGTTGAACAATTGGATAGGTTTTTGATAACTTCTGCCTAGTTGAACAGTGATTGGATAGTAGAAAGTAAAATTCTGCTAATTTCAGTGTTTGACCATGCCTTGGTGGAATGGACAGTTAATGTGGATGGGGCCCCTGCTAAATGCCCTTTCAAATTCAAAGCAATGTGGCTTAGAGATTTCTCATTAATGGAATGTATGAAGGATTGGTGGACACATGCTACAAAAATAGTTGCATCCCAGATGTATGTAATAGTTAAGAAACTGAATTTCATCAAATCTTGCCTCAAAAATTGGAACCATGAACACTTCAAGAATATTTTCCAAGGAACCCCAAGGGTGGAGGCAGAACTGGCAAGTCTAAATGAAGTGGTCATGACATTAGGGATGGATGCGGAAATGTATAGAAAGGAAAAAATGCTGCTCACTGAGCTAGAAGAACTACATAATAGAGGAGATATTTTGGCACCAAAAATCAAAGGAAAGTTGGTTGTTAGAGGGGGTCAAGAACACCAATTTTTTTCACAATTCTACCATAGCAAGGAGAAGCTTCAACCACATTTCATCCATTAAAGACACAGATGGCGGTGTGTTGGAAACAACTTCAAATATTAGGGCAAAAGTGGTGCATTTTTTCAAAACACTTCTCTCTAGCCAGGCCAACGACAATCTAGATGCTCAGAATTCAAGCCTCAGATTCATCATGAGGCTTGTCACAGATCAGCAAAATAGGGTCCTGATGGCCCCCTTCTCTCCTAAAGAAATCAAGTTTGTATTGTTTTCTATGGAAAATAACAAAACCCTTGGACCAAATTGTTTTCTAGTCAAAATTTTCCAATCCTTTTGGCATATTGTGAGGGATGAAGTGTTAAGTCTAGTTGGGGAGTCGAGAAGGAAGAATAATATAGCCCCTGATTCGAATTGCACCTTCATATCCTTGATTCTGAAAGGGGATTAACAATCTACCTTTGCTGACTTCAGGCCGATCTCTTTATGCAATGCCA
The DNA here is from genome assembly GCA_037957365.1 of Torreya grandis. Classification (NCBI taxonomy): domain Eukaryota; kingdom Viridiplantae; phylum Streptophyta; class Pinopsida; order Cupressales; family Taxaceae; genus Torreya; species Torreya grandis. Next base: position 1,383,983 of record JARHVA010000690.1, read on the forward strand.
TTTATAAAATTATCTCAAAAGCAATCTCCTTCAGATTGAAACCAATTTTAGATATTTTGGTCTCTCAGGAGCAAGGGAGTTTTTCCCTGGAAGAAATATTCACAAAGGGGTAATTGTTTCTCATGAATTATTCATTCATTCGCTCAGAATCATAGGATAGGGATGTTGATCAAACTTGATATTAGTAAAGCATATGATAGAGTCGATTGGCAGTTTCTAATGATAATTTTTGAGAAGTTTGGCTTTGGGAAGGATTGGAGAGATTGGGTGTTCAGTGGCTTGTCTAGTCCAAGATTTTCAGTTTTGAAAAATGGCTCCCCAACAGATTTTTTTGAAGCAGCTAAAGTGTTGCGCCAGGGGGATCCCCTTTCTCGCTTTCTTTTAATCTTGAGCACTGAAGTGCTAGGGAGAGCTTTCAAAGGGGCCAAAGACGAAGGAATCAATGTTGCGGAAGGTATGGAGACCTAACTCATTAACAATTTGTTGATGATACATTCTTGTTTGGTGAGGCATCAGAGAGAGAAGCAAGAAATTTGAATAATATATTGGAGGTATATTTCGAAGCCTCGGGCCAAGAGATAAATGAAGCAAAATCTGAGATATTATTTATAAACACCTCCAACCAAGCTTAGCCAAGGATTGCCCAGATCTTAGGTTTCAACATTGGCAAGTTACTTGGCAAATATCTTGGGGTTATGTTGTTTGTTGGTAAAGGTAAATCCTCTATTAGGGAAAAACTGATTCAATCTTTTCATGCAAGACTCTCTGCCTAGAAATGGAAGTCATTGTCGTCGGCCAAGTACATCACACTAATAAAAGCAGTTCTTAATGCATTACCAATTTACATCATGTCAGTCTTGAAGCCACAGACAAAGGTTCTAAAATCTATTAATTGTATCAAGAAGGATTTCTTATGGCAAGGATGCGAGGACGAGAGAAAAGTTCCGCTACTTAAATGGGATAAACTTTGCTTCCCCAAAGTAGGAGGAGCTAGCATCAGAAACTTGGAGCTTCCAAATTTATCACTAGTGGCAAAGCTGGTATGGGGTGTTTATTATCAGCCTCAAGCTCTTTGGAGCAGACTTTTACAACATAGGTGTTTAGGCATTGGGGAACCAAGTAGAATCCTAACTATAACAAACCCTCCCAGGGGTTCTCATACTTGGACTTTCATCCTCAAGAGCTGGCATAATATCACAGACCACTTCTCATTGGGAATCAATGATGGCTACTTGGCAAAATTTTGGAATGACTCTTGGAATGGACATAAACCTCTAAGGGAAATTCATGAACTAGAGGATGCAAGGGCCATCCTTTCCATTGTATAGGGCCATACAGTGAGAAATTACCTGGTTCAAGATTCTGCTGGAAGCACATTGATCGAGAGGGGGGGTAAATCAGTCTTCAAAATTTTTACAATCTTTACCTTATCATTCATGAACTATCAAAACAATATAGTAAGCTAGCAACACATTAAGAGCCATGAGCATGATAGAAGAACATAACACACAAAACACTTATTTGAGTCATTCAAGGGAAAGAAAACCACTAAAGATGCACATGGACTACTGTCCTATAAGTCAAACATAAAGATTTAGTGAAGCACCAACTTCACTTGGAGCACCAACTCCTATTAGTCAAGCACTAACTTGATTAGGCTTTAGTAAGCACCCACTTGCAAGGAGGTGCCAACCCCCTAGATGACTCAGCACCAACTCAACCACCGCAAACCTTTGATCACCTTCAGAACCCTTTGCTGCTCATACAACAGAGGATGATCTCCATCTTCAGCTCTTCACACACCCAACCTTCTCAAACTGGTCTCTAGCCTTCTTCACTCAATTATCCCTCTTCTTGACTTGGTTAGGTCTTTTGACCTTGATAATCATCTACAGTACCCCTGTCAGATCTTCATGATGGTTTCTTTGTACCCTCCTGATGGTCTACAAGACCTCCTTCAGCTCTTAAAATTTCTATCTCATCCGCTTCAACACACACACTCTCACTCTAGACAATTAGGCCTATTAGGCCTTGTTCTTATACTAGGCTCTTGCTCATACACCTCTTGGTCGGCCATACACACTTGTCCACTTAGTTTTTCAATACAATGGGCCTCAAGACATGCAACAACAATGAACCAAACATTACAATAGGTCGGTCATAGCATATAGGACCAAAACCCCTTTTAGGCTTTAAAGAGACCTAATTTAATTAGGCCTTCATTAGCACACGTTACCTTTTGAACACTTTGGAACACCCTCAAACTACTCACACAACAGGAACATATCATATTTCACTTGAATAGACCCATACCAAGGTCATATTGGGTCCATGACACCTTTTAGCTCCAACCACCACTTGAAGCACACCATTAGCACTGTTCACAATTAGGCCAGTGCATACCCAGAAAGTCTATCTTCAACAACCGAACCAAAAACACAATCTTGTCAAACAACCATGGAACTAAAAGCTTCATGACCTCAGGGTCATCACCATGTGCATTAGACCTCACAACTCAAGAAAAAAGTACTCAAACCCTTCTTTGCAAGTAGTCCACTCAGAACTGCCAATAAACTTCAAAACACACTCATGAAAACAATGACCTAAAACACCTATAAAATCACTTTCAAAGACTTCCACTGCATTTAGATGATCCTACAACATCCTCAAAACAACTTACAACAAATAGATCATAAGCTCTAATAGAAATATTGGTCTTACAGACAAATCTCATGACTTCACTATACACAGACCTCATTGAGTTAGACAAGTCAATTTGAGAGCAAATTTTTGCTATATACAATCATCTCCAAATATTCTATCCAATATGGACATGTATTACAGGTCTTGAATAACATCCCCATGCATTTGAATCCATCCCTAATCCATGACAACACATCCCTAATCAACTTCTCATTTCTGCTTGGTTTTCTTATTGTCAATACCATTAGGTCTGTTAGCGTCTGGTCAACTTGTATGATCGGTTTAGCACTCCTAAGGGCTAGAACCTACTCAGAAACCACCATGGACATAACATACAAGTCTCAAACTTCAAACTTAATTCAATCAACAACTTTGACTAGGTCAACTCTACCTTCTACAACAAATTTTTGAGAAATAAGGCCTTTCCTGTAGGGTCCACTCACTCCCCTAACAAATCAATCACACCTGGAGGTGCCTGGAAGAGTTGACTATAACTCCCAATCACTTACATAGCTATTCCAAACCATTCCAGGCTGTTTTGATGAAGATCTTTCTCATTGGGTCAAAGTTAGGGTTTTAGAGAGGTTTAAACCACCTTACAGTCTTAACGATCATTCATACAACTTAGCCCCTCATTCCAGAAACCAATGCTTGGAACTTTGAGCTAGGGCCCTTCCCCATCCACCATGAATGGCTTAGGTTCTCATGCAGAGGTTACACGTGCCAATGAACATATGAAAGTCCTTGGATTGAGAACCCTTCATTATGTGCATTCGAGAAACCTTCAAACACTTTTTCTTGCCTTTTCTTGCAAATTTTGATCTCAGACTTGGTCAACACACCCGGGACAACCTATCACACTACTGACAATGCTCACATGTTCATTCTTACTTTGGAAACTGATCTTGATACCCCATTAGGCCACCATCTCTCTCTTTGCTCTCTAGGTTTTTGCCCTGCAAGTCACATTAGACATTGAAACCAACCTTTTAGCCACTGTCCATGCACTCTCCACCTCACTCACATGTTCAAGCAACTTCTCACATGCTTTAACACTATTTTTCATTTTTCATAGGTCTTAACAACACCTCATGACTCCTCATTAGGTTAGGCAAAGTCTAGAACTAGTCTAGTTGCATGTTAGGTCTGTAAGTCTTACCCTTGTAGGCTTACTCTGAGACACTCATGAGTGCTCCAATGCCTCATATGAATGCTTAAACAACCTCATACAACCTCTATATATTCATCTCACTAGGCCACCATGCTCCTTCATGCACAAGCCTTCTCAAGTCTCTTGCTAGGTTCAAACACTTGACAACCTTGACAACTGATCTTGAAACATTCTTTGATGCTTCTATACCTTGCTTACATGCCTTATAAGTTTTTCAAACAATGTCATACCTCTCAGGGATGCAATCAAATAAAAACACTGTTCAATGACCTCATACCTTATGAACAACCTTTGACATCAATGACAACATCAATGCCAAGCCTCAACAATAGAAACAATGCTCAACAATCTTTCCTTTTGTCATTGATGGCAAACCATACTGAAAACTGATCATCCTTATCTCCCCATTCTGGTCTTTCTCCCCCTTTGACATAAATGACAAAGTGATGTCTTCAATTCCTTGGATCACACTTCTTGCAATCGAAATACTCAACACACAGAACTATGATTTTATGAGACATAAAACAAACAAGCTCCTCCTACTCCATGCATACCTTCTTGGAAAAACTCACCTATTCTTGAAGCTAATGAGCATGATTAGCTCCCCCTAAGTACTTGGCTTCTTCAATGATTGCTAGGGGTAGGAATTACACCCAATTCTTGTCTTAGGTGTTGAAAAGTTGCCTTTGAAAGTGGTTTGGTCAAGATGTCTACAATCTGATCCTGTGTAGAAACCAATTCAAGTTTGACACTTTGTTCACTTATCTGCGCTCTTAGAAAATGATACTTGATGGGAATGTGTTTGGTTCTTGAGTGCATGACAAGGTTCTTTGAGACGCTTATAGCCCTTGTATTGTCACAATAGATAGGGCTAGGACCATCATACTTCACCTTGTAGTCTTTTAGGGTCTGTCTCATCCATAGGACCTGAGTGCAATATGAAGTTGTTGCAATGTACTTAGCCTCACAAGTGGACAAAGCTACTGATGGTTGCTTCTTGCTTATCCATGAGACTAGGCATCCACCTAGGAAGAAGGCTCCTCCACTAGTACTCTTCCTATCATATATACTTCCTGCCCAATCTACATCTGTGTAGGCTATCAAATTGAACTCCTTGCTTCTTGGATACCACAATCCATATTCCATAGTCCCCTTGAGATACTGAAGTATCATTTTGACTGCTTGCAGATGATTCTCCTTTAGATCTACTTGAAACCTTCCCACAAAACCTACTACTTGCGTGATGTCAGGTCTACATGCAGTAGAGTACAACAAACTTTCAATCATTGACCTATATGACGTCTGATTGACCTTTGAAGACTCATCTTCTTTGCTCAACTTACATCCTATGATCATGGGTGTACTAATTGCGTTGCAATCCTCCATCTCAAACTTCTTCAACATTTCTCTTATGTACTTGGCTTGTGAGATGAATATAACTTTTTTAGATTGAGTGATTTGCAACCCAAGAAAGAATGATAGTTCTCCTAGCATGGACATCTCAAACTTTTTTTTCATCACCTTTGCAAAGGCTTTTGTCATGTTCTCATTGTTTCCACCAAAGATGATGTCATCCACATAGACAACTACTATCAACTGATGGTCATCTTCTGTCTTGATGTATAGATTATTGTCTGCAACTCCTATTTTAAATCTTTGATCCAACAGTTACTTGTCCAACCTAACATACGAAGCTCAAGGAGCTTGCTTTAGACCATAGAGAGATTTCTTCAGTCTACAAACATGGTCTTTGTCATTTGATAGTGAGAACCCTTTAGGTTGCTCAATGTACACTTCTGCCAAATTTCCATTCAAAAAGACAGATTTGACATCCATCTGGTATACCTTGAATCTTTTAAATCCTACATAAGCTAGAAACAATCTGATGGCCTCTAATCTTGCTACTGGTGCAAAGGTCTTCTCAAAATCTGTAGTGAGCCTAACCCAATCTGGCTCAAAAACTCTTCACTTGCTGCCCTCAGAGTTTTATCAAACAGTTGGTGTGTGAAGTCTAAACTTGTTATCAACTCTTTGATGATTCTTGACGTTGTTAGAGAGTATAAGCATTCATCTAAACTTAAACTAAGATATGTAATTGACTGATATGAAGTGAGTATGCAAGCTACTATATATGTATGACTCACCAATGCAATTATATGACTGAAACTGAAAGTATGTATCTACAACATGTGGCATTTAATCAAACACTTGCTATTCAATCCCTATAATGTAAATGTTGACTTTTAGCTAGAGACATTTTGACAAACAGTTGTCTTACGAACGAAATGAATACTACAGCCAAGTATATAAGACAAATTAATGATATGCAACTCCTTCCTTTTATTAATATGAGGCATAGGCTGAGTACAAGCGGATTATGATAATTTTGCCAAGACTCTTGGCTTACAATGCTAACATATGCAACCCTAAGTCTGAGTACAATGGTAAATCTGATTGAGAATGATTACCTACAGCAACAAGACTAAATGACTACAATGATAATGCAAACTACTTCAGAATTACAAGAGGAACCTGATTATGAAGTCTTCTAAATCAATGTAGAGAAGACAGCCTTTGGAGGATGTAATAACGATTTCTTGATGCCAAATCAAGCCTCTATATGCCACCCCTGTTTTCAGACCTACCCTCTGAGATGAAATAATATGCAGCTTTAAAGACCCCACTCAAGCACTGAAAATGATTGTAGGACCCTCAAGAATGGAGCGCCCAACCTAGGGAATAAAATCGCTATTTTTTGTGGCCTCCATGAATAAAATCGTGGCTCCCAGGTATGCTGACATAAGGTCTGAAATTACATCAGATTGATGTTATTAAAAAATCAAACTTTAATCTACTCAAATGCCAAAATCGATGCCAATGCCAAGCTGAAAAAATAATACAATTTATTCTCCCTAATTGCCCCAAACGAAACTCTAAAATTTGCCAATGAAGAACAAGTAGAAAGTCTGAAGTAACTTCCTCAACTTTGCAACCCTTCGAAGGACTTTTCACCACCTCAGTTATGCCAATCAAAGAGAGTTTTCGTTCTCAATGATCGAATGTAGAAATTGCAGAAACCCTTGGCTCCACAATGAACATATAAAAGCAAATATCAATTCTTGGATGATTAGAAGCTTAACTTGACTTTCTTTTATACTTTTTCTCCACCCCTTCAAGAAGCTTCTAGAAATAATATTATTTCACTTTAGTGACTTTTATGTTTTGATATTATATTTAAGTCACTTTAATTAAATTAATAAAATATAAAGTCACCATTTTAATTTTTTATTTATTTGATAACTTTATAAGAAATTAATTTAATTAATTTATCTTTATTTTTCAACTTAGCCTTCGGAGACTAAGGGCTAAGAACCTTCTGAGATGGCTAGAAAAATGGGGACATTACAAAATCTACCCCTTTAACTTGTGTATATCCCTTGTATACCAATATAACCTTGTTCCTAGTGACTTCTCCATCTTCATTCAACTTGTTCTGAACACCCATTTTTTGCCAATGACATTCTTGTCTTAAGGCCTAGGAACTAGGTCCCGAGTCTCATTCTTCTCTATTTGGTCTAACTCCTCATTCATAGCATCTATTCAAAATTTGTCTTTGCTTGCTTCTATAAGACTCTTAGGTTCAATCTAGGATAATAGAGCATTCTCTTGATTTAGATTACTTATCAGTCTTCTCCTAGTTTGCATACCTGCATTCTTGTTGTCAATGATTTGAGATTCAGGGTGGTCTCTTTGAATCTATCTTGAGGGTCCTTTTGAGTCTTGTCTCTTTTCAACTTCTTCCTCATCAACCTCTATAGTTTCCTCTTCATTCTTGAAGTCCACATACTGTAAAGTGTTCTTTGAATGTGAGTGAGATTTTCTTGTCTCATCAATCCTCACATTGGTGCTTTCCACTATCTTTTGTAGTCTCTTGTTATAACATTTATAGGTTGAGCTCATTGATGAGTATCCTAAGAATATGCTTTCATCAGATCTGGAATCAAACTTGCCTAAGTCTTCATCATCCCTTTTGATGAAACATTTGCTCCCAAACACTCTAAAGTGTTTTACATTTGCAGGTCTATCATTTCCTAGTTCATAAGGAGTCTTGTTGCTATTAGTCCTTATCTGTCCTCTATTCAAAATGTAGACATCAGTGCTTACTACCTCTCTTCAATATCCAACAGATAATATAGACTCATTCAACATAGTTCTATCCATCTCTTGAGCTATCATATTCTTCCTTTCTACTACCCCATTCTACAGAGGTGTTCTAGCTGTTGAGAATTGTCTCCTTGTTCCATGAACTTCACAGAAGTCATCAAACTCATTGGACCAAAACTCTCCTCTATCAGATCTTAGGCACTTGATCTTTCCATTCTTCTCATTCTCAACAAGAGCCTTGAAAGCCTTGAACTTGTCAAGAGCTTCTGATTTCTCTTTCAAGAATGCGACCCAAGTCATTCTTGTGTAATCATCAATGAGTAACATGAAGTAGCTATCTCCTTGAATGCTTTGAATTCTTGTAGGTCCACAGAGATCAGTGTGGATTAACTCCAAGGGTCTGCTTACCATGGATTAACTCCAATGAGATAGTAGAGTAATCCTTGGACTTGAACCTTCTTCTAGTTTGCTTACCATGTTGACATGCCATGCAAAGTATGTTTGTAGGTTTGATGATCTTAGACATGTTCTTCACAGATTTCTTAATGCTAATCCTAACTAAGTTGTCAAGGTTTAGGTGGCCTAACCTTCTGTGCCATAGCCAAATTTCATCTATCTTGGTAATAAAACATCTCTCTTTCTTGATCCCATTCAATACATATAGGTTGTTCTTAGTCCTCTTGGCATTGGCAATTAGCCTTCCTGATTTGGCTCTTTTTATCTCACACCCTTTGTCATGAAAGGTTAGTGTGTGTCCTTGATTGCACATTTGACTCACACTAAGTAGGTTATGTTCAGACCTTCCACATACAACACATTTTGTGTCTTGGTCTTTCCATTGTCCAAACTTAAGACACCCTTGCCAACTATATTGGCAGTTGCGTTGTTTCCAAACCTCACTGTTCCTGCAACATTCTTCTTTAATGAGATGAACTTGTTTCTGTCTCTTGCATGTGGCTTGAGCAACCACTATCTATATACCATTTCATGCCTTCATCTTGAATGTGAAAGGCAGTCTGAGCTAGCATAGAGTCCTCTTTGGTTTTTTGTTACTCCTTGGCAAATAGTCCATCTTGCTTCTTTAGCTCAATTTGATCTGTCCTAGCTTGCTTTGGTTTCCATACTAATGCTTGATCTTTCTTATGCATTCTAGGAGCTTCATATGTCTTTTTGAATCTTGTGGACCTTCCAATGTGTCCTATATTGTGACAGATGTAGCAAACAACATTTTTGTACTTACCATGAATCCATGACAACTTATCCTTTATAGCATTGGGTTGCCTGATTGATCTTTTCAGGTTAGTACTCTTGACTTGTTTTGACTTCTCCTTCACTCTCTCAAGCTTGCTCAATTTATCTATGAGTTGTTCATGCTCAACCTTCAAGGAATCTAACGTTGTCTTCAATTGGTCATACTCAACTTCATTTGACTTACACCTTGTATTGACATCTTCTAACTAACTCCTGAGATCCTTGATAGTCTTCTTTTGGTGTTTCAAATCATCAAGAGTATTTATGAGCCCAGCTTCAAGGTCTACTTCAGCTTTTTCTTCTTCACTATCATAGTAGACTTCATCATACATGTTGTCTTCTTGTTGATCACAAGACATTCTTTTGCTTCTTAGGACCATCTTCAAGTTGTTAGACTTGCCTCAAAGGACAAGGCTCTGATACCAATTGTTGGAAGCACAATGACTGAGAGGAGGCGTCAATCAGTCTTCAAAACTTTTACAATCTTTACCTTATCATTCATGAACTATCAAAACAATATAGTAAGCTAGCAACACATTAAGAGCCATGAGCATGAGAGAACATAACACACAAAACACTTATTTGAGTGGGAAACCCTCAAGGGGAAGAAAACCTACTGATGATGCACATGGACTATTGTTCTATAAGTCAAACATCAAGATTTAGTGAAGCACCAACTTCACTTGGAGCACCAACCCCAACTAGCCAAGCACCAACTTGACTAGGCTTTAGCAAGCACCCACTTGCAAGGAGACACCAACCCCCTAGATGACTCAGCACCAACTCAGCCACCTCAAACCTTTGATCACCTTCAAAACCCTTTGTTGCTCATACAACAAATGATGATCTCCATCTCCAGCTCTTCACACACACCTATCCTTCTCAAATTGGTCTCTAGCTTTCTTCGCTCAATTAGCCCTCTTTTTGACTTGGTTATATCATTTGACCTTGATAATCATCTACGACACCCCTGTTAGATTGTCATGATGGTTTCTTTGTACCTCCCTGATGGTCTACAAGACCTCTTTCAGCTCTTCAAAGTTCTTTCTCATCTGTTTTAACACACACACTTTCACTCTAGACAATTAGGCCTATTAGGCCTTGTTCTTATACTAAGCTCTTACTCATACACCTCTTGGTCGGCCATACACACTTTTCCACTTAATTTTTCAATACAATGGGCCTTAGGACATGCAACAATCATGAACCAAACATTACAATAGGTTGGTCATAGCATATAGGACCAAAACCCCTTTTAGGCCTTAAGGAGACCTAATTCAATTAGGCCTTCATTAGCACACGTTACTCTTTGAACACCTTAGAACACACTCAAACTTCTCACATGGCAGGAACATATCATATTTCACTTGAATAGATCCATACCAAGCTCATCTTGGGTCCATGACACCTTTTAGCTCCAACCACCACTTGAAGCATGCCATTAACACTGTTCACAATTAGGGTTGTGCATACCCAGAAAATCTGTTTTGAACAACTGAACCCAAAACACAATCTTGTCAAACAACCATGGCAACAATCATATACAAAGAAGCTTCATGAAAACAGGGTCATCACCATATGCATTAGACCTCACAACTCAAGGCAAAAGTACTCAAACCCTTCTCTACAAGTAGCCCACTCAGAATTGTCAATAAGTTTCAAAACACAGTCATGGAAACAGTGACCTAAAACACCTATAGAATCACTTTCAAAGACTTACAGACCAATCTCATGACTTCACTGTACACATACCTCACTGAGTTAGACAAGTCAATTTGAGAGCAACTTTCTACTATATACAATCATCTCCAAATCTTCTAATGGACATGTATTACAGGTCTTGAACATCTCCATGCATTTCAATCCATCCCTAATCCATGACAACACATCCCTAATCAACTTCTCACTTTTACCTGGTTTTCTCACTGTCTGCACCATTGGGTCTGTTAACGACTAGTCAACTTGTATGACTGGTTTAGCATCCCTAAGGGATAGAACCTGCTCAAAAGCCACCATGGACATAAGATACAAGTCTCAAGCTTCGACCTTCATTCAGTTAGCAACTTTGACTAGGTCAACTCTGCCCGCTACAACAAATTTTTGAGAAACAAGGCCTTTCCTGTAGGGTCCACTCACTTCTCTGACAAAACAATCACACTTAGAGGTGCCTGGAAGATTTGATTATAACCTCCAATCACTTACATAGCCATTCCAAACCATTCTAGGCTGTTTTGATCAAGATCTTTCTCATCGGGTCAAAGTTAGGGTTTTAGAGAGGTTTAAGCCACCTTAAAGTCTTAATGATTATTCATACAACTTAGCTCCTTATTCCAGAAACCAATGCTTGGAACTTTGAGCTAGGGCCCTTCTCCATCTACCATGAATGGCTTAGGTTCTCATGCAGAGGTTACACGTGCCAATGAACATATGAAAGTCCTTGGATTGAGAACCCTTCATTATGTGCATTCGAGAGACCTTGAAACACTTTTTCTTGCCTTTTCTTGCAAATTTTGATCTCAGACTTGGTCAACACACCTGGGACAAGCTATCACACTATTGACAATGCTCACATGTTCATTCTTACCTTGGAAACTGATCTTGATACCCCATTAGGCCACCATCTCTCTCTTTGCTCTCTAGGTTTTTGCCTTGCAAGTCACATTAGACCTTAAAACCAACCTTTTAGCCACTGTCCATGCACTCTCCACCTCACTCACATGTTCAAGCAACTTCTCACATGCTTTAACACTATTTTTCATTCTTCATAGGTCTTGACAACACCTCATGACTCCTCATTAGGTCAGGCAAAGTCTAGAACTGGTCTAGTTGCATGTTAGGTCTATAGGTCTTACCCTTGTAGGCTTACTCTGAGACATTCATGAGTGCTCCAATGCCTCATATGAAGCTTAAACAACCTCATACAACCTCTGTGAATTCATCTCACGAGGCCACCATGCTCCTTCATGCACAAGCCTTCTCAAGTCTCTTGCTAGGTTCAAACACTTGACAACCTTGACAACTGATCTTGAAACATTCTTTGATGCTTCTATACCTTGTGTAGGAACCCCAAGTTCCCTCTGATTCTGACAACTGACTGTTTATTTGGTTTTTTCTGAAGTTTTTTAATTTTTTTGATGTTTTTGGGTTTTTTTGCCAGTATTTGAAGGAAATGCGATTTTTGCATAAAATGATAAATAAATTCTATAAAAAAAATATCTAACTTGTAAATCGAATACTATACTGCAAACTCCAAGCTTCCTTTAATATAAAATCTTCCTGAATCGATTACAATTAAAACCAGATGCATATAAGGTAAAAAGCACTAATATATTAAAAACCTGGTTATTCTGGTACAGCATTAAATGCCCTACTGGAGATGGTACGGCTGCATTTGTTTGACATTCTTTTTTGAAACTGGTGATCTCTACTTGCCCTCAATACAACTGCGCTCCAAGGTAAGGAAGAACCAGACCAGAAGCAAGGCGTATTTCCCAATGACAAGAAGGTACGGCCTGCTGGTTAATAGTACGGACAGGTACAGGACGGCTGGGTCAAAACCAGCAATTAATGATGTTGTACGGCCTATCTTCTGACTCTCCCGATCTCCAAAAATAGGCGCCTAAATAAACCCTGTCTGTTGAATGAATAACTCTGCTGAAAACCTGTAAATGAATATCCTCTGAAGATCAATGATTTCTCTTGAATGAAGAAACCCCTGCTGCAATAAATCAGGTGTTATTTCGCACCCTCTGAATTGCTTCCAATAGAGATGGCACGTTCCCCAAGGAATTCGAACTTGAAACCCTGAAGCTTCCCAATGGCATAATGGCACGATTCCCAATGCAAATGCATAAGTAACCAAAGAGGTGCGATTTCCTCCATAATAGGGCTTTAAATTAAAAAATCGCACTTCTTTAATATTTTACTCTTTTCATAGCTTAGGCCAAATTTTATAATAACATATAATCTTAAATTTGGCCCCTCCCAGATGATGGGCGCCCCCTCAGCATTAAAATCACTTAAGTTATAATTTTTAATTATAACTTAATATAATAGTCTCGCAATATTAATATTTAATTAATACAATTAAATATTAATATTTTCCTCGTTACTCGCCCGATGACTGAACCGTCTGAAGCGGTCATATACTGAAGTGATTCCGAATGCTGTCAACCCACATTGCTAAAAATAGCAGGGGTCTCACTCTGACCACCAAGAACTGCTAAAAATAGTAACTTCTGCCAGGAGTCTCCGATCGAGCCCAAACGAAAGCCAACTGATCAAACTCTGCCAACTGAAGCATGTGCCAAGCTCCAAAGTGACCCTCTATCCAAACAATCAGCCTACGAGGGTCGTATGATAGGCTAATCCTGTACTCTGAAAGATGTCACTGAGAAGGGGACATGACAGTCTGCCCCTCCTGAAATTGCTTGTCCTCAAGCAATCTCAATGTCGGATGCTGTAGAATATCCTCGCTCTCCCATGTCGCATCCTCAACAGGGAAATCTCTCCATTTGACCAGATATTCCCTGATAGTCCTCCGACGCAACTGTCTCTCCCTATACTCCAGGATGGACTCAGGTACTAAAATCAGTTTTCCCTCATCATCTAAGGGAGGTAGAACCGTAGACGGTACCACACGATGACCCAATGCCTTCTTGAGGCGTGATACTTAAAAAACGTTGTGTACCCTGCTCTCCGCTGGAAGCTCAAGCTCGTAAGCCACCTCGCCAACTCTCCTCAGGATCTTGAAAGGTTCGTAATAGCGTGGCTTAAGCTTCTCTGACCCACTCTTCCTAAGAGTGGACTGACGGTAGGGCTGCAGCATGAGGTAAACCATGTCACCCACCTTGAAATGCCTCTCCGTCCTCTTCTAATCCACATACTGTCTCTGCTGATTTTGTGCCTTAGCTATATTTTCCTTGAGAGCCCTCATAGTGTCCTGACTCGCCTGCAACCAACCTCTGGCACTTGGCACTCTATTGTCGCTCAGTAGCAAATCAAGGAAACTCGGCGCCTCATACACGTACAACGCCATGAAGGGTGACATCTGAATGGTCATATGGAATGTCGAGTTATAGCAATACTCACACAAATGTATCCATTTGACCCACGCTTTCTGCTGCCTTGCTATGTAGTTTCGGAGGTAACCTTCCACCCACTTGTTCACAATCTCCGTCTGCCCATCAGTCTGCGGGTGGTAGCTAGTGCTCAGAGTGAGCTCAGTCCCACAAAGTCTGAAAACCTCCTGCCAGAAGTTACTCAAGAACCGACTATCACTGTCGCTCACGATACTTTAAGGCAACCCATGAAGTCTGAAAACCTCGCGAAAGAAAACCTCTGCTACCTGCGTAGCTGTGTAAGTCGTGGTGATCGGAAAGAAGTGGGCATACTTCGTAAGCCGATCCACAACTACATAAATGCAATCACGCCCTTGGGCTTTAGGCAAGCCCGTGATAAAATCCATCGACAGACATTCCCACTTCCTGTCAGGGATCGGAAGTGGCTGCAACAAACCTGTCGGGTACGTGTTCTCCTGCTTGTTCTGCTGACAAACAGGGCACTCACGCACATACTGAAGAACATCTGCCTTGAGTCCTTTCCAAGTGAATCTCTCCCGAATCTGCCTGTATGTTTTGAAATATCCAGGATGTCCTGCTGTAGGCGTGTCATGAAAGGCTCGCATAACAATGTTCTTCACTTCTGACCCTGGGATCAAATATATCCTGTGCTTGTAAATGATCAAATCATTCACAAGTGTATACCTGGTGTCAACGGCTGATCCCTCAACAATGCTGGAGGCCCAACTATCCTTGGCATACTCTGCAACTATCATATGCCTCCAATCCTCTGAGATATGAACCATAGTGCTCAAAAACGGCTTACGTGAAAGTGCATCAGCCACTATGTTCTGTGTACCTTTGATATATGAGATATCAAAGTCATAAGCCTGCAACTTACTGACCCACTTCTGCTGCCTATCATTGAGATCTTGCTGCCCTAAGAAGTGTCTCAAACTGTTATGATCAGTTTTAATTCAAAATTTGCTGCCGACAAGATACTATCGGAATTTTGCTAAGGCATGCATAATCGCGAGCATCTCCTTATCATATATACTATACAGCCTCTCTGGTCCTCTGAGCTTGCGGCTCTCATACACAATCGGGTGCTTATCCTGCATAAGCACCGCACCAATGCCCTCACCTGATGCATCGCATTGAAGCTCGAACGGCTTCGTAAAGTCGGGTAGTGCTAAAACAGGGCATGTGGTCATCAACTCCTTGAACTTCATAAAACACTCCTGTGCCTCTGAAGTCCAAACAAAGGCCCCTTTCAATAAATCTGTCATCGGGGCTGCATGTCGTGAATACCCATTCACGAATCTGCGATAGAACCCACATAAACCGAGAAACCCTCTCAACTGTGTCAGGTCTGCTGGTGTAGGCCAGTCAACAATGGCACGAATCTTTTCAGGATCCATGCGCACTCCATCTGCACTAATGATGTGACCGAGATATAGCAATTCGGTCATCCCTATGTCGCACTTGGATTCCTTGGCGTACAAGGACTCCCTCTCTAAGATACTCAACACTGTCTCCAAATGAGCTAAGTGCTCCTGCCAAGTCCTACTATATATGAGGATGTCATCGAAAAAGACCAACACAAACCTCCTCAGTAATGAATGAAAAACCCTGTTCATCGTAGACTGAAAAGTGGCTGGTGCGTTAGTGAGTCCAAATGGCATCACTACGAACTCGAAGTGCCCACAATGGCATCGGAAGGCAGTCTTCTCTATGTCCTGCTCTCGGACCCTGATCTGATGATATCCCGACCGTAAATCAATCTTAGAGAAGTAACATGACCCATGGAGCTCATCAATAAGCTCGTCAATCCTCGGTATCGGGTATCTATTCTTAATTGTCCTCTTATTCAGGATCCTGTAATCAATGCACATACGTAAAGTCCCATCCTTCTTCTTCACCAAAACAACCGAAGAAGCAAATGGTGACTTGCTAGGCCGAATGTGACCCATAGCAAGTAACTCCTTTATTGTCTTTTCTATCTCATCCTTCAATCCTTTTGGATGCCTGTAAGGAGTTATCATAACGGGTTTCGCACCCTCCTCGAGCTCAATGATGTGCTTTATGCCCCTGTCTGGAGGTCTACCTGGCGGATTATCACTGAACACCTTGTCATGCTTGACTCTCAACTCCTGGATATCCGGATGATATTCTATCTTTTGCTGTCCCTCCTGTATAGGTGCTAAATGACACTCGGCAGCCCACTCTACCATGTCGTGACGCATAAGCCGCTCCATCCGGCGGAAAGAAATTGTTTTGATGTTGCTGTCCCGAATTGCCTCAAGTATGTGTGTCTTCCCGTCAACATCAAAACGGATCTCCATGTCTTTGAGGCGAAGTGTGACCTCATCCAATGAATGTAACCACTTCATCCCCAAGACCAAATCAATGTCCCCCATATTAACAACGTAGTAATCCGCCTTGAACTCATAATTGTTCAAACATAAAGGGAGATCCTTAATCATGCGTTCACATTTCAAAGTGTACCCATCGGCCACTTTGACTCTTATGCCCTCGAACTCCTCAGTGATGAGTCCACGTTTCTCAACGAATCTAGCATCTATGAAATTATGCGTGGCTCCTGTATCAAGTAGGGTAATGACCCTCTGTCCTGCCAACACACCACGAATCCTGAAAGAACCCTCCTGCTGGATACTAGATAAACGGGCCTCCTATATCTGAAGCTCGGGCTCTGTCTCAATCTCTAGGCTCTGGAGCCTCTGGCTCTGAATCCTTCGGAACTCTCCTGCTGTTCGGAATCCTCTGATTCCGAGTCCTCATAGAATGCCCACATTATACGATTTGCCTTGCCCTTAGGTCTTAGAGGACAATCGTGATTGGCGTCATATGGTCCTTTGCAGTAGAACCAAAGCTTCTTCCTGCGTAGGTCATTAAGGGCCTCATGATCCAAAGGTGGGGCTACTGATATACCTTTTGGATCATTTCTAGAGTCTAATTTTTCTTTGTTAAAATCAGACTTATCCTTATTCCTGTTAAAGCCCTTGTTATCCCTGAATGATGAAGAACCTCTGGAGCTGAATTTACTCGATGGTGCTGCTAACTCCATGTTTCGTGCTTTCTTCATCGCCTCCTGTAACGAAGGAGGATCAAAAGCTTTGATCCAACCTCGCAATGGTTCCGACAACCCCTCCATGAAGAGTACTACCAAGCGCCTCTCTGAGATGTTAGGGACCATAATGGATAACTTCTGGAAGTCACCTATATAGGTCTCTACACTGCCACTCTGCCTCAACTGTGCTAAGTCTCGGAAGTAGGTTTCTGGATCCTTCCTGTCAAAGCGCTCAACCAACCTGTCCACAAACTCCTGGTATGTAGTGATCCTGTCATGCTGTAAAGTCACCATACCGTGGTGCCACCAGTCGTAGGCCACTCCCTCAAGATCCAATTAGCATATCTAATGGCGTCACTCTCAGCGATCGGGCGCAGTGTAAGGAAGGTATCAAGCTTGCTAATCCAAGCTTGGGCTGTCATCTTACCACTACCATCGAACGTCGCCAATGTGAGCCGGTTCGTAGCATGTTTTAGATCATTATTCTGCTGACGAGGTCTCCTATCCTGTCGAGATCTGTTGTGCTCTCGCCTCTGTGTAATAAAACGGTCAAAAGTGATCATCTCTTTGACCACAGGCGGTACCAACTCCCATTCTTCATGATCTGCCATAAGGGTATCAGCGAATAACTCATCATGCTCCTCATCTGGTATAGCCTCGCCGGGCTCCTGTCTCGTGAAAGTGGGCCTAGTAGGCCTATCTGCTGTTCGTGACGCTGTCTTAGTAGCCCTCCGTGACCCTGCATCACTCCTGTCATCGTCACGGTTAGGTGACGGTCTCCTCGAAGTACCCAACCTCTGCAGTGCCGCTGCCACCTGCTGTAATACATCATCAGACCGCCGTTGCCCTGCACGAAGATCTCTGAGCGTATGCATGAACTCTGCACCCTCCTGATCTCTGTCATTATGTCCTGTCCTAGGTATATCTGTTCTGCCAGCCATATTTCCCGGCTGCCTGCTCAAACTCTGTTGCCTGTCAATCAGGGCTCGCCTGCGCGTGTAATACCTGGGTGACCCAATCTGATCTGGCTGCATAAGATAGCTAAACCCGTAGGATGGAAGGATTTAGCTCTGATACCACTGTAGGAACCCCAAGTTCCCTCTGATTCTGACAACTGACTGTTTATTTGGTTTTTTCTGAAGTTTTTTAATTTTTTTGATGTTTTTGGGTTTTTTTGCCAGTATTTGAAGGAAATGCGATTTTTGCATAAAATGATAAATAAATTCTATAAAAAAAATATCTAACTCTGTAAATCGAATACTATACTGCAAACTCCAAGCTTCCTTTAATATAAAATCTTCTTGAATCGATTACAATTAAAACCAGATGCATATAAGGTAAAAAGCACTAATATATTAAAAACCTGGTTATTCTGGTACAGCATTAAATGCCCTGCTGGAGATGGTACGGCTGCATCTGTTTGATATTCTTTTTTGAAACTGGTGATCTCTACTTGCCCTCAATACAACTGCGCTCTAAAGTGAGGAAGAACCAGACCAGAAGCAAGGCGTATTTCCCAATGACAAGAAGGTACGGTTGCTGGTTAATAGTACGGACAGGTACATGTACGGCTGGGTCAAAACCAGCAATTAATGATGTTGTATGCCCTGCCTTGTGACTCTCTAGGTCTCCAAAAATAGGAGCCTAGGTAAACCCTGCCTGCTGAATGAATAACTTTGCTGAAGACCTGTAAATGAATATCCTTTGAAGATCAATGATTTCCCCTGAATGAAGAAACCCTTGCTGCAATAAATCAGGGGTTATTTCACACTCTGAATTGCTTCCAATGGAGATGGCACATTCCCCAAGGAATTCGAACTTGAAACCCTGAAGCTTCTTGCTCAGACCAAAGTTGATCAATTTTCAATTCTCCAAAATGACATAATGACTCGATTCCCAAGGCAAAAGCATAAGTAACCAAAGAGGTGCGATTTCCTCCATAATAGGGCTTTCAATTAAAAAATCACACTTCTTTAATATTTTAATCTTTCCATAGTTTAGGCCAAATTTTATAATAAAATATAATCTTAAATTTGGCCCCTTCCTGATGATGGGCGCCCCCTCAGCATTAAAATCACTTAAGTTATAATTTTTAATTATAACTTAATATAATAGTCTCGCATAATTAATATTTAATTAATACAATTAAATATTAATATTTCCCTCGTTACTCGCCCGATGACTGAACCGTCTGAAGCGGTCATATACTGAAGTGATTCCGAATGCTGTCAACCCACATTGCTAAAAATAGCAGGGGTCCCACTCTGACCACCAAGAACTGCTAAAAATAGTAACTTCTGCCAGGAGTCTCCGATCGAGCCCAAACGAAAGCCAACTGATCAAACTCTGCCAACTGAAGCATGTGCCAAGCTCCAAAGTGACCCTCTATCCAAACTATCAGCCTACGAGGGTCGTATGATAGGCTAATCCTGTACTCTGAGAGATGTCACTGAGAAGGGGACATGACACCTTGCTTATAGGCCTTAAAGTTTTTCAAACAATGTAATACCTCTCAGGGATGCAATCAAACAAAAAACATTGTTCAATGACCTCATACCTCATGAACAACCTTTGACATCAATGCCAAGCCTCAACAATAGAAACAATACTCAACAGATTCCTTTCAAGGTATAGTAGTCTAGAAATGGAAAAACTTGGAGAATACACCTATCCCCCCAAACCAGATTCCATTGTTATCGGATATTCTTGCAAACAGAAAGGTCTTCATCAATGAAGGAGATGATCGGATCCAATGGATAGGAGCAAATCCAGGAAGCTACACAGTAAAGCTTGGTTATAAAATGGCCAAAATCTTGGATCAGTCTTTTGTTTGGTCCAACTAGCTCTACTAGAACAAAGTCAGACTCCCAAAAGTTGGGGCCTTTACTTGGCTGAAAGTCAAAGATAGGATCTTAACTCAAGATAGGTTATGTAAAATTGATTTTGTAGGTCCCTTAAGGTGTTCCCTGTGTTTGGAGTGCAAGACAACAAACCATCTTTTATTTTCTTGTCCCTTTGCTGCCAAATGTTGGGACTGGTTGTGTGTTAAGCTTAACTGGTGATGAGCTAGACCTCCTACCTTATTGCAAGCCTTTTCCTCATGATTTTTCAGCACGACAAAGGACTCCCTAGCTGGTTTATGGGAGGCTAGCCCAGCAATCCTCATTTGGAATATCTGGAAAGAGAAAAACAAGCTTATTTTTTAGGGAAAGGAAAGTCGCTTCAAGGAGGTTTCAGGTAAACCTGAAATTGCTATTTTTGTTGTTCTACCGTTGCATGCCAAAAGGAGCAAGCCTCGGCGGTCCAACTAGGACATGAAGATCAGACAGAGTTGGCCTCTTGTCAAGATTTCTGTTGTTAATGGGCCAAGAGTAGGCTGCTCCTTTAAGAGAAGGGAGGATCATGCGAAATGGGTTCCCCCTTTTTCCAGTTTTTTCAAGTTGAATTATGATTGGGCAGCGTGAGGCAATCTGGGGGCATCTAGAGATGGTTGCATTATCCGGGACTACCTAGGCTCTTTGATCAAAGTTGCTTTCAAATCATTGAGAGATACGACTAACAATGAAGCAAAAGCCTAAACCTTTGTTTTGGGCCTCAAGCTTGTAGTCCATTGTAGGATCGAGCACCTTGGGATTGAAGGGGACTCACTGGCCGTGACTCAGGCTCTCCGAAATCGGAAAGCAGAGTCATGGAACATTGAAAACATCCTTAGATGAGCTTGGAAACTTTTGGACTTCTTCACAAACTGAACAACAATGCATTGCTTCCATGAAGCTAACACAGCGGCAAATTTCTTGGCCAATCGGGGCATTGATCGAATGATTGAATTGGTGGTCGTTAATCAGGTCAATGGGTGGGTAGCTTGGATGAAGCGATAGATTGAAGATTGCATGTTGGATCTTGATCCATTGATATTTTCTTTGGTCTACTTTTTTCGACCTAACCCTTAATAAAGCAAGGGGTTAATCATTACCAAGCACGGAATAATAAGAAAAGTTATTGAAGAACCATTAAAACTTTTTGGCAATCTGTGACGATCATATATCCTCTAATTTTTGCCCTCAAAAATAGGTGGAAAAAGTTTTGGTTTGTGTAATGTTCCCTTTCCAGAATTAAACCAATCAAAAGGTCGTAGCCTATTCATTATTTCCCATGGGCCTAGGGATTAAGTAGGAAAATAATTTAATAATATTTTTAAGTCATCCTCAAGTTACTTTATTTTATAACATAGAAAAATGACACTTGTGTATTATTATCATTATTATAAAGGGGGCCAAAAAGTAATATTCATTAAGTGGACCAAAAAATAATATTTATCTTGAAGTTTTATAAATGCTTTTAAGGTTAGGGCAACTGGAAAAAGGGAAATTATAAAAGAAGAATTGGGCTCAAAAGGATTCATTATTCATCTTTGAAATCAAAACCATATTATAGATTGGAGCTTTTGTGTTCAACTTTCCATCTAAGGACGAAAACCCTCTGGTGTACAAGTTTAGAGGACAAAAACCCTCTTTTCCATTGAGGTGATTCCATTCAAGGATCATAATTGTGTCGATAGATCGAGTTTAATTTCAACTTTTAGTTGGATGGAGATTTTTATCAGTTTCCAAAATTTTGAAGGATTATCAGGGACATATATCAAGGTTTATTGTTGTTCAAGGGCTTTCGTACCTTAGAGAGGATGCCGTACAATTGACGGACACAGATCGCTGTCCCTAGGATAGTTGCACAAGGATTTGTGAGAGTTTCAGGGGGTTTTAGGAAAATCACCAACTTGGGAGAGTGATGCCCTACCTTGCTTGCCACCATTCATCTACAACAGTTGCCTTGTTGCACTTCTCTGCTGATGTAAAACAATTATGTTGTTTTAATCTAGTTGTAAAGGTTTTCTATTATCATTAGTTATTGATTCAACATCATTAGGTTTGTTTGTGATACATTTATTATTCAATAAATAATTTCATCAATATTATGTGTATTCAGAGAATTGCAATAAGAATTACAATTTAATCTTCAATGTCATTGTTGAGTATTGTTGTTTTAATATTTAATTGATGCTCCAATTTTAGGAAAAATACAAAAAAATCAGAATTTAGAAAATTAATCAATTGGAACATCTCAGTTTCTATGCCACGAATTAGCAATCATTATAGGTTGCTTGTTTCTCGATGTTTTTTTTCCTTGTTTTTCTAACAAAGGTCTTTGAGAGTGGTCTGGTGGCTTGTGAGTGTAGTGTTTGAGTAATTGAGCTTCTTGGTCTGCAACATTGGTAAGGATGGAATGGTCCAAAGATTTTGCATTGTTGGAGTTGTTCTTTTTATTTTTAGAAAAAATGGGAGATGGCCTTTCGAAATGCAATTCTGAGAACAAAATGAAAAAACTCTTTTGGGTCCCTACAGGGTTAATCTCTATGGCCATTTGGGAAGTCCTTGGCCCAGTTTATGTGTAGATGGTCTTTAGGGGCAAGGTTAACTCTGAGATAGCCTTTGCATTTGTATCCAGTTTGTTGAAGGTGTTGAAGGAGAAAGAGCTAACTCAAAGGGTGGCAATCTCATCTGTATGGCCAACCTTCAAGTGTGGCCTAGACAGAGCCCTAGATGGGGTTGTAATGGAAACACCAAGGTGGATTCCCTTATTTGGCCAAGAATCAATGGGTTGAGTATCACTGAAAGCATTCAAGGAACTAGAATCTAGGTTTGTTTGCATGTTCTCCTTTGTTGAACAACTACAAGGCTTTGTTCAGGATGCTAATTCCTCTCATGGTAAGAGTTTTGCCCCTCTTAATTTGGAAGAGATGAAAGCCCCTTTACCTCCCTCCCCCTTTTCTTGGATAATGCATGGAGGAAGAAAGATGTTGTGGCGGCTAATTACTTGTTGAGAATGTGTGGGTCAGAGGGCCTCCCGGGCTAGAGAAAAAAATCTTTGACCTTGACGGGAGAGAACTCTCACCCTGCTTCTTCATTAGTTAGGCAAGGCAAAGAATTTCTAAAGAAGGACGAAGGGTTTCTATGTTCTAAAGGTGGTTCCAAGCAAGGTGAAGGGAGCAAGGGCATTGATGGCCGAGGCTGCAAGAATTTGAGGGGCCATCTTCGCAGGGGTTTCAAAGGTGGTAGACGCTTCAGTGTTGCGGGCGACATTATGATTCCCGAAGGTAGATCTTTGAGGGAGGTGTTAGGCAAGGCTTCTAGGAAATCTAGCTTCCTCAACTCTATGAAAAGCAGACTTGTTGATGAGGTTTGTGGGGGCCTTGTTGATGAATTAGGTGGCAAGGGTGTTGGCAGTGGTAATGGCTCCAAGGTGGAGGGAGCGGTGTTTGAGGTAGAGGTGGCTATGGAGGGAGCTTATGAGGCAATGGAGATCATCGTCTTGAGGATGATGTGGACATAGTTGCTAAGGTGCAAGATAAAATGGCTATGGATGCTGATAGGGATGTGATAGTGGATGTGGATGTAGAGTTAGTCACATGTTTTATCATAGTTGTGGCATTTGGTGTTGTGTCTTCTTGTGGTCCTTGTAAAATTGTATAGTTTTGTCATAAGCTTAATAGTTATGCGATTGCTAAGGTGCAATCCCTTTTATGTGTATTGTTCTTTTTTGGTGGTTTAAATCCAATTTGATAGTCTTTTTGTAGAATACATACTATAAGAGTTAATCAGATATTCTTGTGTAGGCTTGGCCATTTTTGTTGTAATCGTGGAGGCTCTCCGATCACAACATTTTTTGTAATATTCTGTTTTTTAATGGAAGGGTGAGGGACCCATCAACCCTCAATTACCTATTAAAAAAACAAATAAGAGTCGATACTTAATTTCCAACTGCCTCCCAAGACTTATGAACTTAGAGAAGGCATGAATTCAAATCTGGAGGGGGTACAGTGTGTATACTTTTCTTTAAATAAATTATAAGGTGAATGGGAAAACAATACCCTTAAAGGATAATTTTTCGAATAAATGGATCAAGTGTAATGTAAATGGAAAAGCAATTCAAATTTGGTTGAAAGTGCCTAATTTTTATTCTAAAATAGATAAATCTTAAGTTAAAAAGAAAAACAATCCACTTAAGAGAGATTTTTCCACTAAAATCAATTACTTTTTCATAGCAAGAAATATATATGGCATTAAAATTGAATTGACACTGACCATGAGCCATGATTACACTGAGAGGGACTGTGGATCAAATTTGGCCAAACTATCAAATCGAGCAAAATCTGAAATTATAAAGAGCGTCAAATTTATAAATAAATAATGCAATAAAGAGCCAATGGCAGAAGAATCAAATCAAATAAAAGGATGGGGCTTTTCAGTTATTCCAAAAAAAGCAGAGAGAAAAGACCACCCTCAAGTAATTTGGTTACCTCTTGAGAAAAGCTTTCTGAAATTAAATTGTGATGGGGCAGTGAAAAGAAACCAGGTCCAACTGGGTGTGGAGGTGTTTTCAGATGCAACAATGAGGGAATAATAAAGGTATATACAAAATATATGGGTTACAGCTCAAACAATCAAGCAGAGGTAAAGGCTATACTTCAAGGGCTGAAAACTGCAATTAAGGATGGAGTATGAAATTTAATTGTAGAAATGACTCCAAAATGGTGATAAATGCTTTGGAGACAGGTGAGTGTCAAAATTGGTGTCTTCAAGACTGCTTGTATGACACTCTACAAGCTGAAAAAAGTGTCATGTCTATCTAGTATTTTCATACAATAAGGGGGGCTATAAGATCACTGATCATCTTGCCAATCTAGCAGTCAAGACCAAAATCTATGAGCTGAAAAAGTACGCGCTAGGTGATGGGAGAAAGGAAACAAGCAATTGGAAAGAAGCATTAGAAATTATTACAACCAAACTCATAAGGCTTGGAAAGGAATCAGGAGTAAGAAGAGGTTGAAAGTGTTAAAAATAAAGTTTTGAAGATATATAGTTGATGTTGTTGTGCAGGTGGCTGCATTAAACTCAATGTTTTGTCACAAGTCAAAAACAATTTTGAATACAACATTGTATGATGGCCCAACAAGCTAGGAACAGGGGAGGGCTCTCAGATAGTAGAGATGGAAAATTCATTTTGATAGTTGCATCTACAAGAAGACATCTTGTCTTCAAGCTCTTATGTAACCCCTCTTTTTTGATAAAATATTTAATTTTATTAAAAAAAGAGAGTATATTAATATATTTTAATGAAATTTATAATTTTTAAAATAACTTTCATATGATGATGATGACTTTTAACATTCTTCAAATCAAGTTTGTTAAAATCAGATTTGTCTGTAAGACCTTTAGATATATTACTTTTTGTGAGATTTTTAATAGTTGGGTGTGTTTTAGTCATATTACCCAAATGACCTCCATGAGCAGTCATTACTCAAATGACATTTTTCCTCGTATTTTTTGTAATAATTACAAGGGAAGGGGATAGACTTTAGCACACAATGCAGTTCATTTAAGTCTTTCCTCATATATTTGATAATAATTACAATGCAATTCTTTTTTAATCCTTTCTCTAAAGTGTGATTATTTTATTATTCCTTGATGACTCCAACCATCACAATCATTTGGGGCTCTTCCCAACTAAGGTTCCTTCACAAACAATAGAATTTCCACAATTAAAGCACCTTTGCAATCTTTCAACTCCTCCCAACTGACATGCCTTCGCAATCCTTGGACTGTTCAGATGCTAAGGTAATTCAGATGCTATTCAAGTCAATAGTCTGCCTTCTCAGGAATGAGAGACTGCAATTAACAAAAAACTTACATGGATTTAACCAGATCCCAATAGTTTTGATGAAAGGTGTAACAAAGGATCCAATGCATCTGGTGCAAACTTCCGAGCAAAGAGAAAACATACAGAGGTCGTTTGGTTATTATAGGTGCATTGCGTGCCATTACGAATCCTCCCAATAAATTCCTCAGTGATGTCTGCCTTGCCAAACATTGCCGGATGAGAGCCCCCCCTTGACCAGTCAACCCAAGTTATACTTCTGTTGGCAAGAAGTGACCCAAAATGAATGCTCAACATGGTAGTAAAATAATGCTCACTTGGAAAACAACCTGGAGGGCAAAATTTCGCAAATTTTGGATAGAAAATGTTATCAGAAATTATACTGGTTGCAAGCTTGCGATCAACCTCAAACCATTGAGACCCTTTACGCCATTGATATAGTGTGATTTCAGGTTCCATGTTCGGGTTGTAACGTCCCCTTCCTACGGGACCTTCATCGTCAAAGGAATTTACAAAACTATGTCGGGATTTGAGCAGATACTTGTAAACTGTAGTGAAATTGAATACAGGAATGCAGGACTCAGATAAAAGTACAAATCTGAAATTTGAGAAGTCAAGTAAAGCGTTTGCAAGAAGTCGTCTTTCTGCATCACAGAGACTCACATGTCCCCACTCTGCCACCTGCAAAAGTAAAACATAATGATACTCAATAAAGCACCAAATAAATACCATTTTTCTAGCAATTGTTCAAATTTAGACAGGTGCATAAGAATGAGAAATATTTAAGCTTGTTGCATGCAACTTTCCATGAATAAAATGAATTTTAGTAAAGGTACACAATGAGCTAATATTCGTTTCAGAGCAACAAACACATTAGCTCCGATTGGAAAATTTTCAGGTTCATTGTAGCCGGATTTGAATGGTTTTTGAAAGCACGTGAATTATTCATGATCCAAAGTTCCTACGGAGAAAAGCATTAAACCGAATCAAATGACTAGATCCACCTTTAGAAGAGCCTTGTTTCAGGTCATCAACAAGCTTATCAAATATATAGCATCTGAGCTTCAAATAAACACAAACAGGAAGATGATGCCTCGTGTAAAAATATACTTTGCAGCCAGTGGAAGCAGGCATTATAAGCTTGTGTTTCTTCTTTCTACGCCTACTTATGTGTCAATCTCTGATTATGGTTGTGGATCTTTGATCCATGTCATCCATTATCGAAGCAGTTCATGCTCTTTAAGCTTAATTTTGTGGAGTTTTTCCATGGCCACTTTGCTCAGTTAGGTCTCCATTCTTGCAGGTCTAGTTAGGTTTCTCATTCCACTGGTATTTGTCCTTCTAGGTATCAATTTAATGATTGACAATCTGTTCATTACCTCGATGATCTCTGTTGGGTGAGAATTGTTTTCCCTTGGTGTCTTTTACAAGTTTAGCTCTGCCATTTTCCTTTGGCTTATTCAATAACCTTTTACGAGTTTCCAGATCTTTGTATATGGTTTCGGGCTAATTTTTAATCTGTAGCAATTTGCTCCTCCAGAAATCCATTTGTTATTATAGGAACTGAATCTCACCATTTACATACTTAAAATTCTAGGCCTCTATTCTGCATCTAATATTTTTGTTCTAATTGCCAGAGGCATAACTTTTGGTGGTTATGCCATTCAAGTTTGAAGAAGTTATAATTCTAAGCTATTTGCAGTCTACATACTGTTCTTGGAATTGCATTCTGCTGCAGCATCAATTTCCTCGCTTGCTGCATCAAATCCCTCTCTATATATCATTGTTTCTAGGAACAAGAAGAAGCCTGCGGCTGCCTGCAATTGACGTTGCATCAAGACAGCATACTTTGGCCACAAAGCCTACCCTTGCAAACTCGACATACAGACCAGAGTTGCTTTCAGATGTCAGGCTTCTCTTCAAAAATTTGATTCCAGACCACAAGTCACCGTCACTCAGTGGATATTAAATGCATAAATATTTTAATGTTGTTTCTGAGGTGGCTTTCCTGCTGTAAGACGTTTCCCCCTCAACCAGATGCTCGAAGATGCAATGTGGCCTTCCTTTCCCCCATCATTGAAGCAGTGTCTCATCCCATCCAGTCTTTGTTTGACATCATTCCATTGGCAGAAGTTTGACCTCCTATCTCAATTCAAAAGCCTTAATGACTTGCAGTAGATGGAAAGGCCCCCATACAAGATGCCCACTGCCTCAAAAAACTCTCCGAGGAAGGTCCCATGGAGAGGACTACCATTCCAAATTTTCAGCCCTAGATGGTTCCATGAAAGAGGGGAATCTTGAAATGCAAAAAAATAAATTCTGCAAAAAATAGAAGTGGCCATGGCTAGGGAAAACATTTTTTAAATGTCTGGAAAGGGAGTGTTGAAGAGGTGTAACAGCTGCTTAAGGGATTCCATTACCACATGTAGGAAAAAAAAATTGATCATTCCCCTCGAAAGTATTCAATCAAAATTTTGGAAGGGGACCACATGACCGCAAAAGCCTCCCAAATTCACTCCACAGAAGCTGCTAAGAAAATTTAGGAATCCCTTCCCATGGAACCGCTTGATTAGCCTGCCAAGTGCCAATAAATATAATAACATGTATAACACATGTAGATTTTAAGTTAAGGGTTTATCTCTTCAATGTTTGGCCTCCCACCAGCTTTGAGGCATTTGACAGTTATCTTCTCGTTTGACTCATATCTGTGTGCAACTACCACCATAAGATTTTATTGAAAATATATCCAACATTGTTTATGAAAAAAATAATTAATATTGCGTATATAAAATGTAGAAAATAGATTCAATTCGTGTGTTGAAAAACCAATAAATCTGCACAAACTTGGGCCAAATGGAGACAGACTAGAAAAACCAGAGGCGGTGACTCAAACCTCCATTAACAAGACTAAAATCCATCACCCAAAAAAACTTGACCATTCTTGAAATACTGAAATCTAAGATGGCCATATATCCAGGCCAATTACAGTCTACAGACATAAACAACAAAACAATTGGACCTATGATATCACCGTAATTCAACCACCAAGAGTCTAGAAGATAATTATCAACATAACCAAATATATGGAAACCAACCATAAGAGAGAGAAATACTCAAGTAGGTAACTTAGCCATGCTAATGCCTCCCACCATCTGTTGCAGCATCCAAGACCTTAAGAAGATTGTTTCCGATCTATGCTGCAACAAAATCATTGTACCACAGCTGCTTCATCCATAATGAGACCACGTGATTTCATGAACTCCAGAATGATGGTCAGGTTCATCAGGCTATATTTAACCTTGGTACAGAGCCTTATCATCATCCCCACAAACTGGGTTAAGACTTTCCTGTGATCCGAATAGGATCATGAAAGTCTGCTGTAATTCAGTTTGGTTGAAATAACCAGTTTTACTTTATAGTTTGTAGGACTGCTTACGTGTTTGAAACATGTTTCCACTAACTTCACGATATAGAATTAGGAAAACAAAAATTGCAGAGGTTGATTAGAAGCAAAGCAGGTAAAAGAAAGGCTTAAGTGTGATCCAGACACCCTGAGGCCCACATAAGTTGAGAAAAGAATCTATGTTGACATCTTCGGAACATTCCAAAAATGCAGACATTTTCTGCATCTGTTTAAGATGTCCTGTGCAGCACAGTAAGTACAGGTGACTTTTTCACCAGTGGAAGATAAACAACAAAAACTAAGCTTCAACAGCCCAGAACTGGAGCTCAAGTATTTCTTCTTCCATTTCTTCATAGAAATTGGCATTGAGTTGCTCATGTAATCCTCAATTCTGGAGTTGTAGGATGTATGAACAGCTGAGTGTAGTAATGAAGCATGTTGTTTGAGCAATTTTTCTGAGCAAGGCAAGCTTGTAGAGCATTGTAGAGGTGCTATAGAAGCCCCACAGTGTTCTTGGAGGCTCAATTTAAGCAATTGGCTAGTAATTATTGCATAATGATAGTGGAAATTAGGAAGCACAGTCCCTAGCAGTGATGGCACAGATCGAGGTAGCACAGACGGAGGGCGATCGGAGGTGCGGTTTGGAGGGGAATTTGGATGGCAGGAAGCCCGGCTGCGTGCTGTCAACTGCCAGAAAAGGGAAAGTGGCCAGCAAGAAAAAAACAGGGCGGATCAGTCTCAGTCAACAAACAGGTCTTCTGCAGAATAAAAGATATCGATGTAGCAAATGCGAACAAGCCTTTCAAACTGCTGAGCTGTAGAAATTCTTCAAACCTGTTCCGCTCCTGCTCGGATTTTTGTCACACTCAAATTGCTTCGTCTCTTTGCTCCGCCCCTGTCCCTCCACCATCAATGGATGCCCTAGCCTGCAAGGTGGCTCTTCTACGATTTACGGCACTAAGGATCATCAGAAGATTCGACATCCTTAGGGGCACCCAGTCAGGAGGAGGATGGTCCAAAGTTTTTGAAAGTAAGGGCAGAAAATTATTTAGCTGATAAAGAGCAGCTGAGCTCATTGTTGGGTGTTAGGGAGGATGGAAATGCTCAAACCCTTGCCTTGGTTGACATCACAGTCCGTTTGGGAAAAGAAGCAGTGGATCTTTGTCTCCTGGACAAGGAGGAGGATCTATTCATAAAGGAGATGGAGTGCAGTTCGTTGGTAGGCAGGTTTCCTGGAAAAAGACCCACTGTAACAAAATTTTTGAGCTGGATGGACATTGCTTGGAAGGAGATAGCATGCCCTTCTGTAACCCTGCTTGCAAAAGGTATTTTCTCATTACATTTATTCCTTCAAAAGACCATGACTTTGTGTGGAAGCAGGGCCCTTGGTTCCATGGCCAAGTGGGTTTGTCATTGTGTTTATGCCCTTGGAAGCCTTTTAAGTTTTTTGATCCAGTGGTAGAGTCCATTGACAAAATTCACATTTGGATTCGTTTTTTTCAATCTTCCGTTGGGTTTTAGAAACCAGATAAGATTAAGATATTTTCCTGGAAAGGTTGGGGACTTTGTGAAGATTGATCCTGTAGCCAATGGATCTAGTTCTTCCTTTGTCAGGGTTTGCATATTTGTAGACGTTTCCAAACCTGTGACACAAGTGGTGCAGATTTCTTCCATTCATTGGCATTGGTTGCGGTATTTGGATTTTGAAGGGAAGCAATTCAGATGCAAACAAGTTGGGCATAAAATTGCAGTTTGCCAGTCATAAAAAGGCTGGGTCTGCATCTCAGTCCCAGAGATGGATTCCAATATCCAAAGGATGAGGGGTAGGCACTTCTCGTCTATGTCATGGTCGTCTGGTTAACACCCAGGAAGTCAGACCTGAGATGCCCATTTTAAAGGAGGTTTTGTCACCTGTTGTCTGCACTGAGCAAGTCTCTCGGATTTCAAGCAAGGATGGGATTCAGTCACACAGGATTGAAGTCCAGAGGAATCAGTATTCAGCTAGAACAGAAGAACTGGTAGCCAAGGTACAGGAACAGCAACAGCAACAGAATACGGATTTGATACAGGATGAAGCAGAAGATGATTTGGAGGAAGAGGAAGAGGATGTGGCTTCTAGAGAAGAACTCACCATCTCACAAACAGAATCCCTGAAGTGTTCTTGACGATAAAGAGCAAGGTGTGGGCACAAAATGTATTGTTTAATAGATTTGTCTTGATGATGTGCATTGGTTAGGTTTTTCTTGTTTGTACTGATTCATGGCCTTGTGGCTTTTTGGGCAGTTTTTTCATGATTTTCGAAAAATAGTCGTTCTTTTTTTATTTGTTAATAAAGGGTGAGGAACCCATCAACCCTAAATTATCTACCAAAAAAAAGGGAGCACAGCCCCACTCTACTGGATTTTTCCCAAAATAGGGTTTCTCTAGGGTAAATAATTATATTGGTTCTATCTTTCATGTTTGTTTCAGTCATTACTTGCTTTATTTTCATCCTATGCAACTGCTGTCATAAATTTCAACACTACAGGCAACACAATTGTAAGTATAATGCTATTATTCTAACATAATTCTTAAGGGACAGCAATCTAAATCAGTTGTATAATATTTCTAGTATGTTAAGATTCATGTTGATGAATTAGGAATGAAATATCTATCCTGATTAGGAATCATTCTGCCCACCATCAAAAGTGTAGCCTAACTGTTAAAGAGTTCTTCCACATTGCCATCCAATCTTTCCAGCACTATGAGCACCTATGATATGCAATTGCAGTTGCACTCATGACAGTGCTACACCTTAGAACTAATTTCCCACACCTTTGTTCGAAAAAACATTTGCTCTATCTCTTGCCTACTTTCTGTCTTTCCCCCTTTTACCCATCCCTCACTTCACCATTAAGACTGTTTTGCAAGGGTTGAACTGAATTGTCGATTATGGGAATGGGGCAATCGAGATATTTCATCAATATTTTAATAAGCTTAAAAAGTGGGAAACGTCCACATCTAAATTCTGCCGTGTAATGTTTTTTGAAAGGCATTATTGTCACGGAACACTTGCCATCCTTTTAAATTCATATTTCTAAAAGGAATTTCAATTTATTAAGTTTATTTTATAAAAGGGTGTTTTTATTAACGAACTTTGTAGTCACTCCTAAAATCATTTTTGCAAGAAAAATTGTAAAGGTATTAAAATTACTTTAACCCCTACAATCATTCACCCAATTATTAGGAGAGGTACTCTGAAAGAGAGTTTTAAGGGCATTTTTCTTTTGTAAAGGAAAAATTAGAAAGGTTGTAATTTCTTTGTTCTGGCTCTAGATAGATCTGCCAAGTCATAGATGCAGAGTCCTCTTTTTTAGTATGACATAGATCCACCAAGGTCTGTTCCTATTCTGTTTCATGACTCTTGATTTTTCTATCTTTCTATTTAAGAGGAACTTTTGGCTCTTCCACAATAACAGTATCAATATTACTCTTTAACTCTCTCCACTTCTAACTGTTCCCTTCAATTGGATGCATCACTCAAACCGAGGAATGTCCAAATAGGAACATCCGTTATACCCTAATTCAAAAAATAAAAGACACTTGCGCCTTAGCAAAAGATGTGTTAGGTAGGAGAAACCTGCACATTTTCATCACATCAAATGATTCAGAGAATGGGCAAAGTGATAGCAGAATCTGGCTCCGCACTTCTTCAGAATTCCCACTACCCTCAGCTAATGTATCCCTATGATGACTGACAGTCACAATCCTTTGCTTAGGCATAATCATTTCTACTGGTGCAATTATGGGTACGTCCTCACAAATAACCATTTTCTCTTCATCCAACACAGTTACCTGTGATTGTGCTGCAATAGTATGAGATGGGGGAGTAAAAGAAGGTAAAATCACTGGGTTGTTTGGATACCAGAAAGGTAGATCTTCAGTATCAGCTTGATATCCTAGGGTAGAAGACCGGGTTCCGGAGTTGTAGAATCAGCCTGAATACTCTGAATTGATGGTAAATTAGAGTCTTGACTGAAATCACGGGTGACCTACTTGGGTAACTTTTGACAATCTTTCCAGCCTTAATCAGTTTCTGAAAGACCTCTCTAGAGTCCACTGTATCCCTATAATAATCATGTTCTGAGTGATCCTCATGTGCATAATCCAAATTGGCCCTGTGCTTCAGAGTTTCTAAGTGTCTGTGAACCCTTTTGAGGGGATCCCATTTCCAGAAATCAAATTCTTCAAATTTGTAAGCAAGAATTTCATTACCCTTGTTCTCTATAACTGGAAACTGATGAAACATTTGACTGCCTAAAACTATGGACAACTTCGGAAAAATTGCTAGATTTCTTTGCCTCAACATTCCAGCCATACCTCTGGATAATTGATAACAGACTTCCATGATAACCAATCTATCAGGAACATAGAATGGTAACTTGTGAGGTGCATACAGGGCCCCATTAATCCTAATCAAGGTACCTCAACTGTAGAAAAACCAACTTCCCAAAAACTTCAGTGATTCCATCAAGATGTATAGAAATCCTTGGACATTCTGCCCCATGTACTGCTGAATAAACCATATGGATGAAAAAGTTGCCAATCAAAGTATATGATCTAAGTGCCTATGTCTATATAAGGCATTGCAAACCACATGGATGGGATATTGATTTTGAGGGTCCACCGAGGGAACAGAGAGGCTTTAAAGCTAATGGAATAGCAAATATAGTCTACAAGCTAAGAGGCCATTAATAAATTGTCTCCTCGCTTACATTCCTGAAATTGTTTATCATATTGAAAGAGACTATTTCACCCCCGACTGGTGGCTTTACTTTTTCCAAGATATCATGAAGCAAAGGAACCCAAGAGTTCCATTCAATCCTTCCCAATGAGCTGATTTAACAACACCATAGCCTCTTGTATCAGAGTTCTGAATAATAGCGCAGGATAAGAAAGATCAGCTTTATTCCTCCTTGCCTCCAGATTTGCTGACCACTCCTTCAAAACCTCAAAAATGTTATTTTTATTTCTCCATTTGATTACCCAATCTGCAATGTAATTGAACTCTGGCTCTAGCAATTTTAACATCTGCCTAATGGAAAACCCAGTTAAGTCTATTATCATTTTACTACTCATTGCATGCAATCTACCACATCTTTCTTCGCAATTCTAGCATAAATCCGATATGAGTTCTGAACACGGGAATACTTCCAGCTTAGCTGCTGCTCTGTGCAAGTATGATGCTGTGCTTTTCCAAATTTCCTCTACTTGTTCATCAAGGTCTTCCATTTCCTGAATGGGTGGCTCTGCATCTCTAAAATAAAGGAATAATTCATTGTAGTTCTTCCTATTGCAAAGTTGTGGTGTGAAAACCATATCTTTAAGTTCTCACCCCACTTACTTTGGAGCCTTCATCGGTGCCATAATTGAGTAAATTTTGCAAATATTGCTTCTCTGAAGATCTATTTGAACCACAAACAGCAAGGTATCACCACAATTCAAAGCACTTCTTGTTGTCAATCAGACTTGCATCACTGTGAAGGTAGTTTCAGGGCTTCACAGTTTACTGAAATATGGAAACAATCCTAGGTTGTGGGTGACTTAATCAGTGGATTGAATCTCTAGATTCTAAGGGCTAGCTCCTTTTGGTGTATCAATTAGGATCTTTGCTCTACGCTACAAACTACCGGGAAAAGAGAGAGAAACTTGAATGTAAATCCTATTAAATGATGGTGATACACCTATATTTTTCGAATGATCCACTCAATTTGAACTCCTAAGAACATTGATTTAGACAAGAAAAGGGCTAAACTTTCAACTCCAATTAACCAATATGCGTAAGTATTTCATAAAAAGGTTCTATCTTGTGATCAAATCTTGAAGAAAATGATGGAATAGGCTTAATTGAAGGACTAATCAGCTGTTTACATCCACTAAAATTTCAGCCAAAAGACACTTAAACACAGAACATGACATGCAAAATTCGCCCAACTAGTAACTAGGTAAGAATCAAGACTTGACAAAGAAGAAAACTCTATCACTTATGCAAATCAATGACATAAATACACTATACCAGCAGCTGGAATCTGAAAACAACAATCCTTCTATTAATCTGAAAAAGGTTACAACTCAATCTTTGGCAGAATTTTGTATTGCCAAAAGAGGGATATAATTCAAGGCTGAAAAACCAACTTATATAGAAAAAGATACACAAGACAAAGAGATTGGCACTGAAAATAGAGAGGAATTCAACTCTCACATTAACCAAGTCAAACTACAGATGGCCAAAGACCGAAAAATAAAATCCTTTTGTCTTATGCTTGCATGAAAGCTCCTTGGCATTTGAAAATGGATGGTGAGCTCATCTTGGGTTGTTCTTTTAACATGCATGAAATCTACGCCCACCTCCAAATATGGAACTCCTCTTGAGTTGCTGGAACGTTTGCAAGCTTGAGACATACGAGAATGCATGCATGGAATTTCTTGTTAAGCTCTCCAACATTAAACTACTTGAGTTCTTCATGCAAAGCGAGCCTCCGTTTTAGAACTGAAGGTGTCGTGTTTTAAAATGGTTACACATCTTGGACATGTCTAATCCTATTTATGCCTATTTACATGCTTATTAACCTGTTTATTGACTGTTGAAATCCCTCGCTTTATCTAGCTCTTCGTTTCTGTGCATGTTCTGTTGTTTGTCCACGCTATATTTTTCCTGTGGAATTTCCTTTGGCTTTATCTTTCTCGGACTTACTGTGTATTGTTCTCTTTCTATGACCTTATCCATTGGGCTATTGGCCTCTTCCCTTCAGACTATTTGTCAAGTCATTTTTTCACAGATAAATTGTCCGTGGGAATTGTCTTGGACTTCTCTCTTTAGACAAAAAGTCTGAGACTTATCCTTCCGAGCCTTTCTTTGTACATTTCCTCGAGAAAATATTTTGAAATAATTCATTCGGACTTTTTATCAATTTCACTTTCCCTTGTTTAAACCTTCTGAAGGAATTCCTTCGGACAATTTGTCCGAAGGAATTCCTTCGAACAATTCGGACTTCTTGTTCATGTATTTTCCCTTTTTCCCGCAGACAATTTGTCTACGGGTATTCTCTCAAGCTTTCCCTGTCTTCCAAGCCCTTCCTTTGGATATTCGTCTTCGAACAAAAAGTCCAAAGCTCTACCACTTTGCTCTCTCCTTTCTTTTAGGCAAATTGCCCAAAAGAATTGTTTCGGTCTTTTGCTTATCAACTTTGTCTTTGGACAAAAAGCCTGCGTCCTTTTATTTCTGCTTGTGCCTTTCCTTGTAGTGACTTTCACGAAGGGCACATACCCTTCGAGATTCTTGCAATGAACCTTCCCGAAGGGTACATACCCTTCGGGCTTTTTGTAATGACCTTTTGGAAACTGAATGAACCCTTCGGCATTCCCTTTGAAGTTTGTGAAGTGAGCTTTCCCAAAGGGTAGATATCCTTCGGGATTCTTGCCAATGTCCTCTTTCGAAAGGCATGTACCCTTCGGGCTTTTGACTTGAACTTTCTCGAAGGGAAAGTGACCCTTCAAAAGCTTCCAAATGCCCATTTTCAAAAGGAAGTAACCCTTTGAGCTTATGTAAATGAACCTTTCCGAAGGGTAGATACCTTTCAGATTTTTGCAAATGGCCACCTCGGATATTTGAATTATCCCTCCGACACACGAAACTGCCCTTCGGGCTTTTGAAAGAACCCTTCGGCTTTTTCAAAAGACTTTTCTTTTGGACATCTCTCTCATGGACAATTTCTTCGGACAAAAAGTCCAAAGGAAATGTCCCTTCGGATCCTCTGTTTTTGAACTTTTCCTAAAGGCAATTACTCTTCAAGATTTCTGTAATGTCCCTTCGGAATCGTGACAAGCGCTTCCCGAGTACCCTTTGGGAAAAATGTGAGTCATTTGGCCTTTGAAAAATAGTCATTCGGCCTTTCTATAATGAACCATTCCTTTTGTATTTTCTTCGCACAAAAGTCCGAAGGAATTCTGTCTTAAGCCTTTTCAAAGTATCCCCTCGGCCTAGTCCTCTTCCCCTTCTTCGAAAGGCATGTTTAAGCAAAGTTTTGAATGATAGAGGTTGTAATTTTGACCTGTAAGGTCAAAATTGTCAACACTTCCCTCTAAAGCAAGGTAACAAACAAAGAGAAATTGAATCTTATTCGGCAAACAAAGGGGAAAGAGAACCAAGAAAACAAGGAATTATATAGCCCAACATCAATGCCACTAGTATGGTCACCCGAGCTATATGTTAATGAATTAATGAACATGAAAAGAAGGCTCAAAGACTTAGAAACAAAGAAACAATATGAGATGAAAGAGCTTAAAGATTCTACTTGGAAAGTTGTAAGAGAAAATAAAAGACTCAAAGAACAAGTAAACAACCTACTAAACAACATGGAAAAGGGGCAGCAAGAGTTGATGGCAATAAAACAAGCTTTAAATAATTTGAAAACAACAGAGGAAAATAAACTAAAAGGGAATGAAGAAAGGAATGCACCACAAACAAAAGAGTCCAAATCCACAATTGCAAATATAGAAGTAAAAGAAAGTCACTTGGGAGTCAACATCAGGGGACCAAGTCTTGGCCTCAAATAGTAAGAGGACCTTTAGACGAACAGAGGGAAATAATAGAAAAATAGATCAGAATGCAAATAAGAGAAAGACATGATAGACATGAGAGCGCTGCAAACATCATTATTAAAGGATTGAAAGACTACGGTGAAAATGAGAATACCAACAAAATAGCAAGAGAGTTCTTGGCAGACCAGTTGCATTGGACATGCCTGTAGCGACCCTTGTTGATTCTGATCTTTTTTTTAGTTTGATGCTCAAGGAATATTGTCAAACACTTTGCACACGAGGTCTGAATTCACTGTTGTAATCTCTTTGGTGGTTTTGATGTTGTTAGAGAGCATATGCATTCATAGAACTTGAACTAAGATATGCAAATGACTGATTTAAGATGAATATGCAATACCACTACGGATTTATGACTTTCTAATGGAACTAAATGACTGAAATGACATTGAATATGCACCTACAACAAAAGAGATTACTACCAAAATTTGGCATGCATATTAATGACTAAAATCTTCATCTACTGCATATGACATTTTCTCAAACACTTGTTATGCGAACTTATGAACTAAGATGTATAGCTACAACAATTGGCAATTTGACAAACACTTACGATGTAACCTTATTCCTCCTTTATTGATTGAATAGACTGATTTTAATTTGTTGACACAAACTAAATGCAATTACCAAGACTCTTGGCTTACATCAAGCATGAATGAATGCTATTACAATACCCTTTCCAAATATGCAACTACAGCTACCTTATGACAACGACTAATACAATGCAAGGTAATCAAATAAATGATGCAAATGAGGAACCCGTTCACAGTTGGCTGCTAGCTAGCTGATTGGACTGTTTGATGGTGCGCCCCACACATATGCCTTCAAAGTGCCACGATTTCACTGCTTCATTGTTGCATTGCTTCAATCTGATTTCCCTTGATTTTTTCTTGAATTCTTCATTGCAAATTGAGGTATCTTTTAACAGCTGCAAACCCTTCTAACATACCACAATTTATATATATATTTATCTTGCCCACATCGCTGCTACATATGACTGCAAATCCATGCTTTAATGCCCACAAAAAGATCAATAATTTTCTCAATTTGATATTCTCCAATGATAGACTTAAAACCCCTTGTATATTCCTTTGATGGAATCCTCCAATGAAACTCAATATTGACTCCTGAATGAAGCCAATCCATGAGGCAATCTTCAGCTGGTATTTCACAACCTCAAAGTGCACAAACTTAGAAGTAGCTACGCTCTCCAACGCTGATAATGGCAGAAAAGGTTGAAACCCTAGGTTTCTTCTTCTCCACAACAAAACTCTCCAAAACCAAATATCAAAATCCTGAATGCCTCCATAATAGCTTTGGTTGATCCCTTTTATAATTTCTCCAAGAAGAGGTCGATCCTCTAGAAGGCTCTTTTAATCATTAAAAAATGATATTTAAATGTGCACTTTATAACTTTAATAAATGATTTGATAAATGGGCGCTCAAATAATAATAATATTTAATGTACTTTAAGTGATCTTTTTGAGGGTCATGGCCCCATTGAATAAAGTTATAATATAACTTTATAATTTCACTCTATAAATAATTATTAATAAACTAATCACTTTATTAATAATTAAAATAACATAACTCCACAAATAATCATTATTTTTCAATTCCGTCTAAACCTAGGAGTTAACCGTTGTATCCACTGTGCATCCAACTATCTTACTAAAAATAGTAAGGGTCCCTCTCTAACATCCACTAACTTACTGTAAATAGTAAGTCCGTCAAACGGAACCAAACAACTCTGAATATCAATGCCTCAGAACAAATGAAGGATTTGGGGAGATAAACACTTGCAACTACCACTTGAAGAGCTCTATAACGCCCAAATTGGACCCTCTAATCAACCACACTAGCCTACGAGGGTCAAATAATAGGATAATCTATCAAAACCGAGAGCAAGCCAAAAAGGGGACATTACAGTCTGCCCTCCCTAAAATTGCTTGTCTCCAAGCAATTCCAACTACAAGAGAACACCTTTCCACCTAGATCCCAAGGGAAGTGTTGTGTAATGTCCCTCATATCATCAACCAACTCCTGTAACACCAACAACTGACGAAACATGATGAACCATGTCAACCTCAACATGAGGTGTCGTAGGAGTGTAAACCTCAAGAGGAAGCAACTCAGAATGCTGACAAAGTTTGCTTCCCATAACTACGCAAGGTGAGATGTCATACAAACTGTCCAACACATGCGCATCAGAATGCTGTATCTGGAACAATTCATGTACATGAGGATCAAAAGTGAAACTGCAAGCAGTCTACATCATGTACACACTGCAATACTCCCCAGTAAAACGTGATTGGAACCCTGATGCACCCGAAGGATCCCTCTGCACACTGAAGAGTGTCCAACAAAATTTTCCTATAAAGTCTGCCATGTCTAATATCCTCTGCGCAAATTTGATCTCAACTTCGCCATGCTAAAAATGGTGAAGCAACCCGTTGGAACCCATCCAAACTGCAGTGCCAGCCCTGTCATCGCCTAGATCCCAATACAAACGAACCTCACATCCATCCATCATGAAGAGATACGAATATATGAAAGTATCTGCAACACATCTCTCTCTATCCTCTCCCAAACTCCCATGGATGTGCTGACTAACCAAGCCATCATACCCACTACCACAACCTCCAGGAAGCCCTGTTTCCCATTGAAACCCAGAAGTGGCAAACTTTGTCAGGTACACACCAACATGATGGTAATCCAACCTCTAATCCTGCAAGTAATCCCCTGCAAACCACTGAGTCAAGTACTTGCAGCCTCTAGTCTCATCTTCTGAAGATGGTAACTCTAAGCACAAAAATGATTTGCTTCCCTCGACTATGCAACGAGAATCATCATACAAGCTATCTATCCGATGCACACAAGAGTTGTGCATCGAATACAAATCGTGTACAGATGAATCAAAAACAAAATTGTAGGCACTCCTCATCGTGCACACTGTAAAACTCCTCAGTGAGCCCTGCCTCGAATCCTAATGCACTAGACGGATCCCAAACACTGTGATCATCGCCCAAAACTGTACTAATGTCAGGGGAAAGATCAACATCTAACTCGAAGAGTGGATTATCATAACCCAATCCAAGATCATACTCAAATAATGGATTATTCACAAAGTGCACAACCACTCCATGCTGATCTGAATCATCCATCTCCCAACCCCTGGAACAATGGATTGAATTGAACTCTTGAACAACCTCATTCTCTCTCCTTGTGCCCTTCTCTCTACTGAGAGAGATAGAACGCAAACTTCCACCATCATGTGAGCCATCATCTCTACCCAATTCCTTAGCAAAGGTACCGCTGTTATGTACCACATGGGATGGCTCAAATGGCATAATAGAAGTTGCTGATTCGACTTCCATAGTAACTACATGTTTGTCTGAAGAACAATCCTGGGACTCATCGCCACTAAGTGAATTTTCTGATTCATTTTCCAAGGTCTGATTTGCATAATCAGACTTGTTGTGGCTTGTATCCTCATCACATAATTCATTTTTAACACCCAAATCTAGAGTGTCAATGTTAGGGAACTCCACACATCCACCATCTTCACGAAGAATCGCTGCTATGTCATGAGTAAGCTCGACATTATGACTGCTGTCATAAAACAAAAAATCAAGAGCTACATCACTCTTATCTGTAGTGTCCTCAAGGAGCTCATCCAAAACTTCATCCTTTGCTAACTGTCCATTGCCAAGTGCTGGTTCAAGAGGTGTCTTCAAAGGAAAACTAAGTGTATTATGTGCCATAATTTCTGTCCCATGGCTGCAATGTAAATCAGTATGTGTATAAGTCTCCCTTACCTCGTTATCCATGCATTGGTGGTTAGGCCCCCAATAACCTTTGCAAGTGAAGCATAGACCTAGCCTCCTCATTTCATTTTTGCTCATTATGGGAGTTCCTGTAACCTGATCATTGAGTTTAGTTGTAGAACCACCTTCATAATCTAATTTAGTAGTTCTACCATACCAGCTCACACTGTGCCCATGACTGAATTTTTTCCCTTTAGATGAAATTCTCTCCTTATACACCCTCCTAATATACTTTACCAACCCAATCTTTTCAGGCCTCAAGATGACAAAAAAGTTCAGAAAATTATTAAGAGAGTACTATGCTTTAAAATCATGTGGCATACTCTGATAGTCCTCAAAGAGTCGAGGGGCTTCCCATTCATAACTTTCCCTCATCTTGATGGCATCCTGTTCGATCTCATCACTGGATTTCCCTACAATACTGTAGTAACCCATAACTGAAACTTATGAGTGCTGATCACCCAAATGATGCAATGTTAGCTCTCTGAATATTTAATTCAAACCCCAATAGGATGGCAAGAAACCGCTCTGATACCACTATAGCAACCCTTGTTGATTCTGATATTTTTTCTGGTTTGATGCTCAAGGAATATTGTCAAACACGTTGCACACAAGGTCTGAACTTCTTGTTGTAATCTCTTTGATGGTTTTGATGTTGTTAGAGAGCATATGCATTCATAGAACTTGAACTAAGATATGCAAATGACTGATATAAGATGAATATGCAATACCACTACGGATTTATGACTTTCTAATGCAACTAAATGACTGAAATAACATTGAATATGCACCTACAGCAAAAGAGACATTACTACAAATATTTGGCATGCATATTAATGACTGAAATCTTCATCTACTGCATATGACATTTTCTCAAACACTTGTTATGCGAACTTATGAACTGAGATGTATAGCTACAGCAATTGACAATTTGACAAACACTTACGATATAACCTTATTCCTCCTTTATTGATTGAATAGACTGATTGTAATCTGCTGATACAAACAAAATGCAATTACCAAGACTCTTGGCTTACATCAAGCATGAATGAATGCTATTACAATATCCTTTCCAAATATGCAACTACAGCTACCTTATGACAATGACTAATACAATGCAAGGTAATCAACTAAATGATGCAAATGAGGAACCTGTTCACAGTTGGCAGCTAGCTGATTGGACTATTTGATGATGCGCCCCACACATGTGCCTTCAAAGTGCCACGATTTCACTCCATTGTTGCGTTGCTTCAATATGATTTTCCACGATGTTTTTTTGAATTCTTCATTGCAAATCGAGGTATCTTTTATCAGCTGCAAACCCTTCTAACATAACATGACATATATATATATATATATATATATATATATATATATATGTCTTGCCCAAATCGCCGCTACATATGACTGCAAATCCATGCTTCAATGCCCACAAAAAGATCAATAATTTCCTCGATTCGATATTCTCCAAGGATAGACTTAAAACCCCTTGTATATTCCTTTGATGGAATCCTCTAATGAAGCTCAATATTGACTCTTGAATGAAGCCAATCCACGAGGCAATCTTCTGCTGGTATTTCACAACCTCAGAGTGCACAAACTTCGAAGTAGCTATGCTCTCCAAAGCTGGTAATGGCAGAAAAGGTTGAAACCCTAGATTTCTTCTTCTCCACAACAAAACTTTCCAAAATCAAATATCAAAATCCTAAATGCCTCCATAATAGCTTTGGTTGATCCCTTTTATAATTTTTCCAAGAAGAGGTCAATTCTCTAGAAGGCTCTTTTAATCATTTAAAAATGATATTTAAATGTTCACTTTATAACTTTAACAAATGCTTTGATAAATGGGCGATCAAATAATAATAATATTTAATGTACTTTAAGTGATCTTTGTGAGGGTCATGGCCCCATTGGACATAAAGTTATAATATAACTTTATAATTGCACTTTATAAATAATTATTACTAAAGTAATCACTTTATTAATAATTAAAATAACATAACTCCACAAATAATCGTTATTTCTCAATCCCGTCTGAATCTGGGAGTTAACCATTGTATCCACTGTGCATCCAACTGCCTTACTAAAAATAGTAAAGGTCCTTCTCTAACATCCACTGACTTACTATAAATAGTAAGTCCCTCAAATAGAAGCAGAAACCTCTGAATATCAATGTCTCAAAATAAATGAAGGATCTAGGGAGATAAACACTTACAAGTACCACCTAAAGAGCTCCATAATGCCCAAACTGGACCCTCTAATCCACCACACTAGCTTACGAGGGTCAAATAATAGGCGAATTTACCAAAACCGAGAACAAGCCAAAAAG
Source organism: Torreya grandis (assembly GCA_037957365.1). Taxonomy (NCBI): domain Eukaryota; kingdom Viridiplantae; phylum Streptophyta; class Pinopsida; order Cupressales; family Taxaceae; genus Torreya; species Torreya grandis. The sequence goes on from JARHVA010000690.1 coordinate 1,428,331, forward strand.
GGGACATTACAAGGCCCTATTTTTCAGGGAAATAGAATGGAAAAATCGATAGGAGGAAAGAAAGGACATGTAATAGTTGTCATGAAAAACATGGAAGACAAAAACAAGATATTAAGGAACAGAAGGTCCCTTAGAGGGACACACAGATACTTAGATGAAGATCTAACCCCCATGCAACAAGAAGAATGAAGGAAAGAATGGGAGAAAGTGAAAGCAACAAGAGATGCAAGAAAATGAGCATGGTTACAGAATGGAAGAACTCAAATGAACCATCGAATGACACACAAGAAATAGGGACTTGAGGCCCCCCAAGAGCACTTGATCTTGGTAAGCTGGAATTGTAGAGGTTACCCTTGGAGAAGAGGACTTGGGTTGGGGCCCATAACAGAAAGAAAAGACATCATTCTTACTGAAACTCATCCCGAAGACAGCAAATTTCTAGATTTTGAAGGATATAAGAAAATTTCAATTTGGAATGAAAGGACTGAAAGTGGTAAAGGACATGGAGGGGTTATGGTGGCAATCAAATAAATATGGTGCAAAATTATAAAAGTGGAGAAAGAGGACCAAAATAAACTGTACATATGGCTGAAAATAACAAAAAACGAGTTAACAATTAAGCTCATTGCTTGTTATTTTGCACCGAGTGGCTCAAAAACATATAAGAAAAGGAAGTTAAACTATGAAGACCCTTATGCGTTAATAGAAAGTGACATTTCAATTTTCAGCACCTTAGGAGAAGTCTTGGTCATAAGGGACTTCAATGCACAAACAACAAACAACCAAGCTCTTAATTTGGGAAATGAAGGGGTAGTGAGAAACAATTCATTACGGTTAAAAGAAGAAGAAAACCAGCATTGGAAAAAGAAATCACAAGATGGAAAGGGGGCAGTTACATATTATGGAGCAGAACTATTGGGATTATGTGGTTTGTATGATATGGTTATATGCGACGGCATGAGAGCATGGCTGAATTTAGGGAACATCACTTGCAAAACGTACAATGGTCAAAGAGCGGTAGACTGTTATTTGTTCATTGAGCTCTGTCTCAAGATTGATGAAGCTTGAAGTTTGGGACTGCCCTATCAAGATGAAATCAGACCACAACACAATATATGTAAAACTCAATATGCACATAAATCATCAATAGGGAGGGCAAGACCACCACAAGCAAGGGAAGAGACCTCTTCAAGGTACAATACTCATGACTCAAAAGAATCGAGAACTCTTCAAAGCAGCCCTTGAATAACATTTTCAACAACATTTTTGGGAAATAACAAATAATACTTCAGCTTTGAACAGTTGTCCAACAAATAGTAATGTGTTGAATTTCTTAATTCAAAAGGCTCTAAATGCATGCAAAAGTAGACCTAAAAGTGGAAGTGCAAGCAATTTTCCTACAAATTCATGGTATGATAAAGAGTGCAAGGAAGCAAAGAGAACTTTGAGAAGACTTGGAATGACCAAAGAAAACAAAAAGGTTTATGAAAGAATAATTCAGTCCAAAAATGAAAGCTACATGAATACAAGGAGAAAATAATTAATTTCCCTTGGAAAGCATAATCCCAAAAGGTTTTTGGAGGGAACTATAGCAAAAAAGAAAACAAACAGAGAACAATATTACAGATACCAAATGGTTAGAGTACACAAAGCTACTCTATGAAAGAGTTCAAGATAAAGATAATCCTCTAATAATCAACAAAACAACTAAGCTTTTTTCTATGAAAGATATCACTCAAGGCATAAGGAGACTAGTAAGGGGTAAGGCATAAAGAGACTAGTAGGGGGTAAGGCACAAGATAGAGATGGCTGCAAGCTGAATATATAAAGTGGGGCTCAGAAACCCTCATACCACACATCAATAGCATATTCAATGGCATCATTCAAGAGGGCATTCTGGTAGATTGGACGACTAGTGTCATTATCCCTCTTTATAAAAGTGGGGATATGAATAATCCGTCTAATGACCAAACTATCATGGTGAATCCCCTCCTTGGAAAGCTATTTGGTAGCATGATAGAACACAAAATTAGCAGTTGGGCAGAAAAGGAGGGTAAAAGAATAAAAGGGCAAGCAGGGTTTAGGCCGAAACAATCCACTATCGATTACTGCATCACTCTTAGACACTTGATTGAAAAAGTATGGGATACTCAGGGAAAAGAAGCTTTAAGTTAATTTGTTGACTTCAAAAAATGTTTGATACGATCCCTAGAAGTAAACTTTGGAGTAGAATGGAGGAGCTTGGAGTTCCAGATGAATATAGAGTGGTAGTGCATAGACTCTATGAGCAAGTTAGGGCCAAAATCACAAGTGAAGGTATGTCGGAATGCTTTAGAAGCGACATTGGAATCAAACAAGGATGTCCTCTATCTCCAACCTTGTTTGGACTATACATCGATAAACTTGAATACTAAATAGATAACGCTAGTGGAAGGGGCATCCACTTGGCTAATTATGTTGTAAAGTTACTTTTATATGCAAATGATATTATTCTGATTGCAAAAATGGCTCATAGTTTGAGAGAACATTTGAAAGCGCTAGAGCTCTTCTGCCAAGAGGTGGGAATCCAAGTGAATACTAGCAAGACAAAAGTCATGATATTTTCTCTATGGAGGAAAAATAAACAAATTGAGTTCCTTTTCGAAGGAAATCCACTTGAAGTAGTGGAAGAGTACAAATATCTTGGGCTTGACTTTCAAAACAAGCTTAGTTGGGAGACTTGCAAGGCAAAAAGAATTCAAGGGGGATGGAAGGCCTTATACTCACTGCAAAAAAAATGCAAAAATTCAAAATTATGGGATTGGAAAACCAAAAGAACCTTCTACTTGTCACACCAGTGGTCCTATATGGATCAAAGTTTGGGGCAACAATGTGTCTAACCTAAAATGGAGACAGATAGAAAGAATCCAAAAGCATTTAATCACAAGCAACCTCAAAGTCCAAGCCTCAGTTCCATATGAGATTTTATTAGCCGAAACAGGTACCTTCTCGTTGGAAGCATCGGCAATGACTTGGACATTAAGTTATTTAAAAAAGATGCAAAGTATGGAAAATCAAATGGCCCAAAATGGTAATAGAAGTAGAGCTAAGCAGAAGAAAAAACACATGGATGAAACAAAATAACAAATGGATGAGTAATGGGATATCAGGATGCAAGAATGCCCAAACACCAATGAGGAAATAAAAAAGTATGTGAAAGAGAAATTCAGGACAGCCATGTGGACAAAGAAGTTGGAAAGGAAGAAATGATACTACATCAATAAGTTTAGAACCCACTTGGGAGCACGAAGAAAAGACATACATAGGGACAAAAATCAGATCTAAAGCAAAAATGGTGATTGCATAGTTGAGGACTAGCTCATATCATCTTTGGTGTGAAATCGACATGTGGACAGTACCCAAAGTAGAATGAGAAACGAGAACATGTTTATTTTGTGACAGGGGAGTAGTGAAGACAAAATGACACTTCATTATGGAGTGTGCAGCCTATAATGACATCCATATCAAGTACAAAGCCAGCTTGATGGTTGACAACTTAACTAACTTATTTGAAGAGGAAAGGTTAAATAGATCAAGTTTTCTAAAAAATATCCATAGTAGAAGAGTTAGTATCGGGAAGGGATTAGAAATTTTGCAATATTAGTAGGGCAGACCTTGTGTCCAGAAGAAGTGTTATCATGGAACAATTTTATTGCAGCTCTTGGTCTCATAGATTGCTTGGTCTCAAGGGCGTTATTAAAATCTTTCATTCATTCATTCATTTACTCTGCCGATTACAATGATGAGAACGACAAAGGTTTGTGTGCTTAAAATCTTTGCACCTATTTTCTCTTATAAAAAACATCAACCTTACATTCAATATTTCACAGCAATTACACTTGCTTTATTTTGAACTTTGTGCTCAAGCTTGAAATGATGACTTCACTTTCAAAAACTAGGGGTGAAAAGACTTAATTCAATAAAAATGGCAATGCACAGATAGACAGGTACTGAACACGTGGCGTGATCCCGCTTCACAGAGCATCGGGGGTGAAGCAAAGCAGTACACAAGGGAAGCAGTGAAATAGTCCGGTGCACAGGTTCACGAGAGGTTGACACTTGTCAACATCCTATAAACCCAAAGGCAATGAAAAATTGCGGTAGATACAAAGATGCACTAGCTAAAATACAATAGGAGACTGACACTTGTCAAGCTCATACCAATAGTAAAGTCAATTATAAAAAATCATGCTTGATGAATAAAATCGCTTTTTGCTCGATGAGATGAGATCAAATAGCACATTGCCATCGCATGGAGGTAAATAATTAAATGTATGAATGAATGAAAGATTTTAATAACGTCCTCAAGACCAAGTAGTCCATGGGACCAAGTGTTGCAATAAAGTTGTTCTGTGAGAACACAACTTCTTGACACAAGGGCTGCCCTACTAATATTGCAAAATCTCTAATCCCATCTCGATACTAACTCTTCTACTATGGATTTTGATTAGAAAACTTGTTCTGTTTAACCTTTCCTCTTTAAACAAGTCAATTAAGTTGTCAACCCTCAAGTTGTCTTTGAACTTGATACGGATGTCATTATAGGTTGCACACTTTATAATGAAGTGTCATTTTGTCTCCACTATTCCCTTGTCACAAAAAAACATGTTCTCATTTCCCGTTCTTCCTTGGGTACTGCCCACTTATCGATTTCACACCTAATATGATGTGAGCTAGTCCTCAATTGTGCAATCAACATCTTTGTTTTTCATTTGATTTATGCCCCTATGTATGATTTTTCTCCATTCTCCCAAGTACAGTTAAACTTATGATGTAGTTTGCTTTCTTTCTTCTCAGTTGCTTTGTCCACATGGTTGTCCTGAATTTCTCTCTCACATACTTTTTTATTTCCTTGTTGGTGTTTGGGCATTCTTGCATGTTGATGTCCCAGTTACTCATCTATTTGTTGTTTTGTTTCATCCATGTGTTTTTCTTCTACTTAGCTCTACTTATATTAACATTTTGGTCCATCAATGATTCTCCATACATTGTCTTTTTTAAATAACATAATGTTTGAGTCATTGCCGATGCTTCGAATGGAAAAGTACCTATTTCGGCTAATAAAATCTCATATGGAACTGAGGCTTTGACTTTGAGGCTGTTTGTGATTAAATGTTTTTGGATTCTCTCTATCTGTCTCCAATTTAGGTTAGACACAGTGTTGTCCCAAACTTTGCATCCATATAGGACCATTGATGTAACAAGTAGGCCGAACAAGGTTCTCTTGGTTTTCCAATCCCATAATTCTGCATTCCTACATTTGTTTTGCAATGAGTATAAGGCCTTCCATCCCCCTTGAATTCTTTTTTGCCCTATAAGTCTCTCAGCTAAGCTCCTACTACTTTTATGAGGTTGATGAATGAGGTATTGCGACCATTCATAGATTCATGTGTCATTGTTTATTTGGATGATATATTGGTTTTTAGTAAGACTTATAATGAGCATCTAATATAATTGAAATGAGTTTTGCAAGTTTTGAAGGAAATAAGCTGTCATTTAATGAAAAGAAATGTGAGTTTGCACAACAAGCACTTGTCTATTTAGGGCATGTGGTTGGAGATGGAGAGTTGAGAATTGATATATCAAAGGTGGAACCATTTTAAATTGGCCCAAACCTTCCAAAGTGGAATAGACAAGGGTTTTTGTAGGTGCAGTTCACTATTTGAAAATTTTCATAAAATTATTTTCCCCAATAGCAACACCTTTGCATTCCATAACATCAAGTCGTAAACCATTTACTTAGGGTAGAAATCAATAGAAGTGCATTTGTTGAGTTGAAGCAAAATATTAGAAATGCACCAATTTTGGCACTACCTAATTTTCAGCTACAATTTGAGGTGGAATCAATTGATTATGCTATGGGGGCTGTTTTACTGCAAGTAGGTACGCCTATTTGCTAGCAAGCCAATTTGCTGGCATTTAGAGTTTCTCATGGATAAAATTTTAATAATTGCACATATGATAAGAAATCAAATGCTCTTGTCCAAGCAATTAAAAAATGGAAGTACTATTAATGAGGAAGAAACCATTATCTACATGGGTCACAAACCACTCCAATACTCGCAAGCACAATCAAAATTGCAGCAAGCAAAGCACTATAAATGGGTGAGTTTTTTTGCATGAATTTCGTTGGTTATTATATATAAAAGAGGTGTGACCAATAAGTTGGCTGATATGTTTTCTAGACCACCTTTGATTTCAGCTTTGGATACTATAAATCAACTTGAACTATTTGTCCATGAGGCATATTGTGAAGAATTTGATCATGGTGCAGATTTTAGAGAGATATATCAGCAAGTAAGAGAGGCAGAAAGTGCAAATTTTGAGCCCAAGGAAGAATGCTACCTCCAAGAAGGTTTGCTCTTCAAGTTGGGGAAGCTTTGTGTGCCTAAATAGAGAAAAATTCAGTTAATGAAGGAGGCTCATACTTCAAAAGTTGTTGGTCACTTTAGTGTGGTAAAGACTGGCACATTCGCGAAGGTATGTATATTTGTCAAACATGCTAAATGATGTTGCCCAAGGAAGAATACTACCTCCAAAAAGATTTGCTCTACAAGTTGGGGAAGCTTTGTGGGACTAAGTAGGGAAGAGTTCAGTTAATGAAGGAGGCTCATACTTCAAAATTTGCTTGGTCACTTTAGTGTGCTAAAAACTATGGCACATTCACGAAGGTATGGATATTGGCCAAACATGCAAAACGACATTGCGAAGTTCATAAGGGGATGTGTTTTGTGTAGCATAAACAAGCCTAGTAAATAGAAATTTGGGATTGTATATGCCACTACAGGTTCCTTCTAGCACATGGGAGAGCATCTCCATGGATTTTGTGGGAATTCCGTCTTTGTAAAAGAAAGTGCACAATTACTTGATTGTTGTTGTGGGCGGGTTTAAAGATGCGTGTTCTCATTCCATGTAAGAAGGCTCTATAAGGCAATGATGCATCTGACTTATTTTTCACTAATGTTTTGGTTCACATTGGTTTGCCTGATTCTACAATAGCATAACAAGTTTACTGCAAGAGTTTTCTGTTTCTTTTTTTTCTTGGAAAGAAAAAACTATAAAACTTACTCCACCCAACTGACTATATATTGCTTTATTCACTTATTTTATTCACATAAATTTAAGCATGCACTGACCTCCATTTGTATTTCTCAGGAAAAGACTGTATATTAGCGAATGTTTTGTGCCGTTAACTAATGTAAAGAGTTCCAGAAAGCCCTGATTTTGCCAATGCATATTGGTTTCAATGTTTTTAATTTTAGGTTTATCAGGGTATGGCCTCAAACGCTAACCCATGCTTATTAGTATGCCTGAGTTCAAAACTCTGTTATTGCAAAACTCTAAAGCAGGGAGTATGGACTGGTCACTGGAGGAAAGACTAGGGTGAAAATACAATATAAACTGGGTCCTTTGCAGCCCATCTAATGCTTATTAGGATGCCTGAGTTCAAAACTCTGTAGTTGCGAAATTCTAAAGCAGGGATTATGGACTGGTCACTGGAGGAAAGACTAGGGTGAAAAGACAATATAAACTGGGGCCTTTGCAGCCCATCTAATATGTATCAACTGCTAGCTGGGTAACCTATGGGAGGGCTATCTTTGTACAATACTGTGTTGAAATTTTTCAGGAAATGCAAATCCTGTGTAGGTAGTTATGACACAAACAAACATGACTAACAGTTGCAAAAGCGCATTGGAATCATTAAACCAACAAAAGAGCAGAATTTTAGATATACTGAAACTGATAAATTACATAAGAATTATATTCATTTCCTACTCCAGGATATGAATTCTTGACCAGAAGACGGTAGAAATAAAGCTCACCTTGCTGGGGATTTGCCGCCGATAAAAGACCGATTTTGGGGAAGCCTGGAGCTTATAACTGGGGAGAGAATGAACATAAATTGAATACAATCCTTCATGCCCATGAAAGAATTCTTCCCACAGAGGCGAAAATGGGATGGGGCCCTTGGTAAGGAACATGAAAGCAAGCTTGGGAAAACGCTTGAAGGGGTACTCCTCCCTGATTGGAACCAAAGAGGCCCTCCAAAAGAGCTCATCATCTGTCATGTTGTGCCTCAGATTACTGGGAGGCATAATCCAATCTTTTAGCTTCATGGCTGCTTCTGCTCCTCCTGCCTTCTTAGGATTGGCATTACTACAAGCAGAACTAGGAGTGATCAAATTGGGGTGCAACATATTCCCTGTGTCTAAATAACGACACAGGTGGGGGCATATGACCACACCTGTAACAATCCCAGAAGCCAACAATGCACATAAATACATAAACTTGAGGCGCTTCTGAGGCCATTCCGTCTTATTAGTAGCTCCCTGTGATGATCTGCAGGGGTCTGAATCCTTTGGCAGCAGGACACTGCTATCTTCAGTACTTAAAATTCTCATCTGCATCTTTGAAGAATTATTGATAATATAGTTCTATATGTCTACCGTATGTGTTTTTTCTACCCCTGTTATGATTATAAGAACCACCCAATTCCAACACTTTCCCCAGTGCTTCATAGCTCATCCAATGAGCTCAATTATCTCTCAAATTTTAGTGTTTATAATGACCCACAAGACAAAAACAGGCAGAAATTTCCTTGTTCTTTCATGCAAATTAATGATCGATTTTGTTTTGTTTTTTTAATTTCCATCAGCCCAATTAGGCTATGGAAACAAAGAGCACCGGTAATAAGGATGTTCAGAAACAGTCGTCGGTAATATGGATGTTCAAAAAACAGTCGTCGATAATATGAATGTTCAAAAACAGTCACTGGTAATAAAGATGTTCAGAAACAGTCGCTGATAATATGAATGTTCAAAAATAGTCGCTGGTAATAAAGATATTCAGAAACAGTCGTCGATAATATGAATGTTCAAAAATAGTCGCTGGTAATAAAGATGTTCAGAAACAGTCGCCGGAAATAAAGATGTCTAAAAATAGTCGTCTGTAATATAGATGTTCAGAAATGGTCGATTTGTTCATTATCAATATTCAGAAGACAAAAATAAATGATAAAAAAACAGAAATGATATTACATTAATTAGAAATTCTAATATTTTTAACATCCCATCAATATTTAATTTGTGAATATTGGGTATCATAAAGAGTTGAGTTTTAAACTAGATAAATTTGGTATCTGTCAATGATTTTGTAAATTTATTTGTAAGCTGATTTTAAGATGAAATGATGAATTATATCTTTAATATATATATATATTTTTTTAATGAAGTGATAATAAATGGTGATATGTTTGGAAAGATCATATCTGATAAGATTTTTTGCTATTTTTTAAATATTTTGTAGTTTAATATTGAGGGTTGATATAGAAAAATCTACATAATTGAAAATTTGGTAAGAGTTAGGTGGCATCACAATTGATTTTTTGATGTTGTTTTGTATTTTAGAGTAGTAAAATTGGGGATTGATTTGGGAGGAAATCCATATCATGTAAAATTTGGTAGAGTTAAATGGTATCGTAATTGATTTTCTTGTGTTGTTGTATACTCTACAGTGACAAAAATGAGTATAGTTGCATACGTCTTACTTATTTGGGAATTATTTTGGAGCCCATGTTGAAAACTCAGTTGTCAACTTTTGATTATCAATGTATCTTACTGAATTGATAATTTTTATTTTTTTGATTAAATCTTTTTTTTTCATAGGTTAAATGCACAAAATGTTTTCTTTGATTTAGTGCTAAGGACTGAAATTTTTTGTTTGAGGTACAATCTCAATATCATATTTTTTTCATTAGTGTCCCCTAAAATTTATAATTGATGGATGGCTAGACAACACTTTTTATATTATCATCTTCACCATTAAACTACAACTTAATTAAATTGACATTTAAATAACAATTTAAACAAACACTATCATTTTTATTATACTCAATTCCAAAATTTAAAATACTAAACATAGATCTCATTCTTATTAAACTCGATTCCAAAATTTAAAATACTAAACACAAATCTCAATCTTATTATACTCGATTCTGAAATTTAATATACCAAAACACATATCTCAACACCATTTGTATTACCTTATCATGTATCTTAGATTTTATCTGATACTTGTAAGATAAATACACCTCTTAACTTTTTGTTACCCATTAGCATTGATTTTACATGAGTTTGAGTATAATAGGACTTGAGAGAGTGATAATGTTGATAATTTGTTATGGTAGAACTATAATATATGGAAAATGGGAGGAATTTTGGAAGAACTCCAAACACATTCCAAATGAAAAAAATTGTGGTAAAAGAATGACAATATTTTATATGCAACTTTGAGGTAGCAATTTGGCATCAATGGGTTGGAAGTTTGAGGCATATATGAATAATCTATTTTGGTGAGTTTAAAAGAGCATGCTTAAAAAATGCATTTGTGTTTAATAAAACTCTTTTTCATTATGACAATATGTAACTGTCTTTAGAGTGTTTTATTTTTTTTTAAATTGAAAAGTATTTTTTATTAATTAAATATAAAATAATATATTGTTAATTTTAATTTAAAATAAAGTAATTGGAATGGGATTTTTAAATTAAATTTTTATATTAAAAAATGAGGTGTGATGATGTGACTTTAGTACTTAGTGTTCAATGAATAATATAAAATATAATATGGTAAGTTTATTCATTACAATATTTTTAATTTAAAAATATGATTTTTTTTAAAATTATTTCATAAGGTAAAAAAGAAGGTTTTGACAGGGTCCTCCAACTCGATATAAGAGATCCAACCAACATTAACTTAGATAAAACAATACTACACAACAAAAAATATGAAAGCATCAAACTTATCGAGGAGAACGACAAGTTCAAACAACGTCCAAAAATTGACATCCATTTGTAGACGAAACAACCTTTCTATTAGTGATCCACTAGAAAATAGGCAAAAGACGCCCAGGGAAATTACCAACAAGAAAGATCAACACCCATGCTTAGCACAATACCATTAGAGCCAAAGAACCAAGCAACGAGCCAAACAAAAGAAGAGGAGGTAGTCGTTAACCCCTGTTTGGGCCTTTTCTTCCCCAACGACAAAGAATCCCTTCCATAGTCCATTGAGATCCATTGTTAACCAATTCAGCTACATCTAATTTGAGTCTTTCCACATCCGATCTTCTGCCTTTCTTCTTAGTTATCGAGTCAAGAGGAGTTTTGAGCTTAGGCAATGGGGATAGGGTGGGTGAAACTTCATTCGCCAACAAAGTGGATAGTTTAGACACTATAACAAGTACGGGTTCCACCCTTGGAGGATCCATGTTTGAAAGGAGGCAACCTTAAACAATGGAGAAAGTGCCTTGGAAAGATGGTAGAAGATGTTATGGTTGCGTGAGAGAAAATATTGATCCAAGGCTCCTTGTTTTTTCCTCCACACTAGACCTGACAGACAATTCTTAGATGAACACCCAACAACGTGGTGCCCAATGTGACTACAATGAAAACATTGGAAAGGAAACCCTTCAGAGTTGATGAACTGAACCCATGAACCCCGAGTGGAGCAAAGCTTGATCGAATGGCAAAGAGGCTTGGAAAGATCCGCAATTACATAAGCTCTCACGAACCTTTGTCCCACGAAGTTATTGTCCAACCTCACAAAAGAACCCACCTGGTTAACCAACATTATGATGTGCTCCTCATTCCTCAAAATAGGCAAGATATTGTATAATCTAATCCACAGTGGAGCTGCAGAATTCAATTCCTTTTCAAGGTCAAAAAAGGGGGACAAGGGAAAAAGATAGATCTTGAATCTACCAAAGAACCATGGGCCCTTCGTCCATGCCAAATCCCGATCAGCAGCACAACGAAAAGTGACTTGGAAAAAACCTTGATTGATGTTTGAACTTCTACAACACAGTATCACTATTTTAGAAAGTTAATAATAATGTAGTTCATTAGATATCCACGTAAGAAATAATTTACACAAGCTAAGAATGTGAAATATAAAATGAGGAAGAGAAACATTGTATTAGTGTTAGACATTATATTTTTATTGCACCATATCTACTCATTCTTCTACTCCAAATGAAGAAATATGAAATATATACGTGGACAAAAATTTAGGCTTCAGTTATATCACTTTCACTATTCTAAATATTGTTTCATCTTACTTTTGTAGACACATATAACACACTTAATTCTTCATTTAGGGTGTTTTCCCCCAAACCTTTTTGGGATTCAACTCATAACCAATAATAATGATTTGATATTGTTAGCTTTGATTGATCCTATTATAATGATGTTTTTCATTTGTGATTTGTGTTGGTGGGGTGGTCATTTCGTGTGGTACAACAATATTTTGCGGAAGGATTATTGTGCTAGTTTTGAGGTTTGGGAAAAAAACTTTGAGTAATTATCATAATTGTATCACCCCAGACGTAAGAAATTAGGCATTTGGTTGCAAAGGAATCACTTTTATTCTGATGCAAGATTGTTTCATATTGGGAAACAACACAACATGTTTTAAGTGTGGCTCTAACTTACTTAGGAATGGATAGTTGTTTTTGGTATTCTCATCAACAATGCACCCTTAAAAGGTTCACTAGGGAAAAGAGGTTGACCTTACCATATTTGAGGTCATGTGAACTTTGAGAATGAGAACTGTGATTTTGTTATCATTTCTCTTAATACCATCGGCACTGTGTTACCAGTTTCACACATCTTTTATAGATAATTCAACAAGAGAACGCCAATTTTCATCATTTTATATCATACTAATTTTTTTGTGTCACACATCACTCTAACAATCCAATGAAGTGAACCCTGATTATCATGTCTAGATAGGGAATTTTTTCAAAACTATTGGTCTTGTTGAAGAGTGCATTTTTCAAAAAAAAAATTATAATTTTTTTCATTGAATTAAATTCTTGGTAGTGTTGAAGCGTAGATTTTTCAAAAAATAAATTTGCATAAAAAATTTGATTGATATAAAATATGGCCCAAATTAATGGCAATACTAAGTTTAGGAGCTCCTTGTAAAGATATTTATAATTATATTATGTTATAAAGATCATTACAAAAACAATTAATACTTGTATGCATAGTTAAAAAAATCATTTGATCATTAATTATTATTTATATTCTCTTAACTAAACATCTGAATAGCGAGTTTCCAAGAGGCACTAAGTTCCAATACTTCATCCTTGTTCAAGTTTTGTGGATGCTTATCAATCTCTATCACCTCCCATAACTTTTTATTTATGAAGTGGTCTTATTTCACCCAAAAAAATCTCTTGGATGTAGATTTCATATGATGTTCCATGAGCTCTTAATCCGGCCATGATAAATGTCCTTGAAATATTATTTAATTCTTTGTTGGAAAGATTTTTCCCTTGTGATATGTTTTGTGTGGATTTTTTGGACATACATGTTTGCTAAGCCACACTTTTTCAAATCCACTAAAGGATTAACTTTATGCAAGGTTGATTAATTAGGTTTATCACATTGATTATATTTTTGGGTGTCCATATATTAGTGAAATATAAATATATTTTCAATACATAATTAAATAAAATTACAAAGGTGGAGCAAAAGCTAAAAATGATAATGAGTATACATAAAAGGTTTTTTCACTTTCAGAATCATTGAGTAAGGCAAATTGAAACATCAATGGCCATGACCTAAACACTTAGATCTCAAGTAATCACTTAAAGGACGACTTATGCATCCTGACAATTGTGAAACACAAGCCGTGAGTGGGTTTAGATCACCATGTATACTAAGGTGACTCTTTTCCAAGTGATTATGTTTCAAAGGTCTCTACAATATTACAGGGATCAAAATACACTAAATATAGTATTCTCAAAGGTTATACCTGTGAGCTGAAAAATATGATTCACATGAACAAGTTCATGCAACTATGATCAAAGATCACTAGCCAAGGATTTATCATGAAAGCCATGGCCACCATTCATGTCAAGCCTAATAGCTCACATGCTAGATCATTTAATCTTAAAGGAAGATACAACATAGAACTCAATTCCTAGTTTATTTCCTTTTACATATCTTACCGTGCTTATGCTTATTATTCATTCCACATAATGCATATATTATTGAATACATCTTACTTTTAAGGAGTAAGGGAGTTTCAAGGATTAATTATGTTCCTACTTATTAACATACTTGGAAGCAGCAACATTCAACAATCATGGTAACCTCTAACATTAAATGAAATGCATCCTAATCAATCCTTTCCCAAACATTCCTAATTTCACAAGCAGTATAAATCATCCATGTAATCCAAATGAAATAAACACAACATGATATCTCTATGATATTAACACTATCAACTTCCCAGATATAATGATTCACTGGCAACATTTTAATTTCAAAGGGAATGAAAGAGAATACTTAAGCATAAAACATATGCACCTTATTATTAAAGCTTGATTACTTGTCACAACATGACAATAAAAATATAAATGGATGATGAGAGGATTTGGTGCCATGTTTCACCCGACCACACTCATGATGTTTGCACAAATCCATAAGGTGAAATTAGGGAATCCTCTAACTGCTTTATTTATATAAATATAAATATATACTACTTAACTTGTTGAATGTTGACCCAATATATTATCCCTGAATTGCTACCACAATCTTAACTCATTCACTTAATATTTTGATCCAACTTAACCAATGAGCATAAAATCAGGGAAAGGTCACATAAGGGAGAATGTAATATACAACAATCGGCTCAAGGTATAAATCATAAATATCAATATAAATGTTGGGATAGTTTTATATCTAGGCCTAACTTTCTTTAGGCGCGTGCTAAAATGATTAAAACCCAACGTGTTGGTGCACTGGCATTTCATGCAAGACTAAGAGTTATTGTGCGCTCACTTGAAACATGTAACGAGGGACAGATTCCCATTGGTTTTATCACACAAAAGTGTACTTAACATATGTCAGTGCTCAAACATCCACTTTGCTCAATGATTAACCAGAAAAAGAAAAACACAGTAGTTTTGGGCCTAAATTCAGTTAAATGAACAAACACAAATAAGATGACCAACACCATTAGTTCCATAATCCACATGATAACATTCAAGTAACACATATTCCATTCATCATATTGAAAATAGATTCATAGGTTACATAAATAAATGCATGGTGCAACTCAGTCATATAACTCTACTATCTACTAAAGTACAATAATAATATCACAATGGTATCCTCAATCACATCAATGGAATAATAATCAACAACATTTAAAATCTCTAATCAGGTGTATTTATACTTGGTTTTCCCTGACCAAGTAGTTGCATTAAAAATCACACTCATAATGGCCGACCAATGATCTATAGTGGACTTGGAGTTGTGGCAGCTAATTACATTATTTTCCTAAGGACCTGGGCTTATATGCCCCTATATTCTCATTTCAGTGTTGGATCTTCATCATCGAGCACCTATTTTCCCACAAGCCAGTGATTGATTCATGTGTGACTTAGTCTTTTTCATACCTAAGAATTGCTTCCTAACCATCTCCCACTTCCCATGCACTCCCCAAGTCTTTCGCTAGTGTTTTGAGCCCTTCATTCTTGCGTTCTCTATTTATTATACATATTCTCTAACTAGGTCTTCCCATGCCACAAAATCCCATTCTATGGTCTTTTGTGTCATGATTCCTTCTATGCCATACTTCTTGTATGTCATGTTTCTTCTTCACCATGCATCTTTACCAAAGGACTTAGCCAAAATTTGGGGTCCAACATCACCCCACACTACGTAATTTGTCCATCCTGGACTAATCATCGATTTCATACTCTATCAAAAACTTAGGGCTAGCCTATTATATCTGCTTCTTGACACCTTCCCAATGTGATAAGGTGTTGAGCAGCTTTATTGTTATTTCTTCAATTGTCACTTTAAACTTATTGGTATCCTCAAGTTGGTTGGGACACTCACCTACTTTATTCACTGAACATTCAAGGGATGCTGAAGCATCCTTATGAATGCCCTCAAACATGGTGACCTCTGCTACAACCTATCCTCAAAGTGTCATGAAGTTAAATTTTATTTCTTATCGATACATGCTTATTGTTTCCTCCATGGCCTCTACATCCTTAAATGCTTTTATGCACTTTGAGTAGCCTTTTATTAACAAGGTTGTGTCAAGTAATTATTATTGCTGAAGCTCTTGTATTTGAATTTGAGCTTCCAAAATTTTTCTTGGCTATACTAGCTTCTCAAAAACCCCATCTAAAATGGGAATGACGTCTCCAACTCTATACAAAGATCGGTTTCACACCTTCATAACTTTTGCAAATTACTTTGTTGCCCATATTTTCTCATCACAGGGCTAGGCTACTCTTTGCATTGTTTTAAAAGGAGGTCCACCATAGTCTTCAGTTTTTCAATTGCCTCACCAGATTGAGGGAATCTATTCATGAGTGTTGGGTCTTAGATTAAAATTATCTTACAGATGTTTAATGTTTTTACCTTGGCATCTATTTCTACCTCTAACTAGTGCTTCAGATCAACCAACTCTTCATCCAACTTGGTTCTGGTGGTGACCTATTTATTATATAACACCACCATTTGGGTATGTTTCTTCTCAACCTACGATGCATTAGAATCTACAAAGACATTTTATCTTACGATCTCAGATGCCAGTTTCAAGAGTGTCGTACTAGTCTATATAAAGGTAAGCTGACAGGGATCTACCCAAAGAGTATTAGGTAGTGCCACTACTTGTGGATCAAATAGAAGACTCTTGAAGGGAATCTCAAAATAGAATTCTTAATTTTACATGTTGAGGAAGAATGACATCTCACGTTGGGTCTGGTTAGATGCATCCTCTTGAGCAAGATGAGAATACATATATAGCATTTTGTCAAGGATGCCTTTTTGGTACTGGGTAGGAAGGTTGGTGGTTACATCAAGATTATTTGTTCGAACAATAAAGTTGTAAATTGGCTCTTTCTCCTTCAAGGGATCTCTCTCAAGTATCTCAACCTTTGTGTCTTGCTCTTGGGAAGTAGTCTCGATGTCAAGGCCACTCAATCCTAATTTTGCTTTAGAACCATCCCTCTCTTCACTAAGTAGATATTCAATCTCCATCTGTGTCTCCTCAAGGGTGGTCTCTTCATGTCATACTAGTGAGGGGGTCTTCTCAAAGTCAATATATTCTTTTTCAATTTTGACTCTTTTTGGGGTCCCTTCCGGTAGCTCTCCCAATTCTTCCATGTCACAGTCTTTAGGCGCCTTCATCTTTTATTCCAAGGGAATAGTTTGTGTTGTTAGCTTCAGGCCTTTAATTTGATTGGTCAGTGGATCTATCTTTGGTAGTGCCTAGGTAGTACTTTGCATTTTTAGAGGTTCTATCTAAGAGTTTGTACTGGCATTGTGCCCAAGGTGCTTCTACTTTTTTTCTTACAATGGTGCTAAAGGGAGTTTTTCTCTCTCATGCTTTGCATTCCCTGAAGATTTCTTCCTTGGATTTAGCATATAGAATAAATTATGAATAGAATTATCTACCAATGTTTGTTATAATTTTATGTTGGTTTTGTCTGACTCAAACTTTTCTCTATAGGATTTATTTCTAGGATAGACGTATAACTAGTGGAGGGTGTGTGTCTATGAATCAATTGTTCAACAACAATTGTTATAGGTTGTGCATTATATATTTGGTTAATAATATTCATGAAGTATCATGTCATGAAATCATATGGTAGCTTAATCCATGAAGATAACTCATCGGAGGGGGCCATCTTTATGTGTGTAAGGGAGTAGTATTGTTTTACAACAAACTTGGCTTGGTCACCAACCTATGTAGGCAAGTCCTTTAAAATGTGTCACTCATTCCTAAAGGCTTCCTTCATCCCATCATACCATGATTTCATCTTAACATTATAGGATGGAATGATCAGGCAAAGGCAGGTGAATGCCTTGTACTATTCTATAGGGGCTTTATGCTCAGGTAGGTATGCCCATTTTTATTCTCCAGAGATGTAGTTAGGTACACCAAATTCATCAAAAACCATTAATAATAGAAACATGCCCCATGAAAACTTGTGTTTGGGCACTTGGTAAGCTTTCTCTACATCCTATATGATCTTCTTAGCAAAGTATTGTGCCTAGTTATACTTCAACCCCTTGATAACTTGGTGTGCAACATACAGGTGGGCCATAAATACCTCCTTCCATCTGTCTCTGCCTCCAACCTTTTTCATAATTATTTACATGGCCAGTCAAAGGGAGGGATCTTGAAGACTCGTGATGTGCATAGCATGGCCTTATTTTTGATACTCAAGCACCATGGCTATCTTTTCTATCTCATCTTAGTCCTCTAGATCAAATGCAAGGTTTGTACCTAAAAATTGTAACCCTGATACCTTGCTAATTTTTTTAGTCGTGATTCTCATCTAGTGCCCAATGAAGTAGATGTAATCCTCCTACACCTGTGAGATCAAAAACTTTGCCACTTATACTTAACTTCAAAGTAAGGAAGATTGAAGAGTTGAAAGAGGCCAACAGTATCCATAGCATTGAAAATCTTAAAGTCATAGACCAGCCCACTCTTGGTATTTTGGTGATCGACCCTATAGTCATTCTATAACTCTACTTCATTCTTGGGTTATTGATGGTTGTAATAAAAAATAGTGCAAGTTGGCATGTTCGAAACCCAATTTTCAACACATAGTACCATCTCAATGTACTGCATTCCCTCAATTATCAAAGGTAGTGGTGGAGGCACAACAACTTTATTTTTTGCTTAGTGCACCATATCTATTTCTACGTCTCCCTTGCACACATGTAGTTCTTTAGGTGCTTCTTATCTAATTAATATCATCTCCCCATCAAAACTCAACTCTTCTTCCTATAGAATTGTAGGCAATGGTTCACTTTATTGAGCTTTTTTCTTAGGTCGCATCACCCTGTGGAGACCGAAGGTTGAGGTGAAACCATCTAATGTTCTCAAAGGAATACATGTTTACTTTTATAATTGCCTCAACTATCTTGATTCAATGCTTGTTAATGGTGGACGTTGACCTCTATGACCTATAACTCTAGAAATCCTACCTATCTTTACAATTCACCTGGCCCTATTTGCTCATCTCAACTAAAACACACTTCAAAATATAAAAACAATTAGAATTCATCACTCTACACTTGTCTGGATATGTTGAAAATCATTTTGCAAAAGATCAAGTTCACTCCTTCGGCTCTGTAAGCTCACAAATATAACAATAGTAAAAAATGAAAAGACACGTTTATCCTTTTATAGGCTCAAGGGGTAACTTTGCAATTACTACCCCTCTTCCTCAACCATCACTTCATTAAATAAATATGACCAATGGTATTGCCATGATGTGATATTGGCACACTTGTCATTACCACTATTGTCCTTGTATTAATTACATGTTCCTTCCCACACTTTTCTTGAAGTGTAAGATAGTTATAACAAATTTTGAATGTTTTCCATTCCAAAGGTGAGAATCATTCTTTACCTTAACTAGTTTGTGGTTACATGCCACATCCTACATATCCTTATTTCTTTATAAACTTTCAATTATGCATCATTAATCTTGCATGTATTCCTATAGACCATATCTTGGCACTTCATACATGTAACTCCCCTACCCCACACTAATAGTACTTCATGGTCCTCCACAAGAACATTAAGTTTAAAAATGCAAATGTTGACTATAAAACCATGAAAGGGGTGCACAACTAGTGAATTGCTTTATTGAAAATAAAAGAAATCCTAAATTAATAAAATGGCATAAGCCTTATTTGTACAAAGAGAAAATACTTATTTAGAAAAGTATGGTCACAACCGACTACCATTGTAATTGTTGACAATTTTGACCTCACAGGTCAAAATATCACCCTTATAACTTAAAACTTTGCTTGTCATGTTGTTTGCTCTATTGGATGCTATATTGTTCTTGTAATGCCCTTGAAATTGTCATCCAAAACCTTGATTAATAGAGTTTAAGGTAAATTTGATGAATTTAAAGTTTTGATCACCATGGCCATGTGCTCGTCTAACCACCTCTTGACCTGTTTCAAGTTGTTTCAAGTGATGATAAGGAGTCTAGAGCATCTTGGGATGCTTCTTATCTTGTGTCAAGGTCATGACATGCTTAATAATTGATCAAACAAGTTGGTGAGATATTTGACTAACATTATAACCCATTTGGTTGCATTTTAGATCACTTTGTGGCTTCTGAAGTAGGTTTTGCATGTTAATGATAGCCTAATATCATAATAAGGACATGATGTACCTGTTCAATCATGAAAATTTCCAATGAATACTTTTTCAATAGTTTCATCAGGTTTCTCAAGTGGTTATGGTAATTTTAGTGCCAAAAAGGCCTATTTGAGGATGTCAGTATAGTTCTCCAAGGTAAAATTGACCTTCAAGCATCTTTAGGACTTTATTTATTCATGTTAAGGTTAGATCCATGGTTTATAAGGAGTTTTAGATGTCAAAATGTAGAAAATTGATATATCTCTCATATTGACTTCCTTGATAGCTCTAGAAAGGCCATCGATTTTTGCTTAGTATAGTCAGGAGAGAGAGAGATTCAAGTCTAAAGATATTGGAAAATGATAGAGACCATAATGAAATTTAAGTTAGTGGCATTGGTTCTTATATTCCTTCCCCCATATTTATGAACAATCACTGAGAGTGTAAGGGGGTCACTATGTCTTAGTCATCCAAATAAGGTTTAGGTTTGTCTCCATTTATTCACCTCAGAGCTTGATGGATAAAATTGGTTATAGTGGAATTATTTCATGGTCAAATAGGACCTTTTTAATCTTTGAATAATTAGGTACTTTGTCTTGATAAGGAGTCTTTTGATAGGAAATCGGTTGCCTATTTTGATTGTTAAGGATGGAAGTTTTCAAACATGTTTGATATATAAGCTAAGTGTATTCTTCTTTAGGAGTTTTCAAGTTCATGTTTAAATTATGATACACCTCTTTCATAAAAACTAAAGGTCTAGGTACCTTCATATTTAAGAGGGTCTTCCTTGATATAACTTGAGTGAGATGGGGTCTTTCACAAGGTATAATTGCAGAACTAATGGGTTACTAAGTGTGTGAGATTATCTTAGTGAAGTCAGCATGATCTTGGAAAATTTATAAAAGATGATAAAGTTAGAATTTACCCTTGTGAATAAAATCTATATGAAGTCTTAAGACCATGCTCCCTTAAAGCTCAAAAGAACACTAGTAGGCCTAATGAGCAAGTTAGAAGGACATCATGGCAGGTGACATGAACTAAGAGGAGTCATGAAGATAAGGAATTTTGATTGAAGGAATAAAGTTGTTTCTTAGTTTTCATGATGCCTTCAAGGTGGTTGATGACACTATAATATCAAGTGGGTCTAATTAGGCCTATTTATGCTTGAAAGACACAATCAAGACTGTATACTACTGTGTTACCAACTGTTAAGAGATTTGAAATAGGTATGTGCCCTCAAAAATGTGTTATTATGGTGTAAAGATGAGTATTTAGTGTGAACTAAGCCCCTTAAATGAATTTAAATGATCTAAATGTCACAAAGGTACATCAGGATCATAAAAGAAAACCTCTATAAACCTTGTTTAGCATAGATTAAGGTATTTTAGCAGTTTTTAAGGTAAAGTTCATATGTTGATTTCCATATTTATCAAACTCTTTGAAATATTTTCCAAGTTGGTAAGGTGACCTTGACCCACAAAGTGTTTTTGGCATCATGTTGATCATGTTTTGAATCCATGTCAACTATTCTTCTTTTGTTTGTACAGTGAGCTAAATGTCACCTACAACAGTTATTCTTTAAGGCATCTTCAAGAAACATCATGTTAAATCATGAAGGTAGGTGGATTTAAAGTTTAAGAATTATAAATTAGATCAATGATATTTTGATATCTTAAGAGCATAGGATTCTTACCATGACATTTTACAATCTATAGTCCATAGAAAAACTAAATGTGTACCTCCAGCCATGACATTTTGGCTCAGATAGTTAGCTTTCTATGCAACATGAACTTCTTATGAATAGGTCATGAAATATGGATGAGATGTAATTATGGATGAGTAGGATATATAGGATTATTTGAACATTCTCCATTGAGTACCAAAAGGAGGATAGTTAGAAGAGAAAAGCAAATTGACTGTTAGAGCTATAGGTCAACCTAACTCAGCTTTAATTATTTCCAAGGTCAAGAAGTTAGATGAAAGAGTGCAATGACGAAATGAAATTTTATTAACAAGGAATCATTCATATGAACTATCAATGTTAAATATAAGGTTATAAATATTTTTTTAAAGTAATAAACCTCTCAAAGAGCATACACAGGCCTTAAGGAGTTATAGTCAAATAAATGAACCTACAACACAACTTGTGTACTAAGTGCATAAAAGATTTTGAGAGAGGGGATTTGGGGGTTTTAGATGATTTTAAAATATTATAATAGGTTCTAAATCCATGTCATATACCTATTCAAGGTCATGTTGTAGTCACATTATTTCATATAAGCCAAAGAGTAGTAAATGCATCTACAACTAATGTACCTATAGGTAATCTTTGTAAAGGATGAGAATGTGGATAGAGATCATGGATGTGATGGTAATAAGTGTTAGAGATGATTTTAAATGATATATAATAGTAAGGAATGGAATCTATTTACATTATAATGGTCTAGCAAGGTTAGGCTTAGTAGGACAATGCTCAACCCAAATGACATAGTCTATTAAAAACCCATAGGCCCATTCACAAGCATAGTGAGAAGAGTTTTTTTCTCACTAGAGATGGAATTATGATAGTGAAGAGGGAGTGTATATGACCTTGATGAATATATTTATCAATTTGTGATCATGAGAGGAGGAGAGAAACTCAGTTCATAGACCTCTAGGGTCAACAAGTCCAATTTGCATAAAAACCCTCAATGGTGAGAATTCAATGTTTCAGACCTTTTGTAAGGTCAATGATTATGGATTATCATGATGAATCATTTAGTGGATAATATAAAACATGTTTAGATCTTTTTTTGATATCAAAATGAGATTTGAGGTCGTAAGACCCAAAATGGTCTTTCTCGTCCTTTTCATATGCAGTCACTATCCTAAGAGGTAAATTTGCCTAGCTTATAACTTGTTGCAGGAGCTCTGTAGTGTCTTAAGGTTTACTAAGTTATTGGGAGGGGTTCCATATTTCAAAAATCTAGATTTGGTTCATCCCTTTAGTCTCACACTTTATGAACAATCAACAAGAAGACAAAGAACCCTATTTTGCCTAAGAAGGAGCTCAAAGAAGTTAGATGTTTGCTCAAAATTTTCATGAGGAGATGCATGGGAACTCAAGCCCGTAAGATATTTTATAAGGGTCCCCCAATACAAATTATTGGCATTGGTTTTTGGAATGGACCCCTGTTCTTTATGAACCATTATTAAGAACATAAACCTCTTTAAGCCCTACAACTAACCTGATGGAGAAGATATGTTTCTTGATGCCTTCAAATGAAATAATTTGACCTCCAAATGATTATTTTTATACTCACAACTATCCTAAGTGTCACTTCCAGGTGTTTGTTCACAAGTGCAGGTATAAAAGCATATGGTACAAGGCAAAATAGGTAGTTTTACGCTTGTTTTTTAGCGTATAGGTAGTGGAGTGACATATAAACCATTTACATAGGTTTTTTGGGGCTTGATATAGGTTACACAATCATTCAAACTCTTATAAATTTCCCTCAAGTTGTTACACCACTCTTGCAAGTTGGTCACTAGGTCCAAAGGTGAGAAAAACTTGGTTTTAGAAGCCAAGAATCAATGGTGAAGGCCTATGAGTGAAATAAGAGTCTTAAATCTCAAAGTATGAGTTATGTAAGGATTATATAGTTCTCATCAAGTCACTGTCAAGGACAAAAACCTTCAAGTTTCATGAAAAAAATCTCAAACATACACAAGCATATAGGCTTGTCAATGGTCATTTCATGGTTTGCCCATCTACACAACACCCCAAAACTTTAAATTTGTCATGGATAATTTTATTAGACCAATAAAATTGAATCAAACACTTTTTTTAGGTTTCACACTTGTGGGTGGCCATTTGGGCCAAATCTCTATTTTTAGGCCTAATTATAGAGAGAAATGATAGAAAAGAGATACTTCCACTTGGATTTGGATCTTTAAAATTGGTATGGAGATGTAAGGGGATACAAGGTCCTAAAATTGTGCTCATTTCTCTAGTATATTCTGTACACTCTTCTACATAAGGAGCTTTACCAATTTTTAGGGTTATAAGGAATGGGTGAAAAGGCAAGCAAAAAGAGAAAAATTGCATCTTTTGGAGGTTTTGATGGCTCCAAATTCCTTGTTGTATGTCTAAATTGATGTTTATAATCCATACATGGAATATATTTTCTTGATTCAAAGTGAAACCCAATTTTCTCTCTCATATGCCTCTTTGCTTCAGAAGGAGCCAAACAATCAAATCACCAAATTGATGCATAAAAGATATTCAAAAGGATTTATTGTTGTTCTTATTTCCCTCCTATTCCTACTAAAGTATTAACAATTTATAAATTTTATTTTAAGAAGGATTCAAAGGTTGAAAACATCTCTAACACTCTTAACAAGACCTTCTTTCCTTCCTATGCATAACAAAGAGATAAAGTCAAACAAGCATCAATGAGCCTTCTAAAAACCCAATTAAAGTGGTGAAACCTCA
The DNA here is from genome assembly GCA_037957365.1 of Torreya grandis. NCBI lineage: Eukaryota > Viridiplantae > Streptophyta > Pinopsida > Cupressales > Taxaceae > Torreya > Torreya grandis. Next base: position 1,453,049 of record JARHVA010000690.1, read on the forward strand.
TTAATGGATTAAAATAAGATTTAAATGGATAATTAATGAATACTTAAAGACCTATTTTCAAGGAGGAAGACTCATTCATAAAAAAGGACATATGAGCTAGTATATAGGGTGTGAAAGCAAGGATATAGACACCTTCAAAGCAATAAATATTGACCAATAAATGATGAATACATTTTAAATATTCCATAACAAAGGATAAGACACCTCTACACCACTATAAGGACATAACTTAAAGGAGAGATTATAGGAAACACTACGTAGCACTTGAGGGTTTTGAAGACCAAACTAGTCATCCCTATTTTGGGGTTGCTTTGTCTCCCCTATCATTTGATTTTATATTTTTACTCTCTTTTCCAAAATGGTATTATCAATATTTTTATTTCATTATCCTAAAAGTATGCCAAATTTTTTTACTCACCTCTTGAATAAATAAGAAGCTTTTTTCCTCCATTTTCAGGTTTTGTGTGAAGTGTATGGTGATTGTTATTGATATAGCAGTGTGAATCAGTTATTTTTCTATGTTATTGTTTGGTTTTTTATCTCCATACAATATATTTAAGTTTTTATAGGTCATACTAAGTGTCAAGATCAATATTAATCTAAGTTTGGATGTGAATTCAATCCCTTTTCATTCCTTCCATACAAAGAGTGAGTTTGTTAATTCCTTTGCATGAAACATTGTTGTAGAAGTCATACCTAAAGTGAAGAGAATGTGTGAAAGCTTATAACCTTCCTCAGAGTGTCAATTTCAAGCATAAATGGTCATATACATTGGTGCATGACCTTTAGTTCAAGTTTTCATTTCAATTCTAGTACAAGCAGTATCCCTTTCACCCTTTTCATAGTAAAAATTCAATAGTTAGTAGGAATAGGATTAGTTTTAGTGAGTGCATCGAGGGAACCAAAACTCTATCTGGAGATTCTCTCCCTTCCAAAGTCACCCATACTTTGGAGAGATTCTATTATTTTAGCAGGAGTGGGAAGTAGCACACATTTTCACAAGGGTAGAGCTCTTGATTAACAATAGTTTTTGGCATGCCTGATGGGACACATACTCCTTGGAATAGCTGAAGTTTAAAGCTGGAGAAAAGAATTTGCAGAAGCATAGGACACTCATCATCATTTGAACTAGAGGATTCCCTAAAGTTTAAATATTCTTAGAAATAGGCTAACACACCTTTCATGCCAGAGGCTATCACAAGATCATCAAACAAAGCTATTCTTTTTGAATTCATTGGGTTACCTTCTCATTATTATAAAAGGAAAAGATTTATAAAGACAAAATTCTATCCTATAAATTAATTTCGATCTCCTCAACAACCTATCATACTAGACAGTGCAATTCCCAATATCCAAATGGCTTTGTCTAGGAATCAGGTGTTTATCTCATTCAATAGAGGAATCCCATTGAATCTTGCCTAGTATGATGGTATACATTCCTTTCTTCTTAGGGGAAGACCAAACCATGCCTATTAAGCACATAAAATATGTTTCTAACCTTTGTTTAGTCCACAATGTTGTCCAGGGTAACGTAGCTATTAGACTACTTGTTGCATCCTTCAAAAGAAAAACACTGCAGTGCTATAGAAACCTTCCACTAAATTTCATTGCTTCCTAGGATGACTTAGGTGTATCCTTTTGTAGGTAGTTTGAGGACAAATCTGACCACCTATCCTAGGTTGAACAACTCACCACCATAAAGAAGGATCCTCATGAGTTTGTGACAAATTTTAACCTTAGATTCTAAAAAATGTGGACTACGATACCTCTAATGATTAGGCCATCTCCAGAATATGCATTTTATATTATCTAAGAGCTCTTAATTCAAACATTAGTGTCATGATTCAATAAATGGGTGACACTACTTTACCAGATGCTTATGAAGTGTAAAATAGAGTAGAGAACAATTTGATTCAAGTTGGAAAATTGGCACCTAGACCTCCTATGACTTTTTTCCTAGAAACACAGCCAATACCAGCCCCTCAAGCTCCTCCTATGGCTCCCATTCTAGCCCCTTAGGAATAATTTTTAGCCCTTCTTAGTCAATCAACTGAGATTGGAAAGATCAAAGGAATGTTGCAATATTTTAGGAATGAAATTGTCCAACTGAAAAGACAATAATAACAAGCAAATAGGCCTTACCAAGCACCTAATGAGCCTACCTATCAGCCTTTTAGAGATAATAAACCTTCCTATCAAGTCTTCAGAGAACAAAATCCTTCTTATCAAGCTCAAGGAGATATCACATAGGCTAATCCATATGCAATAATTGATCCTAATGATCCTTCTTCATACATAGCCATTATTCCTATGCCAACACAAAATGATATGATGCCAAATTTAGGTTGGCAACCATCAAATCAGAATGATATGCAAAATCAAACCGTAGTTAACCAATCTATGGTGATGCCTCAAATGACTCAGAAAGAGGCTTTTCTTCAAGAAGTTCAACATAGTGAGGGTATGGCACAACAAGATAAGGTGAATCATGGACAAAAAAAATTGGATTTAACTTTTATTAATTGGCAACTTGATGACCATGTAGCTTTGAATCAAGTTGGTGACTCTGGTACCTCCAACAATGTGGTTACAACTGTAAAAAGAACAAAGAAAAGGGATATTTAAGAGACTAAAGAGGTGGGTCATGTTCTAAGAATACCTCATATTGTCCTTAAAAGTGTCAATAATTAGTTTGACTCCCCAACATCACAAAAAAATGAGAACATAGAGGTTGAAAAATCTCATCAAGTACCACAAGTGCAGGGTCAGTCGATTGTGCAAAGAGTGCAGCCAAAGGTGAGTACAAATCCTTTCAATATTATTGATACTATGAAGAGGTAAAATATTATCATAATAATGTGGGATTCCTTAGCAATATCAGGGCAAAAAGACATGATAATTCAAGAGATTTCAACCCTTAAGTTGTCACCAAAACAAGTTGAGAAAGAGAGCATAGTTTTGGCAAACTTAGATCAACCAGTGAGACAACAAGTGAAAAAAGCACATAAAGAGGTAAAAGTGGGAAAAAATGAGGTAAAAAATAACAAAACACATCCATTTTATCTCTCTTTGACTGTAAGCAATACCCTAGTTCATAATTGTATGGTAGATAGTGGAGCTAGTAATATTGTCATGCCTAAGCAAATTACAGACAAGCTTGGTTTGGTGTATGAACCAAACACCAAAGGGGTATTTCATCCAAATGGATCATAAAAAAAGACTATTGTAATGATAAAATACCTAAAACTAACATTGCATGCTTCCCAAAACATTTCTATTCAACAAGATGTAGTGGTGGTGGACTTGCCTCCCTATTTTGTCATGTGCTTGTCTAGAGATTTCACCTCAAAGATTGGCGATTACTTATCAAATGATTGGAAATATTTGATGTTTATAAAAAGGTATGGGACCAAGGTAAATATTCATTCCAAGACTATTTCATGCTTTCACTTGGAGCCTTACATGCCAAGTGTTGTGAACATAAACTATGTTATTTTGGATGAGGTGGAACAAGCTAGTGAAATAGAAGCCAATTCACCTCTTGAAGGAGTTACTGATATTTTCATTGATGAATGGACCTCAAAATTTCATGAACATGATCCATATAAAATGATTGAATAGGAGGGACTTGATATATATTGCCTTCATGAAAATGATGCACAAATTCTAGCCATGGTGAAGGAAGATGGTCTTTGGCATCTCTACTTTGATGGGTCAAGAAAAAACCATGATACTAGGGCCGAAATGATTCTTATATCACCTAAAAAACAAATATATTATTTTTCTATTAAATTTTAGTTACATTGTTCCAATAATGTAGTAGAATATGAGGCTCTAGTCTATGGTTTGCAGTGGGCTAAGAAGATGAGAATCAATGTTTTATAGGCTTTTGGTGATAATGAACTTGTAGTTAAAAAGTGAGAGGGAGGAATGTATGCAACAATGCCTTGATTAGATCTTAAAAGCATAGAGTTTGGGACCTACTTGAATATTTTGAAGCTTTTGATATTCAGGCAATGCCAATAGAAAGGAATAAACATGCAGATAGATTGGCTTCCATAGGAGCTCAGTTCTGTATCCCAATTGATGTAAGGAGTGAGAAAAATTAGTCAAATATCAAAATTGTTGTGAGGCCTTCCATTCCTAACAATCATGAGAACTAGCAGGTTTTTAAAGATGACAATCAGATTATTAGATTCTTACAAAAGGAGGCTGAATTCTCTTCCAGAAATCAATCAAAGCTCTTACAACAATATAGGTATCAGATTATTCAACTTAAGTCCAATAAGTTTCCCAAAGGATTGGTCACTCTTGAAATCATACTCAGTAGAGATGATAAGATGAAGAGAGAGAATTCTTCACTGTCAACTAAGGAAGAACACTATGCCAATATTGAGATAATAACTAAAAAGAGTCTTAAACTGGGTAAATTATGTACTCCATCTAAAAAGGACTCATTTATTGATTTATGTGTAAATTTTATTGATGTATTTACATGTCTGTATAATGACTTAAGGGATTTGATCCGAGTTTAGCTCAACACACCATTGAGCTAGAGGTTGAAACAAAATCAGTTAGACAAAGGCAAAGACCCATCAATCCAAAACTTGAGACTTTGATGAGAACTAGGCTTCATAAGCTCATTAAATCAGCCATCATCTCCCAATCAAACATTCTAATTGAGTGGAAAATGTTGTTGCAGTAAGGAATAAAAATGAAATCAGACTTTGTGTAGATTTATGTGATTTGAACAAGGCTTCTCTCAAAGATCATTGCCCATTGCATTCCATAGAGAAAATATTATAGTTGGTAGTTGGTTCAGAGAGGTTCTCATTGTTGGATGGGTATAATAGATACAACCATATTTTTATTAATGAGGAAGATCAGTTTAAGACAACCTTCACTACCAAGTGGTGGAATTTTGTCTCTAGGAAAATGCCATTTGGTTTGTAAAATGCTATATCAACCTTTCAAAGAGCCATGGATATAGCATTCCAAGGTCTAATCAATAGGTTTATTCTTATCTACTTAGATGACATTATTTTATTTTCAAAGACCCATGCAATCCAGAACTTGAGACTTTGATGAGAATCATCTCAAGTAGGTGTTTGAAATATGTAGACAATATGGGGTGTCTCTTATCCCCAATAAATGTGTCTTGTCGGTATATGAAGATAAACCTCTTGGACATGTGGTTTTCAGACACGGATTAAGAAATAATCCTAAGAGGATAGACTCCATACTTTCTCTATCTTTGCCTAAACATAAGAAGGCATTAAAAAGCTTTATAGGCAAGATAAATTTGATAAGGAGATATATTTTTGATTTTACAACTTTGAAAAAGCCACTTACATCCATGCTTAATAAGAATAAAATTTTCAGTTGGACTAAGGAAGGCATGAGGAGTTTTGAAGAAATAAATCAAGCAATAGCTAGTGATGTTACCCTTATTAATCCTGACTTTTCAAAATACTTCATCTTGTATACATATGCTAATGTGGACACAATTTAAGGTATACTCATGCAACAAAATCAAGAAGCTTTGGAGCATCTAATAACTTTATTTATTCAAGGCTTGGAGGAATATGAGACAAGGTATACTTATGTAGAGAAAGGTATACTTATGTAGAGAAACATGTTCTTTCAATAATCAGATCTCTTAAGAATTTTAGATAACTATTATCTAACAATGGGATACATCTGATGGTTTCTCATCCAAGTATCAAGGAGTTCTTGTTGAACAAGGACATAAATGAGAAGAAGGTAGGTTGGATAACAAGAGTGATGGAGTATGACATTGAAATAAAGGTCACTAAACTGATTAAAGACAACAGACTATGTGAATACCTAGCCCAAGACTTGCAAGAGAATAAAGAAATAGTTTTAGTGCTAAATGATGAATAAATTGTAATTAATCATACATCATCTTCAAGATAGTTTCAAGACTTGGTAAGGTATCTCTAAGATGGTTTCTATCCTCCTAACTTAATTTCATCAAGGAGGATATTTTAGATTGAAATATCCTTTTCTCTTTGTTGATGGTGTACTTTTCAAGAAAGACATCAATGGTTTGTTGTTAAGGTGCATTGAGCTAAGCTAAACACAAAGATTTCTTGAAGAGTTCCATGATGGACATGGTGGAGGGCATTTCTCAGCAAGAACTATAGCCCTTAAGATCATGAGAGGTGGGTACTATTAACCAATTATATTCAGTAATTGTCATGCTTGGATGAATAAATGCAAAAAATGTGCTATGTTTACAGAAAAAGAAAGACTTACATCCTTACCTCTCCAACCCATTTCAGTGGATTAGCCTTTTGTCTAATCGGTTTTGGACTTCATTGGCCTCATTAACCCACCTTCAATCTCAGGTCATAAGTGGATCCTTACTGCCATAGATTACTTCACGAGATGGATAGAGGCAGTAGCTTTGAAGGAAGCAAATGAATCCAATGTGTTAGATTTTTATGAAGGTTTGCTTAAAAGATTTGGCATTCCCTCCACCATAATTTTATATAATGCCATGTCTTTTATGGGAGCTAAGATCAGTTAATGGGCTATTCAACATGGTTTATACCTCAACACTTCATCAAACTACTATCCACAAGGTAATGGTCTTGTTGAGTCCACCAACAAGAACCTATTAAAGATCATAAGGACTATTGAATATAATCAGAGATCATGGAATTTGAAGTTGAATTCATCTCTATGGGCCGATAGGATCACCTATAATAGGTTTATATCCAATTCAACTTACAAGTTGGTTTATGGAAAGGAAGCAAGGTTGCCCATTTCTCTTGAGTTTCCTACTTTAAAACTAATACACCAATTGGATTTATTGGAGAATGAACTAATGGAGATAAGGTATGTTGAGATTATGGAGTTATAAGAAGTTAAAAATCAATCCATGATAACCATGGAAATTCATCAAGCACAAGTGAAGAGAACCTTTGACAAGTGGCATCTTCAAAGAGTTTCAAAGAAGGAGTCTTGGTTCTCAAGTGGGATGAGGACAGAGCTAAACCAGGAAGGCACACCAAGTTTGATTCCATTTAGAGTGGCTCTTACATAATCTCTAGTTTCAAATCCCACAATGCTTTTCAAATTGCTAATATGGATGGTGAGGAGCTTTTAATCCTAGTCAATGGGATACATATGAAGCTTTTGTACATAGTTTTTTTTATTTCCTCCAAGTGTTATCCTAGCACATTAGTTTGTTTATGTTTTGTTTCAAATAAGTTATTTTCTTGCACATTTGTATTTTTAGTTTGTTTCCCTTGTTTAGTGTGGCTTCTTTCCTTGTTTTAGAGGAGAAATAGCCATCTTGTTTCAGGTCAAGAGTCTTGTATTCATTGATCAGATATGTTAGTGTTAATTTAAAAATGTAAGAGTGATATTATGAGTCTAAAATAGATGTCAATGGTCTAGTTCATAATCATATCAGGCATGCTTCCCAACTGAGTCACTAAAATGTTGACAATTTTGACCTCATAGGTTAAGATATCACCCCTATAACGTGAAACTTAATCTTTCATGTTGTTTTCCTTATTGGATACTATGTTGTAGTTATAATGTCTTTTAAATGGTAATCTAAAACCTTGATTAGCAGATTTTAAGGAAATTTTGATGAATTCAAGGTTTTGATCATCATGGCCATGTGCTTGTCTCGCCACCTCTTGACCTATTTTAAGTTATTTCAAGTGATGATAAGGAGTTTAAAGCATCTTGAGAGGCCTCATGGCTTATGTCTATATACACATAATATTTTCAAATTTTTATCAATTACTAACACTTTATAACTTGTAAGAACCCATCGAGTCTCAATCTCTCTTAGTGCATGCCCTAAGGGGTGCATTGAGAAAGGGGTGAGTAGACCATTAGTGTTTTTCAAGATTGTTGTACCTTTTTCCACTTGTTATGTACACACTTATCTCCTAAAAACCTTATCCCTAAGCTTGTTATTCTCTTTTACACCCTCCTCTAGTCATTTTCCACTTTTATTTACCTTCTCCTAGCCTAAATCCCCTTTCAGTAGTTTTTAAACTACGTCGGTAGTGTTGACATTGTATTGTTTATCATCATCCCACAGTGTTGACGTAGTTCATTTTTAGCATGGGTCAAATAATACTAGGTTGATTGAGTTGACCTTGTTAGCCAGAATGTTTGTAAGGGTTTAAGGTTAGAATTGATTATATATAGAAGTTTATTTCACCATTATTGAGAGAAGATAAGAAGTAAGAGTTATTGCACATTTGCTTATTAACCATTCTACTTGAGGAGCAAGCTTAGGGTTTCATACTTTATTTAGATATACAAATATTATCTTGTGGAGAAGTCTTTTGGATGCATTGATAGGTTGTGTAGTCTAAAGCTGATTTATCCTTGTTATCTTTACATACCACAACAACTTCTTGTGAAGTGCCTTGGCCAAGGGAGAGATTGAGGTTCAACAGGTTCATCTTCAAAGTTAAGTATTCTTAAATTTGTTCCTCATTTGTAAGAGTAGATAGATATGTATTTGTACTTCTCTTCCATAAATTAGGATTCTATATACATTGACATGAGTATATGTCTTCTATGCATGTTTACTTTTATTGTTTCTAATCTCCACTTTGTTTCGCAAGCTTTGGTGAGCACTAGATTATATTTGCTTTACTTGTTATTAGTTTAGTGAGATATCAAAACATAGGACTCCCTTAGGTTGATTATGTGATTATACTTGATCAGAGGCTTTTAAACCCTCCCTAACATGGTTTATTATGGTAAGAGATCCCCTAATCGGGTCTAACATATCCTCATCTTGGTCGTGTTCTCGATTATCTAATGTATTCCCAATTAGAAGTGTATGGTATGATCTATCTTATTTGAGTTAGGATTGATTTATAGACATGACTCATTTTTTATTGCATACATTCACTGAACCTGACATGAACCTAACCCTTGCAGGTTTTAATTCACTTATTTCATTATTTTATCATTTTTATTATCATATATTTATGACACTAGGTCAACTGTATCAACATAATTCTAACTTTTGTGCATAGGTTTAACATATAGTCACATCAATACGACTTTGTTCTGTCTGTGTAGGATTTTTACTAGGTTTAGACTACTAGTTTGACCCAATCAACCCTATACACTTTCAGACATCTAGTTCAACATACTAGGTCGACCCTGTGCATTTTTAGGTTTTCAACAAATAGGATCTGCAAAGCTAGGTCAACCTAGTTAACATAGTTAGTAGAATTTGCAAGTACAAATCAAGGTTCTTCAATAATAATCTCATTCTTCTCTACATCCTCCAACCTACAAATGTTCCTTTCTATTATTCTTTGTCATTTCTAGCATTTGTTATAGTTCTATTTTTCATAGTTTGTAGTCTTTAAAACCACCCCTGTACAGTCAACTAGGTCAACACTGTCGACGTAGTTTTGTATTCTATGTTATATCTAAAAAACTAGGTCAACAATATCAATGTAGTTAATTTTCATACCCTTACTTTTGCAGCATATAATCAATATTGTCAACTATATTTTGTATTCTCTACATACACTATTCATTAAATTGACATTATACTATGTTTCAAGTTGGAGTTAACACTTATATGCTAGTAATTAGCTCACACTTTCATTCCTTATTGCTTGCATGATTATAATAGACCACATAGTCTAATTAGGTGGTTTTAAATATACCGTTTAGTTTCACTATTTTTTATTTTATGCACACACTACCAAATCACATAATCTTAAAAAATATTTTAACAATTGTCTACCCAAGGCCTACCTACTTGGATTTCATCACCAAGGGGGAAGCCAACTTGGTTTTCTAGCAAAGTATAAGCACATGGTTAATTTTATATTATGGCTAATCACCTGACACCTTTATTACTATGGTGTGTGAAGTGAGGGGGTAGGCCCTAATACCAAGCCATTGCTATTGCCAATATAGATCCCTTTTAGCCCAAATGTCTTGAAACCATCCTTAAATTGATTTATAGTTCCTTGCTTACAGCCAACTTCCTATCACATCTAAAATCATATTCTAATAATATAACAACACTCAGGATGACCACTTAGTTATCATTTACTTTCCAAGATGATTGCTTGCTTTATTCAATTGTATGTTGTATTGTAAAAACTTACATTGGCCAGCATTGATGCAAGGTTTTGTGTTGTATGCCTCAAATAGATCATCTTCATTGACCCAATTGATTATGTGTTTACTTCCATTTCTTAATTTCAAAGTACATTGCAAAAAAAAATCTATTTTTCAGAAGACTGTCATCTCTATCGACATAGTCTCTTACAAACCGATTTGCCTATCTCCCAAGCATACTAAGTTGACTGTGTCGACTTAATATCACTCACAAATATCTCCCTAGATTACTAAGTTGACTATGTCAACTTAGTATCTTTATGAACTATCTCTTTAGCATACTAAGTCGACTATGTCAATTTAGTATCTTTCTGAATTGTCTCCCTAATATATTAGGTCGACTGTGTCAACTTAGTATCATTCAACAATGTCCTTTTTTGCTAATTTTGTCCTTATTTTTCCTCCTACCTTTCTGATATCCACTTTTGCTTGGCATCATGAATCCTCTTATCAAATTATTTTTTGATAATCCCAACCCATTTTGAATGTACATGGGTTGTTCTCTCCTACCCCACCTGTCCACCATAGAAGACAACTCTTTATGGTGTAGCTCTTCATCACATGGTTCTAAATATTCTCAATTTTGATCTACCCCATACCATATAATAGATCCAAAAATTCCTATTAGACAATTCCTAAACCATGACAATCATATACCTTATACCACTTTACACCTTCTAAACCTAGAAGTCGTAAATTCATCAACCCATCTACATCAAATGTTGGAACCTCACATTATGTTCCACCTCTTATAACCAATGTTCACAATCCTCTTGTTATACCCATAACAAGATCACCAAGCCTTATCACTACCCAAAGTAACATGGTTGAAACCACTCAAATTGATAATCTAGATGATTCCCAATTATTCAAAAACCATGATGATAATATTATTTACACTCTTACGAAGAATGGTGGATTTACCAAGATTCCTTCTTCTACTACCATATTTAAGACAACTAACACTAATGTTAGGAATCTTCCACCTACAAATAATCCTCCTCCCACCAACACTAATAATCCTCTTCCTAACAACACTAATACCCCTCCTTTAAATCTAAAAATCAACACAACTCAAATTCTTGCACAAGTCATACATCAAATGAACATAATGTAAACTTTTAACACCTCTCAAATGATGGACATACAATAACATTTATTACACATGACCAGTCAACCACCACAAGTCATCATGTCTCAACCAAATCAAAATTGTATCCCTCTTTCTCTTAGATATGCCAATGGGAATATCATCCCTTAACCTCCAATGAATAATTAAACTCTTTAACATCTTCAAAATGAACCTTGAGCCCCATTCATTACATCCATAGATATTAGAAACATTTTTACAACTATCACATATGATGGGACTAAGGACCCTGCTATCTTTCTTAAGTCTTTTGGTAATCTCTATAAGGAATGGGTTGAAACTAACACCTTTGCTACCACCAAGATCTTATCAAAAACTTTTATTGGTGATGCACTTGAATGGTACAACCAAATTCTTAGACATTTCATTTTAGAACTAGAGGATTTAGTCAATGCTATAGTCAAGGAATTCCAACATGATGACCTTCTTGAAAATTATCTTGGCCATTTCATCAATGTCAAACAACTTCCTAATGAATCTACTCATACTTTCATCAAATTATGGAAGTCTCTCTCTCAAAAAGTGTACCATAACATGAATGATGATACTCTTTTAAAACTATTTGTTACTGCTCTTAAACCTCCCCTTCAATACAAAGTTCAAATCTTTTCACCTAAAAATTTAGAAGAAGCCTTAGACCGAGAAAAAAGGCAAGACTTTCTTATGACTCAATTGAACCATCTCCAACAACTACTAAAGAACTTTTTCAATCATTTTCTCATAACATTGATTCATCCAACCTCCCCAACCTCAAAATGGAGCATCCAATTCAACCAATTTTAATCCAGCCCACCATCCCTTGAGTTTAGAACAACTTAAGAAGAAATTTTGACCCTCTAAACCCATGAGCTTTGATCCTTCCAAACCTCCTCTAAAATTATACAATCCTGATAAGTTGTCCATTTTACTTATCATGCATATAACCTTCATGGAATGATTTATATACTTTACTTGTTAGCCCAAGATTTGTGTTCATTAGTCAAAATGTCTTAATTACTTGGTGTTGACAGTTCTTAGCCTTTCTCACTTGTCTAGTGTGTCTCATTATTGTTAAGGATGTTCACATCACCCATATGGTGCCTCACATTCCTTATTTACATCATATTTTTTACATATTCCCTTTTTTGGATATTGATTTTATCTAATCACATCTACCTTATTACGTATATTGGTTTATATTTTGTGAGTTGCATTGTAAGACCTTGAATAGGACCAGACCTTTCTCACAAACACCCTTACACCATTTGTTTACCATACCATCTCATTGTCATACTAGTCATGTTATTAGGTGGTTGTGTTTTCTTACATTGTATCTCAAAACAAGCACTAATTTTGAGTTTTCATCTTTTAGAGCTTTTTAATTTTAAATTATCTATCATGTTCTTATTTTATTTATGTGGACTTCATTTATCTTACATATAAAATTTGGAATTCTTACATGTTTATATTTATGTATGACTTCTTCATGTTTGTCTTACATCTTGAATTATATTTCAATTTCAATCACTCATGTTTTGATTTATGTTTGATTTGACATACTTATCTTACATGGAGTTACTTGTCACTTGCTTACATAAATTTGCTAAAGTTTTCTTGCATTGATATTTCATTTTGTCATTTATGTTTTACATACTTCCTAACGTGATTTAGTATGTTATACATTCCTTTTTGCCATTTATGTTTTCCATACGTTCCAATATGATTTACTTTATTCTACAATCATTTATCATTCATTTTCCAATCATTTGTCATTTATTTTCTATCATTTTGTCACTCATTTGCCCTCAATCTTTTTGATCTAACCTTGCCTTAACAATCCTGATTTGCCAATTTTTCAAAAAACCCTCATATCTTTGTCTCTACTAACTCTCTTTTTTCAAACCATAAAATGTTTTGGAATCATGATGATGTGGAGAATCTTTTCCACTATTATATGCCTATCTTCCAAAAATTTCAATTTTTGGCTATTTTTTGCACTAATTTATACAGGTTCACTTAATCTTCTTTATATTAGGATGTCATCACATCTCTTGCAGTCTACTTCTTTATCTATAGCACTAACGTAAGTAAAGGTATGTATTTTTCAATTCTATCCTTTTATTTATCTTATTTGCTCCTTACTGCACTTTACTAGCATTAGCATTATGTGTTATCATATTCTATTTTCTAAAGCACCATCACATGTTGCACTCACATGACACATGATGACCTTCGAACAGGGCATATGTATACACATAATATTTTCAAACTTTTATCGATTACTGACACTTTGTATCTTACAAGAACCCATGAAGTCTCAATCTCTCTGAATGCATGCCCTAAAGGGTTCACTAAGAAAGGGTTGGGTAGACCATTGGTGCTTCATAAGATTGTTGTCCCTTTTTCCACTTGTTATATACACACTTATCTCCTAAAAACCTTATCCCTAAGCTTGTTATTATCTTTTGCACCCTCATCTAGTCATTTACCCATTTCATTTACCTTCTCCTAGCCTAAATCCTCTTTCCACAATTTTTAAACTACGTCGATAGTGTCGACTTTGTATTATTTATCATCAACCCATAATACCAATGTAGTTCATTTTTAGCATGGGTCAAATAATACTGGGTCGATTGAGTTGACCCTATTGGCCAAAATTTTTGTAAGGGTTTAGGGTTAGAATTGCCTATATATACAAGTTTATTTCACCATTATTGAGAGAAGAGAAGAAGTAAGAACTATTATGCATCTACTTATTGACCATTATACTTGAGGAGAAAGCTTAGGGTTTGATGATTTATTTGGAGATACGGATCTTATCTTGTGTAAAAGTATTTTTGATGCATTGATAGATTGTGTAGCCTAGAGTTGATTTATCCTTATCATCATTACATACCACAAGAACCTCTTATGAAGCACCTTGGCCAAGGGAGAGATTGAGGCTCAGTGGATTCATCTTCAAAGGTAAATATTCCTAACTTTGTTCCTCATTTGTAAGAGTAGATAGATATGCATGTATACTTCTCTTCCATACATTAGGATTCCATATACATTGATGTGAGTATATGTCTTTTATGCATGTTTACTTTTATTGTTTCTAACCTTCACTTTGTGCCACAAGCTTTGGTGAGCACTAGATTAGATTTATTTTAATTATTATTAGTTTAGCAAGATATCAAAACATAGGAATCCCTTAGAGTTGTTGCATGATTATTCTTGATCGAAGGCTTTGGAACCCTCCCTAGCATGGTTTATTATGGTAAGAGATCCTCTAATTGGGTTTAGTGGATCCTCATCTTAGTCATGTTCTGATTATATAATGTATTCCAAATCAAAAGTGTATGGTATGATCTATCTTCTTAAAGTTATGATTAATTTATAGACATGATGCATTTATGATTGCATATAGTGTCAAGGTCATGACATGCTTAATAATTGATCAAACTGGTTGGTGATATATTTAACTAACTTCATAACCAATGAATACTTTTGTAGTAGTTTCATTAGGTTTCTCAAGTGGTTATGGCAATTTTAGTGATAAAAAGTCTTATTTTGAAGTTGTTTAGATAGTTATACAAGGTAAAATTGAAATTAAAGCATATTAGGAACCTTATTTATTTATTTATTTCAAGTTTAGATCCATTATTTTGAAGGAATTTCAAGTGTTAAAATTTAGAAACCTGACTTATCTCTCATATCGACTTCCTTGGCAGCTCTAGGAAGGTCATTGATTTTTTATCAATACAAATAGAAGAGAGAGAGTCAGGTCCAAATATATTTTTAAATGATACGGACCCTAATTAAATTCAATTTAGTGGCATTGGTTATCATATTCATCCCCCCATTTTTATGAATAATTGCTAATAGTATAAGGGGGTCACTATGTCCTAGTCATCCAAACAAGGTTCAAGTTTGTCTCCGTTTATTCAATTTAGAGATAGATGGATAAAAATGGTTATGGTGGGATGATTTTAGGGTTAAATAGAATATTTTTAATGTTGGAATCATCAGGTAATTTGTCTTTACAAAGAGTCTTTTGATAAGAAACCAGTTGCATGTCTTGATTGTTATGGATGGTAGTTTTCAAACATGATTGATATATAAGCTGAGTGTATTCTTCAGGAGTTTTCAAGTTCATGTTCTATTTATGATAAAAATATTTCATGAAAACTAAAGTTTCAGTTACCTTAGTCTTGAAGAGGGTCTTCCTTGAGATAGCTTGAGTGAGATGGGGTCTTTCACAAGGTATAATTGCAAGACTAATGGGTTAATAAGTGTGTGAGAGTATCTTAATGAGGTCAGCATGATATTGAAGATTTATAAAATATGATAAAGTATGGTTTTACCCTTGGTAAGATAATATATATGAGGTCTTAAGACCATGCTCCCTTAAAGCTCAAAAGAACACTTGTAGGCCTAATGAGTAGGTTAGAAGGACATTATGGCAGGTGACAAGAACTGAGAGGAGTCATGAAGACAAGGAAATTTGATTTAAGGGAATAAATTTATTTATTAGTGTTCATAAGGTCTTAAAGGTGGTTGATGACACTATGAGATCAAGTGGATCTAATCAGGCCTATGTATGCTTGAAAGACACATTCAAGACTGTGTATTACTATGTTACCAACTGTTAAGAGATTTGAAATAGGTTTGTACCCTCAAAAATGTGTTATGATGGTGTCAAGATGAGTATTTAGTGTGAAATAATCCCATTCAATTAATGTGAATGATCTAAAGGTCACCAAGGTATATCAAGATCATAAAAGAAAACCTCTCTAAACCCTGTTTAGCATAGATTAAGGTATTTTAGCAGTTTTTAAGGTAAAGTTCATATGTTGATTTCCATATTTATAAGACTCTTTGAAATATTTTCTAAGTTGGTAAGGTGACCTTGACATAGTAAGTGGTATTGGTATCATTTTTCTCATGTTTTGAATCCATGTCACCTATTCTTCTTCTGTCCATACAGTGAGCTGAATGTCTCCTACAATAGTCATATTTTAAGACATCTTTAAGATGCATCATGTTGAATCATGAAGGTAGGTGGATTTAAATTTTAAGAGTTATAAATAAGATAAATAATATTTTGATATATTAAGATAATAGGATAAGTACCAAGACATTTTTCAATCTACAGTCCATGCAAACACTAAATATGTATGTACAACCATGACATTTTGGCTTAGACAGTTAGGTTTCTATGCAACATGAAGTTCTTGTGAGTAAGTCATAAAATATAGATGAGATGGAATGATGTATTATTAGCATATAGAGGATTATTTTAACATTCCCTATTGAGGACCCAAAGGAGGATAGTTAAATTAAAAAGCAAATTGATTGTTAAAGCTACAAGTTAGCCTAACTGAGCTTTAATTGTTTCCAAGGTCAAGAAGTTAGATGAAAGAGTACAATGATGAACTAAAATTTGATGAGCAAGGAATAATTATTTAAAATAAGACACCTCTCAAAGAGCATACACATGCCTTAAAGAGTTACAGTCAAACAAATAATCCTACAGGACAACATGTGTACTAAGTGCATAAAAGCTTTTGAGAGAGGGGGTTTGGGTTTTTAGATGATTTAAAAATATGATAAGAGGTTATAAATACATGTAATATACCTATTCAAGGTCTTATTATAGTCACATTCCTTCATATATGCCAAGGAGTAGTAAATGCATATACAACTTATGCACCTATAGGTAGTCTTTGTAAAGGATGAGAATGTGGACAAAGGTCATGGATGTGATGGTAATAAGTGTTAGATATGAAGTTGAATGATCTATGAGAGTAAGGAATGGAATACATTTCCATTATAAGGGTCTAATAAGGTTAGGCTCAGTAGGACAATGCTCAGCCCAAATGACCCAGTCTACCAAAAGCCCACCGGGCCACTCACAAGCATAGTGAGGAGAGTGTCTTTCTCACTAGAGATGGAACTATGATAGTGAAGAGGGAGTGTAGATGACCTTTATGAATATATTTATCAAGTTTTGATCATGAGAGGAGGGGAGAAACTCAATTCATATTCCTCTAAGGTCAATGAATGACAAATGATTGTAAAATGCATTAAATCATGTTGGAAAGCATGTAAAACAAAAATGGCAAAAAGGAATGTAGAACATACTAAATCACATTGGGAAGCATGTAAAACATGAATGAAAAATGAAATATCAATGCAAGATAACTTGAACAAAGATATGTAATAAATTGAAAATTAAGCTCATGTAAAATAGGCAAAAAGAAAAACATGAAAGACAGAAAATAAAATGTAATTGAAGATGCAAGATAAACATGAAGAAGGCATACATGAAGAGAAACATGTAATAATGGCAAATAAGAACATGATGGAGAAAAAAATAAATCAGAAAGCTACTAAAAGATGAAAAACTCACACTTAGTGCTTGTTCGAAGATACAATGTAAGAAAACACAACCAATGAATGACATGACTAGGATGACAATGAGATGGTGTGGTAAATAAATGGTGTAAGAATGTAATCCATAGTTACTCAAAAATGTTGTTTTGCTCTACGGATAGATAAAAATAAAACAAATTAATGCTAGCATGTTTTTAAGAGGTGAATAAGGAATAATAGAAGAAGAAAAATAGATTTGGAATCACAATTTCTCTGTCAAGGGGGGAAATTAAATGGGTGGAGTGAAGAATGAAGTAAAAACCAAGGTAGATGAACTCTTTATCAAAGTCAAGACACTCAAATTAGGTTTGTCAAAACAATAATACTTTCAACCTTAAAGACTCTGAAGAACTTATATTAGCTACACAAGTCGTAGGTTAATAAATGAAGTATATAGATCATCCCATGAAGGCTATATGCATGAAAATTAAAATGGACCTACCTTCCCATAACATGTTCCTCATTCCTCAAGACTCCTTATAGAGTCATCGATCTACTATGAATATTGGGTAGTTGCATGAGAAAATAGTTAACACCATAGAGTTTGTTGAATTCCCCTATTCCAATCTACTGGCCTACCGCAACCCAAAGGACCTCAACTTTATGTGAGGCCAACTGTGGAATTTGACCTTCGATTAGAGATAGGAGATGTGCTTGTAATAATTTCATTTGGTGTGATGTTGAATTTTGAGATTTGTATGTTGCCTTTTGAATATCCATGCCTTTTATTTAAATGATTTGGCTTTTAATTTTTTTGATGGATTTATCTATTCCTCCTTCATACAGATTTGTAAAACCAAACATGGGTGTTAAATATGACTTTAATTTGAATACTTGGGATAAGGTTTCTAAGAGAGATAACTTCAAAGAGCATGGGGTCTAAAAGTCTCATAAATCCAGGTGAAATAAAAGTGATATCTTGACTTCAACCTTGTTTTATCTAATGTTGAGTGAAAGGAAAGAGAAATCAAGAGGAGTGACACATGAAACTTCAAGTTGAAAAAAAAATGTGACAAAGGGTGAAAAAGTGATATAATGATAGTAAAGTGTGATTCCTTATCATAAGAATGAGGAAAATGGAGGAAAACATGCTAACATATATTGTTGTGTAGATTCTATCTATCAAAAGAGGTAAAAAGTTAAAGTTGAGAACAAGGATCAAGAACTTGTAACCATTGAAAACTACATTCTAGAGAAAATAATGACAAGATGGTAATGTTATGAGGAGGGTCGGGTCCTATCCACGGTTTTACAATGCAACTTCATAAAAGAGAAACCCACGAGGGTGCCAAAAAGCAAAATGTGAAATAATAAATGAGAAAAGAAGCAAAAGCAATATTTTGTGAGGAGGGTCAAGTCCTATCCATGGTCTTATACTACAAACTCACAAAAAAGAAACCCACGAGGGTGAATGCTAAATAAGGGGAAAAAATAATCATAAAGCTACTAAGGAAAAGAATAACATAAAAAGATAAAATAAATATATGAGGACAAAAGTGAAAGCAAATGCCAAATATAATGTGAAATAAAACCAAAGAACATAAAGGAAGACAATGATGATGGTATAAAAATGAAATTAAAAGAAGAAAAATGCATTAAAAAAAAAACACATTAGTAAAAAAAAGCAAGTAAGATCTATGCTAACATATGTATCAAAGATGAGCATGTGAAATACAAGTCTATATTTCTCAAAAGGTTTATTGAAGTTGAATTTATTTATTATTATGTATTATAGAATAAGAGTGGGCATCGTAAGATGCCCTAATGGGTAAGTGGATGTATGGATGGGCATCATGAGATGCCCTAAAGTATGAAGGGATATGTGAATGGGCATCGCAAGATACCCCAACATGTGAGGTGGAGTGAGGTGATATTAAATCATTAGAATGATTTGCATTGGGTTGATAGGTGGATTTGGAAATAGGTAAATGTGTTGGTTTGTTAGATTTTAAAGATGTTGCATGTGACATATGATGTGTAGGAGAGGTATGAGGAGGAAGAGGAGGTAAAGGAGGACCATGTATGATATGCTTTGGAGTAGGTATTTGAACTAGGTAATCTTTTAGTTCATGTGACCTAAGAGGTTGAGGTTTAATGGATGCAATGATATGTTTAAAGTTATTCATGTTAGTTATCCTTTCTTTATTGGTGTAGGAAGAAGGATCAAATATGGTTTGAAAAAAAATAGCAAATGAGGTATGTGGGTATGGGATAATTTTTATTGTTCATTAGGTAGTTTATTTTGATGTGATTTTGGTTCTTAAGATTGAATTTGAGAAGCTTAAAGATAGTCTTGATAACGTTATTTTGCTAGAGTATCAAGATTGAAATGTGGACTAAGCAAGGAAGAAAGAATAAATTAGTGAAGATCATGACAAGACTCATGAGAATGACCTATAGTAACATGTCACTAACAAAACATATCAGGATTTTACCATTTTAGAGGAGGTTTGGAAGGATCAAAGCTCATGGGTTTAGAGGGTGGAAATTTCTTCTTAAGTTATTCTAGACTCAATGGAGGGTGGGTTGGGTTAAAATTGGTTAAATTGGATGCTTCATTTTGAGGTTAGGGAATCTTGGATGAATCAATGTTATGAGAAGATGATTGGAAAGGTTCTTTAATAGTTGTTTGAGATGGTTCAAATTGAGTCATAAGAAAGTCTTGCTTTTTTGCTTGGTCTAAGGTTTCATCTAAAGTTTAAGGTGAAAAGATTAAAACTTGGTATTGAAGGGGAGGTTTAAGAGCAGTGACAAATAGTTTTAAAAGAGTGCCATCATTCACATTATGGTCCACTTTATGAGCAATAAACTTTCATCATTTGATGAAAGTGTGAGTAGATTCATTAGGAAGTTGCTTAGCATTGATGAAATGACTATAGTGATTTTCAGGAAGATCATCATGTTAGAATTCCTTCACTAGAGCATTGACTAAATCTTCTAGTTGTGAGATGGAATGTCTAGAAAGTTAGTTGTACCAATCAAGTGAATCACCAACAAAGGTTTTGGCTAAGAGCTTGGTGGTATCAAAGGTGTTAGTTTAGACCCATTCCTTATAGAGATTACAAAAATACTTAATAAAGATAGTAGGGTCCTTAGTCCCATTATATGTGATCATTGGAGAAATGTTACCAATATCTATGGATGCAATAAATGGGACCAAAGGTTTATTTTGAATATGTTGAAGCATTTTGTTATTTATTGGAGGTTGAGGGATGATATTCCAATTTGCATCTCTAAGAGGAGGAGGGACAAAATTCAGATTTGGTTGAGACATGATGACTTGAGGTGGTTGACTAGCCATGTTTAATAAATGTTGTTGCATGTTCATCATTTGAGATTGATTGGTTGTTTGCATGATGTTTATATGTTGAACTACATGTGCAAGAAGTTGAATTGTATCAATAGGTGGATTATTATTTGTAGGAGGGGTATTATTGTTGTTAGGAAGAGGATTGTTAGTGTTCGTGGGAAGAGGATCATCTGTAGGTGGAGGATTCCCAACATTAGTGTTAGTTGTCTTAAGTGTGGTAGAAGAAGAAGGAAGCTTGGTAAAGCCACCATTCTTGTGAGGAGTGTAAATAGTATTATTATCAAAGTTTCTGAATAATTAAGAACCATCTAGATTATCAATTTGAGTGGTTTTAACCATGCTAATTTGAGAAGTGATAATACTAGGTATCTTGTTATGGGTGTAACAAGAGGATTATGAACATTGATTGTAATAGGTGGAACATAATGTGAGGTTTCAATAATTGATGTAAATGGGTTGATGAGTTTATAAAATATAGGTTTAGAAGGTGTAAAAGTGGTATAAGGTATATGATTGTCATGGCTTGGGATTTGTCTAATAGGATTCTCTGGATCTAATATATGGTATGAGGTAGATCAAGATTGAGAAGATTTAGAACCATGTGATGAAGAGTTGCACCATAAAGATTTGTCTTCTATGGTGGATAGGCGAGGTAGGAGAGAACAACCCATGTATATTTGGAATGGGTTGAGACTATCAAGAAAGAATTTGATAAAAGGCTTCATCATACCAAGCAGGAGTGGATATCAAAAAGTTAGAAGGAATAAAAAAGACAAAATTGGCAAATAAGGAAGGAAAAAAATAGTACAGGGTCGACTGGGTCAACTTAGCATAAAAATAGGGCCTACAAATAGTACAAATTTGATTGGGTCGACTTAGTATAGTAAATATAGGTTGAGAAAGTGTACAATCGACCTAGTACAACAAATAAGAAAATTAGAAAGCCTAAAATAGATTGTGAACTAAAATAAAATATTTTTTTATGGTAATTTTGAGAAGAATAGAAGGGAAATACATAATAAATTGGATTAATGTTGGCTAATCCAATTGAGGCACACAACATAAAACCTTGCACCAACACTGGTTAATGCAAGTTTTTCCAATACAAAATATAATTAAGCAAAGAGCAAGTAATCAACTTGAAAAGTAAATAACTAACTAATTGGTCAACCTAAATATTTGTTAGATTATTAGAATATGATTTTAAATGTGATGGTAAGTTGGTTGTAAAACTAGAAGGAAATCTAAGGATGGTTTCAAGTAGTTTGGGTTGAAAGAGATCTATAGTGGTAATGATGCATACTTGGTATTGGGTCTTACCCCCTCACTTCACACATTGCAACAATAAAGGTGTCGGGTGCTTAGCTATAATATACTATTAACCACACTTTATACTTGACCAGAACATCAAGTCAACTTCCCCCTTGGTGATGAAATCCAAGTAGGTTGGCCTTGGTTAGTCAAATGTTTGTTTAGATTTTGTTATTTGGTTGTGTGTGCATAAAATAGAAAATGGTGAAACTAAATGGCTAATTGAAAACCACCTAATTAAGCTATGTGATCTATTCTAAGCATGCAAGAAATAAGAAAAGAAAGTATGAGCTAATTACTAGCATATAAGTTTTATTTCAACTTTGAAACAAGGTATAATGTTGATATATTTAAATATGTATGCACATAATATAGAACAAGGTCGATAGGGTCGATCATATACTACAGAATCAAGGTTTTAAAATGAACAAGGTTGACAGAGTTGACCTAGTTATCTAGAGAGTACACAAAACACAAAATTGGGTTGATAGGGTCAATCCAGTTGACTGTGTAGGGGCAGTTTTAAAGACTACAAACTGTAAAAGGAAATATTATAAAAAAAGAGATAGAGGTATAGAAAGAAACCTTGGTGGATAGAAGATGCAGAGAATGAAGATTATTTTTCAAGAACCTTGATATATGCTTGTAAATTCTCTTAACTAGGTCAACTGGGTTGATCAAACTTTGCAACAACTTGTTACTAAGTGTTTATACTATATATGGTTGATTAGGTCAACCTAGTATCTGAATAGGATATCTAAAAGTCTGAAAACTATACTGGGTCGACTAGGTCAATCCAGTAGTTTAGACTGTAAGTTTGAAAAGCTAAAAACTTATATTAGGTTGACTGGTCGATTTAGTAGCCTGTACTTGAAAACCTATGCACAAAGGTTAGAACTAGGTCAATAGAGTCGATCTAGTATGATGAATATATGATAAAAATAATGAAAAAAAGAATGAAAGAATGAAATAAGATGAATGAATCCTATAAGGGTTAGTTCACATCAAGTTCACCAGAATGTATGCAATCATAAATACATCATATCTATAAATCAATCATGGTTCAGAGAAGATAGAGCATAATTACACTTCTGATTGGGAATACATTTGTTAAGTGGGAGCATGACCGATATAGGGATCCACTAGACATAATTAGGGGATCACTTATCATAATACACCATGTTAAGAAGGGTTCCAAATCCTACAATCTAACATAATCATGCACAACCCTAAAAGCGTCTTAAGTTTTGATATTCACTCTATTCTAGTAAATAATAAAGTAAATCTAATTTAGTGCACACCAAAGCTTGTGGCACAAAGTGGGAGTTATAAACAAAAAAAATTAAACTAAACCTGCATAGAAGATATATACTCATGTCAAGGTATACAAAATCTTAATCTATGGAAGAGAAGCATAACTGCATTATCTATCTACTCTTACAAAGGAAAAATAAAGTTAAGAATACTTACCTTTGAAGATGAACCCACCGAGCCTCAATCTCTCCCTTACCTAAGGTGTTCCATAGGATATTGTTGTGGTATGTAAGGATAACAAAGACAAATCAACTCTAGGCTACACAACCTATCTGTGCATCTAAAAGACTTCTCCACAAGATAAGATTTATATCTCCAAAGAAAGTATGAAACCCTAAGCTTTATTTCTCAAGTAGAATGGTCAATAAGTAGATATTTGTTTGAAATTATTATTCTTTGTTTATTTATTCTCAAATAGTTGGAAATGAACATGTTTATATAGGCAGATCTTGCCTTAAATATTTATGAATATGTTAGCTATATAGGGTCAACCTAGTCGACCCTGTATATTTTCAAGAGATAAACCACTAGGTCTTGAGCTAGGTCAGCTGAAGGGCTAACAAAAATTTAAGTGAAAAATATCTCTAATTAGTATAGGGTAGACCCAATTGACCTTGTATAGTAATCAGAGGCTAAACCTATACAGGGTCAACCCATTCAACCTAGTACAGTCAACTGGTAAAAGGGGGTCAAGGCAAAAAAAAGGAGGATAATGATATGATATATGTTTGGAGTTGGTAAGACTAAGAAGAATAAGCTTAGGGTAAATGCTTTTATAATACAAGTGTGTATATGGTAAGTGGAAAAAGGGACAATAGTCTTATGAAACACTAATGGTCTTCCCACCCCTTTCACGATGTACCCCTTAAGGCGTGCACTTAGTGAGATTGAGACTCGATGAATTCCTACAAGATATAAAGTGTCAATAAGTGATAAAAGTTTGAAAATATTATGTGTATACAAATTATATGAGGAAACATTGAAATTATTGAATAAATTAATGGAAGGAAAAGAATAAATAGAAGTACCCAATGAAGTGCTTGACATGTAGGAAGAAACCTATGAAATGTCAATACAAGAGTATGAAGAAGAAACACATAATGAAGTGCTTTTAAAGTCTAAATTGCAGCAGGTATAGGTGTCTTACTTGGCACCAATTAAAGAAAAAATATATGTAGGTGAATATACTATAGAGGAGAAGCAGATGTGGAATCACATAATACAAGAATCACAAGATTTGAGTCTAATAGGAGATAAGGACTCCATCATAGTAGTTGGGTGTGCATTAATGATGATATTGAGCCAAGATGAAGAAGAGATGATAGTCAAGAAACAAACAGAGTTTTAAGAGAAATAATGTTAAATCCAAGATAGTAAGCAAGAAGTTGTTTTGTTTAATTTTTTTGCTTCATGTGTAGGTATTTAGAGGAAGGAGAACCACCAAAAATTGCCAATGTTCAGTTTGGAGATCAATAGCAAGTGAGATATCATCAAAGGAGGAACTATAATAACATTAAACAAGAGTCAAGAAGGTATACATGTTTCAAATAGGCCTTGGGATCTAGGAGAACATGAATTTGAAAGAGTGATATTGTGAAGAACATCAATACAAAACAAGTTACGACTTTCATAAAAAGTTTCTTTTGCTCCTCGATAGTATGATACGAGAGCATCCTTCTTAGGATGATATGGCTTGTATTTTTTAGATTAATTTTATTTTGATCAAGTATCTAGGTAGTCAAATAGCATGTTTAGGGTGTTTAAAGGGTTTTAGGAATATTAGTACATACTTTGGAATCTTATCCAAGTGTCTTGGTGTGCCTAAGTAGGTTAGATTTCAAATTGGCATTTTCCCACTAATTCCAATTGTCAAGAATAAATAACATAGAGCAATATTAATGAATTAAAGATGGAAATAAAATGCAAAAAACACAACATAATAGAGACACAGATTTAACATGGTTCAGCCAATATGGACTACATCCACATAGAAACAATCAGTTATCTCTTATTATTCAGTCCAACAAATGAAGGAAAAAACCTGCAATACAACCACTACAATATCCTCTTCCCTCACATATAGTGTGCCACCATAATTTCAATGCCTTTATATCAAAGGAGGGTTACTATTAGGGAAAAAATGCACAAACATAATTTATACCATTAGATATACAACCTAATAGTGAACAATCCAGATTTAATACGAAATTACAATATTTTATAGTGTATTTTTAACAAAATTTTACTTCAGGGGTGCTACCCCCGAACCTCTGACAGGGGGCTTCCAAGTAGGTTGTTTCTCTCCTTGACCCCCATGGTGACCATAGTGGGGGGGTGTTCCCCCCCACACCCCCCTATCGATAACCTAACATTATAATAAGATCAGGGTCCACCATCTAATAATCTCCCACTTGAAGACTGATTGTTGCAACTCCACCATTACAACTCTTCCTTGAATTTTTCTTTGAAACTTTGATCCTGGCATGCTTCTCATCTTCCTTGTTATCCTTAAAGACCTATTAAAGTTTAAAAACTCTCCAGCTTCTCTTTAGAGACTACCTTTATTAGCATATCTATAGGGTTCTGACTCCTATGGATCTTTTCCAACTTCAGTTGACCATCTGCTAAAACTAAATAAATGAAGTGATGCCTGAGTTGTATATGTTTGGTTCTTGAGTGGAATGTTGAGTTCTTTGTTAAATGAATTGCACTCTGGCTATCACTATATAACCTACAATCTTCATGATGACATCAACTCTTCCATGAACCGTTGCATCCTTATCACCTCCTTGCTTCTGTAACTGCAACATATTTTGCCTCTATAGTTGACAAGGCAACTATCTTCTACAATTTTGAAATCTAATTAACTTTTATGTCACAAACAATGAATACATAACCTGTGGTACTCTTCTTATGATCTAAATCTCTAGCCATGTTTGCATCAACATATCCTTGTAAGGTAACATCTAAACCTTCATATCACAGCTATCTATCAATGGTCCCTCTTAAGTACCTGAAAATCCACTTCACTGCATCCTAGTGCTCTTTTCCTGGATTATTCATAACCATGCTGACAACTCCCACTACATGAGCAATATTAGGTCTCATGCACACCATAACATACATTAAACTTCCAACTACTGAATCATATGGAACTTTAGACATGCAATTTATTTCTTCCTACATTTTAGGACATTGTTCCTTGCTTAATTTGAAGTGCCCTCCCAAAGGTGTACTTACAGGTTTTGCATCTTACATATTGAACCTGAATAACACCTTCTTGATTTACTCTTCTTGAGACAATGTTAATCTTGTATTTTTCTTGTCTCTTGTTATTATCATACCAAGGATTTGCTTTGTAGCACCCAAATCCTTCATTGCAAATGAATCTGCTAGTTTTCTTTTCAGCTCATTTATATCATGCATGTTAGACCCTAAAACAAGCATGTCATCTACATACAATAATAAGATAATATATCTGCCATTTTCTAATCTCTCAAAGTAAACACAGTGGTTAGAATGACATCTACTATAACCTTAATCTATCATAAACATGTCAAATTTTAAATACCACTATCTTGAAGCTTGCTTTAGTCCATACAAACTCTTCTTCAACCTGCACACCATTTTATCCTTACCTTTTACTTCGTATCCCTGTGGTTGCTCCATATATATCCCATCCTCCAAATCACCATGAATAAAATTAGTCTTCACATCTAATTTTTCAAGGTGAAAATCTTCTACTACTACCAAACTTATAACAGTTCTTATGGAAGTCATTTTTACAACTAGAGAAAATATTTCATCAAAGTTAATACCTTTCTTTTGTGAAAACCCCTTTACAACAAGTCTGGCCTTGTACCTCTTTTTGCCTCCATCTTCTTCTTTCAAACTATAAACCCATTTATTCTGTAATGCTCTTTTACCTATAGGCAATTGAACCAAATCCAAAGTTTGGTTATATACCAAGGAGTCCATCTCCTCTTTCATGCATTGTTTCCACTTATTTTTGGTTTCTACCTACATTGCTTCTTCATAGCTTTCTGGCTCACCACCATCAATCAATAATAAATAAAAAAGTGAAGGAGAGTATCGTTCAAGGAGTCTACCTACTCTGGTAGATCTTCTAACTACACTTCCAAGAGTTCGAGGTACTTGTATTTGTTGCACATTCTAATTTTATAGCACTTTTGGAATTTCATTTCTAGTGATTTCATCAAGTACTACATATTCAATATTTGTATTTTCTTGTTTCTTTTTTTGTGACTGATCTTTGTACATGACCTTCTCATTAAAGATCACATCTCTACTCCTAATAATTTTGCGATTTTCAAAATCCCATAAATGGTAACCAAAATCATTAACTCCATATCCAATAAAAGTACATTTCTTGGATTTTGCTTCAAGCGTGGTTCTATTTTCTTTATCAATATGGAAAAATGTTTTACAACCAAAAGTCTTTAAAAATGAATGATCTACCTTTTTTCCTATCCATGATTCTTCTAGAATGCCACCATCTAAAGGACTTGAAGGCCCTATGTTTATTAAGTAAATAAAAGTATCCACATCATCTACCCAAAATTGTAATGGTAACCCTACATGTAATTTCATGTTCCTTACATGCTCCATGATTATCCTGTTCATCTTTTTTGACACACCATTTTGTTGTGGTGTTCTTGGAACCATCTTCTCTTTACTAATCTCATGGGATGAATAGTAATTATCAAATTTCTTACTACAGTATTCACCTCTATTTTTTAATCTGACACACTTCAACTTATTTCTTGTCTCATTCTCAACTAGATCTTTCCATTTCTTAAAAGCATCAAAAACATCAGATTTTTTTCATTTACAATAAACCCAAGTTTTTCTAGTTACATCATCAATAAAAGTAACATAATAATGAGAGCCACCAAGGGATGATACCTAAGTTGTTCTCCATAGATCTATATGCATAAGCTCTAACTTTTCATCCTTCTTTGTCTTCCTAACTTTGATAAATTTGACTCTCTTCTATTTTCCATACACACAATGCTTACAGAATTCTAAATCCACCTTCTTCAAATCTGGCAACAAATTCTTTGAGTGGAGAACTTGCATCCCCTTCTCACTCATGTGCCCAAGTCTATGGTTCCATAATTTTATATTTGATTATATAGAAACTAAAGTAATTGAAGAGTCAACATTACCATTAGATAAATATAATGCACCTACCTTATCTACTTTTGCTATCACCAATGATCCTTTAGTGACCTTCCATGATTTTTTTGTAAATGTAATTGTGCAGCCCTCACTTTCCAATTGCCTTTCTAAAATTAGATTTCTTCTCAACTCAAGATCATGTGTCACCTCTTTCAACAGCCATTTGTTTATATTTTATAAATTTATATGTATCTTACCCTTTACTACAATTTTATAGGGTTCACCATCACCAAAATAAACCTGTCCAAAATCACCTTGAACATAGTCTTAAAAATATTTCTTATGGGGTGTAGCATGAAATGAAGCCCATGAATATAAAACCTAATAATCATTAATGCTATATAATAAAGTATTAAAGATTATTATAACACATCACCTACTATATTTGCTTCCTAATTTTTATCTTGTTGTCCATCTCCTTGTTTTCCTTTTCAAAACCAACAATATTTCTTTAGGTGTCCTTTTTTCCTACAAATATAGCACACCAATGTTCCTATGGATTTAGATCTTCCCTTATTAAACTTACCATGATTACCTAGGCCCTTTTCTCTATCCTTTTGTCTTCACCTATTCTCCATAGTCAAAACATTACCTGATGCCTCACCTGTGCTTTGTCATCGTATTTCCTTACTAAGAATAACACCAATAACATAATCAAACTTTAGAGTGTTTAAACCAGATACAAAATTACTCTAATCCATGACCAAGCCATTCCATATTTCTAGCAATGAGAATATAATCAAAAGAGACCTAACCTCATCATCAAAATTTAATCCTCCAGAGCTTAAGTGATTTATGATTTAAATGATCAGCAACAGACCCACCTTCTAAGATTTATATATTAAATAAATGATCAATAAGAAATACATTGTTGGAGGTTGTGGTTTTTTAATACACTCTATCCATTGCCTTCATCACATCCTTGTCGTCTTTTCATTTGAGATATTGAAGTCCACTAATGCTACCAAGCACAACCATGCTATTCTTAGTGCCTTTCTGTCAAGAACCTCCCAATCTTCATCCTTCATAGTTACTGGCTTCTTTGATTTTTCACCCAATGGTAGGAAAAGACCCTTCTGATATATATAATCTTCCATTTGCATCTTCTATAGCTGGTAGTTTTGGTTGCTAAATTTTTTGACCTTAAACTTGCCGTCTTCTACCATTGTTGCCACTCGAACTAAGAACCCTCTTTTCATGTGAGTTTATCTATAAAATAAATCTTCAGCTCTAATACCAATTATTAAGAATACATAACATAGAGAAATATTAGTGAATTAAATATGGAAATAAAATGTAAAAACACAACACAATAGAGACACCGATTTAACGTGGTTCACCTAATATGGGTTATGTCCACATAGAAACAGTCAGTCCTTTTTATTATTTGGTCCAAAAAATGAAGGGAAAAACTTGAAATACAACCATTAAAATATCTTGTTCACTCACATACAATGTGCCACTATAATTCCAATGCCCTCATAGCAAAACAGGGTTACATATTAGGGAAAAAATGCACAAACATAATTTCTATCGTTAGATCTACAACCTAATAGTGAACGGTTTAGATTTAATATGTAATTACAATATTTTACAGTGCATTTTTACCATGGAATCCATAGTGGGGGGCGGGGGGTGGGCGGCAAGGAGCAGAATTATCCCCCCACATCCCCCTTGTCTTGAACTGAGCATTATAATAAGACCAAAGTCCACCATCCAACACCAATAATTTTAATTTTTGAATTTGAAAGGTTAGTTTAGGAGTTGCAGGAGTAAGCGAATAAACTCTCAAAGTGTAAAATTGGTAGTATGACTTTTATAAAACACTATGAACCTATACCATGGGTCTTAAGTCATGAGTCCTAACAAAACAAACTTTGATGTATTCTTAAATGGCTTAACTAGCCTCTAATGACCATTGGAGAGAGTTCAAAAATAGTTAGAATAGTTATAAGATATAAAAAAATTGTAAATGATTTTGGTTGGAGTTAGTTATGGGGGTGGATTCAAAGTGAAATGGAGATGAACCCCAAGAAAATGAATATAAGTTTTATTATTAATGAAAACTAATGTTGCAGTCCCTGTTTCTTGTGCATATGCAATGAAAATGACTATGTAAACAAAGTAATGGAGAAAGGTACAATCATGAAAAAACTTTGAAGATTATTTTTAAGTTAGGAAGTTTGATACATGTTTCTAAAGGTTCTTAAAGCATTTTTTTGATTTTATACAAAGTCCTTCATGAGGGTTCAACTTGCAGACCCTATGTTTTCCAAATTTTGCGTATTGTGTTCAAAACATCTGAATGTGCACTTTGGTTTAAGGTAAACTCTATTTAATGTTGTTTAACATATATACATAATAAACTTATAGAATAAAATCTCCAAGAAATAAATAATAAGTTCTAACATTTAAAAGTGAAAGTTGCAGACCCTGACCCTTGTGTGATAGCCATAAAGATGACTATGTTGATGCAATATGGAAACAAGAATGTATAAAGAGTCTAAGTATGATGATCATTAAATTCTAGGAATTTTTTTATAAGTTATATGAGAGGGTTCTTGATGCATTTTCTTAGTTTCCTTTAAAGTCTTTGGTGAAGAAATAATACTAAGTTATAGATTGACTGAGAATGTGCACACACAATTAAAGACGGAGTATGGCCAAAAGGGGTAAATAAAGCTATCAAGAAGGAAAATAATAGTTATTAAAATATCAGGGACCCTAATCAATGATTACAATCACTTCAAACTGATTAAGAAGCCTAATACTTCAAACTTAACCTTCTCAAGTTACACAGTCAAATACAAACCCTGTTATAGGGTTTCAAGACAAGATTTTGATTTATGGGAGTTGTCACCAATGAAAACTCACAAAAATTGGTAATTAGTTGAGGAATAATGTGTACTAATACATTTTAATATTTTTATACTTGTATGGAATTTGTACGTATGGATATAAAGGAATGTGCTTAAATAGGGGTATGAGAGACCTAATTAGGTCTATACACGGTTTGGAAAAGGTATATAATAGTTGAGTTGAGTCAAGAAACCTTTTGGAAAGAAGGTAAGTGATAGAGGGTAGTCAAATATATTAATATATTCCCAAGACAAATATGTATGTGTCTGTACATTATAAATTAGAAAAAAAAGGCTATTATAGACCCTGTCAAAGGAAAGAAACAGGGTATGTTGCAAAGGATTGTTTTGAGGAGTCTTGAGGATGGGACAAAGGTTACAAGGAGGAATTTATAGAGTGTAAATATGATGACAATAAACCTATCAAATCCAAAGAAACCTAAATCATGTATGGAGCCAATTACTAATGAGCTTTCATCAAGGAATGAGTCAATTGAATTAAGACTCATATAATTAGAGAGAAGGGTTAGTAATGAGTTGAGATTGTTGGATTGTTTGGAATCACAATAGGACACAAGAGAGGTTTAGAGACTCAAAACAAGGACTGAATAGTTTAGTGGAGACAAATCGTTATGAGGTTAACAAGAGATACAGAGGTTTAAAACCAAAGGTTAAAGATAAAGAAAGATAACTAAAGATCAGAGCTAGGTAATTTGCAGAGGTTAAGTGTATGTGATTGTGTTTGCATCCATAATAGACAAGTTTGAATAAGACCTATGTATCATTCATTCATTTCATGATCTATGTATCATAGGCTTTGAGAAGTGACATAGGTTGATCACTACCACGATGTATAGAGTGTTAATTTGTAGGTGCAATAAAGACTATTGGATGGCTTCAATGTCATGTTGCTTAGGATCATATTTTAAGCTCATTTGGATAAAAGAGGGTTTTATTGGGTTGTGTGTTCCAAATTATATAGTTATATAGTTTAGTTTTAAAATAAATTAATATGTATAAGGCACACATCTCTATATGAGACACCCCCTTAGTAAATGTTATTATGTTAGTAATTAATGTTAGTCATTAATTACTTGTGTTAGTAGTGTAATGGGTTAGTTTGTAGTTTAAGTAGTTGAGTCTCGTAATAAATAACATGTTTGATATGTGTTATAAACTTGCACATAACAAGTTATGAATTTTGATTAAAATTTATGTGTGAAAAAAGCTTCTTGAATAAAAAATTGTGTAAGCTTGATTTTCAATTTACTTGTGGACGAATAGCTAACAAGAGACTAAAAAGTAAAACTCTATCACAAGTGTGTAATAAGTGATTTATTGAAGCTCAACCTGAAGTATGAGGAAATATATTTTATGATTGGTTTTATGCTTGACCTTTGATCCCTTTCATTTTTTCTTTTTTGCCTTTTGAATGGATTAACATGACATAGTATATGTAAGTTGATCTATGATAAGCTATGCACATTATCCAACATTAGAATTGACAAGGGGTGAGGTTAAATATAAAAAACCAATGATAATAAGTATAAGGACTCACAAGACTAAAATAAGGAGACACATGCAAGGTGTGTGTCTAACCTAGACACACCCACACAAAGCATGGGTTTGGCTTAGAGATGACATAGGCTCTATTTTTTAGGTAGAGTTTAATAATATGTGATTTATAGTCAAATTATACTAACATATACTTTTTGATAAGTGTTAAAAAATCATTTTTAGTATCAAGAGATAAATGAGGACCTTAGTGAGGCCATAACAGACTAAAAAACAAACAAATATGTACAAGTTTGAAAAATATGATAAAGTTAGAATAGGACATTGGTAATAAGGGTATTGTACCAAATTTAGGTTTCTACATAATGCCCACACTTTGATGTGGGTGTAATAACATGAGTGAATGAATGTGTACATAAATGTAAAGTGCAAACAATTTGAATCATGCACCTCCACTTACTTAGGGAAGAATGAAGGGTTTTATGGCATACACTTGAGTTAAGCCTCCACCCACACAAATTTTTGAGTTACCTAAAATAGTTGTCGATCACTACAAGTAGTCAATGCTCATGATAGATATTGAAGTTTGAAGTTTAAATTTATGAAGATTTGAAATTTTGAATTTCAAAAAGAGAGAATAGGAACGAATGCACTTGGTTAGTATTGCTGAAAATGTCACAAGAAATCCACTTTAATAACTATAATTTTGATAGTAGTTGAAACATAGACAACACCTCTCTAGGAGTCACCAATACCCAATCCACTCCTTGATCAAGAAAGTAGATAAATTTGTTTAAGTTCGATCAAGTTCACACCATTTTTAAAAAAAAAATATTCCCATATATATGCCCTCATTTTGAGGTGAGAGATGAAAATTTACAATGCAATCACTCATCTTAAAAGATGATGTTAAATTACTCCATATGTTAGAAAACTAATATGCCAAAAGTGTTAATATCCAAAAACACATGCCACTAAATTTGAATATAGTCAATACCATCATAATTGATCATGAATAGATGAATTACATAAAATGTCAATCTAATGTAGGAAAGATAATATCATATCAAACACAACACAAAAGGGTAGAATGCCCTCATAATAAAATCGATATGGGAATAACTATAATGTCCCTAATATAATATAATATACTCCCAAGTGGGCTAGATATAAAAATGAGAACACACAAAACTAGTGTGCCCCCTTAGATGCATGGTAGAGACCATGGTAACATAACACCAATAAAGTATAACATTCTACATGATAAATGTCGTGGTTATAATCATTGAATAGAATAATCCATGATGAACATCATTGCTAGAAGAAATGAACAAAGCAACATACTACACAATTTAGTGACCACACCCAAGCTAGGGATAAGACAATTTGGTAAGACCACATAAAGATATGGACTCACACAACATGATGACAAGAGGACCCTAAATGAACAAGGACATAAAAATAATTAAACACATGCACATGCAAGCAAGCATCCACGTATAACAATCAATGTATCATGTGGTAATCACAATGAAGATACCCATGTGATATATATAAGATCTATGTACTAGCATGAGATGTAGTAACCAATGTAATATAACTAAAAATGATAAAGGACAAGCAGTGAAATTTATCATTATGCAAAATCTATTGAATGGAAACAATCCCAAGATAGTACATGCTTTTGATAAAAATGACCCCTCAGAATGTGGGTAAATAGTTTGAAGTCCAGTATCATGTAACTTATGAATCTGTATAGCACCTAATCAAAAAATATTATGAAAAGCATGTGTAAATCATGGATATGAAAAACTATAGCATAAGTAAATATGTAACCATGTATAAAGCAATGTTTTTGAATTTTTTATTTTGTAATATTTTTTAATTTTCAAAATTTGCAAATTTATTATTTGTTTGTAAAAATGAGATCATACCTCTTGATGGGTGAATTGTATTAATCACATATATATAAATCATGATGACAAGATGTGACAAGATGTAAATCAATGTGTGGGGCATAACAACCAATTAATAAAAATCAAGGTACATATATAGAACAACCCCCAATCATAAGATAACAAGAAAGTGTCATGATTATATGATTTAAATGAATACGTGGAAAGTATCATAAGTGAATAAATCCTATAAATAAGGATGATGACGTACATTGGACAAACATGTTTATGATGGATCATGAGTTGTGAACCAAAATGATTCGATCAAAAAAAATGTATACAATCTATCCAAAATCCATTTACAGTTTAATGACCATGAAAACATAAAATATCTTAGTATGCCCCCCCCCCCCCGCCCAACTATATAATATATCCATAGTACAAATATATGGAAATAAACATACCATGAGAATGACCTATCATGTGCGAAGATAAATCTATATCTAGAATTTGCATAATAAATGAAGACCCATAAGTGGAAGGGGCATAATAGATTATATATGAAAGATATGTCAATAATAAACATGCATGGGTATAATTAACCCACATGCAAAGATGATATAAGATAGAAACCATGATCACCAATCCCCCATTGGGAAAATATATGTGATATAAGAAATGATAGGTACCATGTCCCATTAGGTAAATATGTGATAAAAATTCATTTGATAGAAACAATGGGTACCATGCCCCCATTGAGAAAGTAAATGTATATAGATGTATCACTAAGAAAAAAATGTATGGGTATGATGCCCCCATAGGTAAAGATATGATTGATAAGG
Source organism: Torreya grandis (assembly GCA_037957365.1). Lineage (NCBI taxonomy): Eukaryota > Viridiplantae > Streptophyta > Pinopsida > Cupressales > Taxaceae > Torreya > Torreya grandis. The sequence goes on from JARHVA010000690.1 coordinate 1,488,997, forward strand.
CAAAATGTGGGTACAGTGATCCCATAGGGAAAACATATAATCATGTATGAATCCATATTTTTATTTTTTTAATAATATATAGAAGAATAGGAAAGTAACACAAGAAGGCACATGGCCACACATGTGAAAGAGAGAAGCAAGGCTCACAAAATAGAATAATAATATGAGGAGGATTCTAAGAAACCCTTGGATTCCATCAAAACTCTACATGATGTGAGTGAAGATCCCGATAGATATGATGTCCTCATTAGGGAACCAATACAAGGTGCTAAGAATGGTATCAATAATAAAATGGATAAATCCAACAAAACATAGCGAAAAAAACATGAAACGAACATTTACAAGAATATCCATAAAAATGAAAATCAAACGCCAATGTGAAATCAAGATGATAGAAGAATATAATTAATCGCTAAGATTAATTCATATGTAAGGTAGAGCATACAAAAGAAGAAAACTATGTATAATGTTATGTAACAATAATGATGTATTGATGAGGCACAAATTGAAGAGAAATAATCTTATAAACTAATAAAAGAGAAGCAATACTACAAGAATATTTAAGCTAAAAACGTAATAAGAGAAATGGAATACACACAATATTACTCAATACATAATATTTCATCTAGGAAACCCTTACAGGGAAAACCCAACATAGTAACCTTCTTCCTTATTTCGTTAACTCAATCGTTATTCAATATGATAATGTAATTCAAAATTTTGCTTTCCCCTAATGCATGTGTGAAAATTTGTAGGCACATCAATAAGAAACTGTCAAAGCAACATTACAATACCATGAGTACCAAAACCATGGGCTATATAAAAAATGGGATGAAAACTCAACATATTTCCACTCTACATGTACAATCTACAATCTAGATGAGTGTAAATCATCTAGATGTAAATCATGAAAAGTATATGACAGATTTCCAACACAAATCTCAGTCATAGGAATATGGATGGTATGATACCATGGTGCAATGCATAGATAAATTTAGATCCCAAGGTAAGTGATATAAAATGTATTCATACAATGTAGCAGTGATATAAAATAAATGCATATAGACATCCAAGTACATGACTAAGATATGTATACTCTAAGTGAAGGAAAATGTAAGATGCACAATTTATGTAAAGTAGCTCTATATAATAACTAGAGAAAAGACTAATAAAAATGTTGCCCATTTAATAATTACTAGTGAATATAATGAGTCCAAAACCATATATAACTAGATTATCATGCACCTTACATAGTAAAGTATACCATGAGAAGCACGTGTGGAAACACAGATGTAGAAAAACATTTAAGATAGGTACATTAGGCATGATATGCATAGTATGATTAAGATAAATGCCCAATTTTTTATATTTTTTGTCTTGTATGAATGTTTTTGTATTTTGAAATTTTGAAATTTAACATCCAATAAACACATAACACTCCTAATTGTTTCGCTAGTGTAAACCATGATGATAATTAGATAATTAACACATAAAGATATAGGAACCCTATAGGTATGAAGGTTAAAAAAACCTAAGATCAAAATATTAAAAATGAATGGCATTAGTAAAGATCTAAATGAATGAGGGTTTGAAAAACCCTAGGTTGAATGATCAAATGAATCAGGGTTTACTATTTATGTTTACAATATTTATGTTTACAATAATTTTGGTTCTACACAAAATAGGAATATATTAATTGGAATTAAATACATCTAAGCATCCATCCATGAAATTACAAAATTAATATCTATCTAATAGACTTGGCTCAAGAAACAATGACAAATCAAACTAGGCTAATGCAAAGTAAATTCTAAAGGTTAAGGAATATTCACATTTAATTGTTGTTCTAAAATTTTAAACATGTAGAATGACTGTGTATAATATCTAGATCCTACTCGGCCTGACTTGTGTAGGGAAGAGCTTTGTCCTAAGTAAACTTGGCCTGGTCAGAATCATGCTCATCGGCCCTATCGTTGTGTCATTAAGTCTATCTTGTGGAAGGTTTTGTAAAGTGTTTTTTGTTACCAGTGCCTTGCCTATTTTATGATGTTCTTGTATTTGTGATTTACTATTTGGCTAGGTATAATGTTTATAATTGATGTTCTTCCTCTTTAACCTAGCTTAACACTCCAAAACAAATTAATAGTTATGGAGTTGGGCAATCACCAAAGAGACATTGTAAACTATGTATCCTACATGCTAAGAATCAAACCTCCACATACTTTTGTGAGTGCATGGATGAAATAGTTCAAGTGAGGGTTTTGACCTCCTCTTCCTTATAAGTGATAAAAGCAACTATATGCATGCTAATACCTTCTTTTGACACAAGGAGAAAGATGCGAGATAAAAAATTACAACTCTGTCACAAGTGTGTAAAATGTGACTCAATCAAGTTCAAATTGAAGTAGGAGGAAAGATAATTAATGCTTGGATTTAAGCTTGACCTTTGATGATATATCTTCTCTTTATATGTTATTCCCTTTCTTATTTTCTTTTTTTATTTTAAATGGCTTGACATGACCTAATATATATATAGGATGATCCAGGATAAGATATGCTCCATTAAAAAATTAGATTTGTCCCATATCTTATCTTCGATCATCCTATATATATACATGACCTAGATTTGTCATATTCAAAATTCAGATTTGTCCCAAGATGGAGCATGATCTATTCCCACAATAGGTGTAAAAGTTCACATGTTCACAAAAATATAATATGGATAAATGAATGTAAACTAAATTGCAACAAAAAAACAATTATTTTTATTTAGGTTAAATTACATGCATGAAACAAATGTCAAGCATAATTAATTAATTTAAAGCCCATAATTATAGAAAACACATAGGACTAAAGATTATTTAATTTTATTCCATGATTTAATGGTAGTTTTTAGAAAGTGAAAATGGAAATATATGCTTAAAACTTATAGTTAGTTAACCCAAAAATTGATAATGATCGGAGAAGTTTTTTTGAATCGTACATTTCCAATCTAAACAATCCAAGTCATCTTTCCATTCTATACAAAAGAGCAGATAAGCCCGAAATAATTTGACAACTATGTTTGCTTTGTTCTAACCTTCAAAAACCTCACTCGGTTTTTCGATCTTTCACTCCAATGCCCTACAAAACAAAATTATTCGTCTTACCTTAATTGGGCAATAATATTTTAAAACTTAGGAAAAACAACATATGTTTCAGGAAGATGTGTAAAACTAAAGAATAGTTGAACTATTTTGATATTTGTTAGGCCTCTAAACAATAACAATATCGAAAACAACAAGCCTAATTGATTAGAGAATATCCAATAACATGGAAACTAATGTTGTGTGGTGTGTGTCTAAACATAAACTCTCGCGCTTCAATGAATGTTTGATTTCCTCTAAAATGCTTGCAAGTACTCAATAAATTCTTGTGAATGATAGATACATATCGTATCCCTAAATGAAACACAATGCTTGTGTATTTATAGGCAAACAAAATTAAATTAGGACCCTATTGGTATGTAAACTGACATCAAACAATCACAAGGTGAAAAATATAGGACAAAGAAAGTGAGTGCACTCTAGCTACAAGGGGCCACATTGAATTCCTAGTGCCATGCACTAATGTTCTAGACTTTTTAGAATATTTAGGTATGTTCTAGACAAATACTCCTAGAGATCTAGAAACATAAAGAGAGATAAATGGGGGGAGAGAAAAAAAAGGAGTGTCAATAATACCTAATTTAGACTAATAATTGACTTATACATAAACATCCTAAAATCACACAATTCAAAAATTAGTAATTGTGAGATATTAAGATAGATTTAATGTTCTTTCAACCTATAGTGATCATCTAAATGCAGACAAACTTATGAGCCTAAACTAAACCCACCCTATTTAACTCAAAAGCAAGGATCACAAGTCAGATCTATCTAAATAATCCCAAACAACACAAATTGTATATATTATGGTCACTTAAATTATTATAATAGTAAGAATGGAAAAAATAAAAGTACTAAAACTACATTAAAACAACACAATGCAAAGATCAGATTCCACAAAGATCTAAAGAGAAATCTAATAAAAATATTAACTCTGTTAGTAAATAAAGTGACTAATGTTAGTAATTATATATTCTTAAACATGATCAAAGGGGTAATATTTGAATAGAATCTGTATGTTATTAGAATATAATTTGTAACGCTGTAGAAAATAAATACTTATTTTTTATGAATTTGAAATGTTGGTAGCAATTTTTTTCCCGAAAATGCATTTGCACCCAAATCTGCACCCAAAAAAAACCCAAAGAGAATTAACCAACCCCAGTTCATGAGGTATGTTTCCCTTAATTCCCTATACCGAGGGTTGTCATATACAAGGGTTGAGTTGTGAAAGACAAAAAGTAATAATAAACACCACTCTTATAAAAACAAAAATAAACATTATAATTTTAGGATAAAATTTGTTTGAATTCATAAAAATATTAATATAAAAATTTATTTTGTTGAAAATAAATTTAATATTAAGTAAGATTAATAAAAAATTATATTAGAGAACTCTTTCCTCTAACTTTAATATTATCTCTAAGATGAATTAATAATTATAATGATATAAGAATATTATTATAAATAATTATAATATTAATATATAATAATAATAATTTAGTATATTATATAATAATAAAAAGTATTATTTATATTGTATCATAATTATATATAAAAATAAATATATTTAGAAAATAATATATAGAGTTAAACTATGCGTGGGGACAATATCAAGTACACATGTCATGATATCAAGGAACTGACAGTTGGAAGAAAGACATGAAATTGAAGTAAGGTAATAATACGTTGTGAAGGTGAAAACACATATTTTAGTGGATGGAGTTTCGTAGGTGGAATAGATAAGCGTTTTTCTCTCCTTTTTTTTCTTCTTTTTTCTTTTTTTTTTTTGGATGAATTATTGTTTTAGGTTGTGAGTTTAAGTTAAGAATCAAGTATTGAGGGATATTCATTATATTATAGTAACAAGAATTGATTTTTAGTGAGTTAAGCAACTTCACTAATTAAAACAATAATCATTTCCCTGGTGAGTTCTTTATCATAAAATGAAGCAATGTCTAGAATGTCATTATTAAACACCATATCCCCAAATCCGTTACACGATTCAGTCTTCAACTTCTCTTCTCTTCCGACCCAATATAATCTTCATTCATCAGTTTTCTCTTAAATGAAACTATGAGATAACCCTTCGCTACAGACTTGAAGAAGTCACAATGTTAGACAACCACAGATTTCAAAACTCTGAGATTTTCAGAGTGCATACAATAGTAATAATCTTCTGGAAAATTTGTGTCAAGTTTTGAATCTCGATGTGTTTCAGATCTATTTCTGTGATCCTTTATCAACATTGATGACAAATCATAAAAATAGATCTAAAATGCTTCAAGATTCAAAACTTGACACAGTTTTTCCAGAAAATTATTACTAACCACATATTTATTTACAAGGCTTTTTCATCACCCAAAAAATATAGGTAAGCCCGACGTCGAAGTAGTATAGCGATAAATCCCTTATCAAGGGAATTCGTGAAAAAAGTGATTACTCGGATTGAATCCCTAACGTTCGACAAATCCCGCGCCGTCTGTGGGAATCGAACCCACGACCACGTGGTTAAAAGCCACGCGCTCTACCGGCTGAGCTAAGACGGCGTAACCGTTCGTTTGCTCTAAAATTTCTTATTATTGCTTGTAAATTCTTTTCAGGGACTTACATTTTATTTAATATTTTTGCACTTAAACTTAATTCTTTTTATAAAACATTGCTAGAACTTAATCGGCTTTTTATTGTTAATACTTAATTAGAATTGTATATTCTTGTTTTGCGATTATATTTAATATGTATTAATATATCAAATATATATAAATATTATCTGATATAATATATAAATTATATGAATGGTAATGACCCTATAATTGTAGAAAAATTAAGCATTTAAACTATGAAAATATGTTGGTGCGATCTTAAATCTGTATTGATCCATTACCTTAATCATATTATCACTTGTGATGGGTTTGATGTCCAAGTTTACAATACTTTTTTTTTTTCTTTGCTTTCCGTCAGTCGCTCCGAATTGGATTGAATTTAAACTGTTTGTTTGCTTTAATTATTGCTTGTAAATTCTTTTATTATGCTTTTTAATAATTTGCATCAGATAGAATAAGCTTGCTTAACTAGTAGTTAACTTAGACACTTATCTTGTTATAGTGGAGTTTCATTCTATTATTCAGAATAAGCACCAAATAGGATAAGCTTGCTTATAGTAGTTAACTTACTTATCTTATTACAGTGGAGTTCCAATTTAGAGTAAGATAGGAAAAGATTGTTTAACTAATAGTCAATTTATGTCAATCATTTACACAAGTTGGACACCTATCTTGTTAGTGTGGAGTTGCACTCCACTATTCATATAGACATATATCAGTTGAACTGTACGTGTTGTGTGAGTTCTCTGATATTTATCATGCACGCCTTGCTCTATATAAACAATGGCTATTTATGTATTTTATATCAGATTAATATTCAATTATCAAAGTAATTCATCATATTTGAGTTATTTATTCATTTTTGTTATTATTTCAGATATACAGTTATTGTTTATTACTATTACTATTTTCTCTATTATTTATGATTTTTATTAGATTCATTAGATCCTATAGCGAATTCTAATATGATACCAAAGCTATCTTGAATCTATAGATTCTTAAATATTCAAGAAAAAAATAACCAGATATAGGATCAATTTTTTGATTTGTATACAGATACAAATTAGAAGCTCTGTGAAGAAAATTTTTGAGCTCATCATTGAGTTCAGAGTGCTTGAAATAGTCAAAATCATCTACAATTTTGTCCAAATTGGGTACAGGAGGCAAAATTGGCAAGGGTTTGATCTAGAAAGCACCATGCCCAAATCTGATGGGTACTCGAAAAATCAAAGTGTTTTTGAGCAAAATGGACCTCACGATTGCATTCAGAAAGATGTCAAAACCTACATATCTATATAAAATTTATCCAATTTGGACACAGTCGCTTTGAAAGACAAAAAAAAAATTGCTCTCAAGGTACAATCGTACGGACCGTGCAGACCCAATTTTTTTTTTTTTTCGCAGGCCTCACAGATCAGTATGACTGAATTGAAATGGACAACTTCGGAAAGCCCGCCATTTGAACACTAGCAGGTATTTTTGAGCAATTTTTTTTAAAAATAGCTTAAAATTTTGTGTTGTTCGTTGTACTTTTAGTTTTTTATTTTATTTTTTTTTAGAATTCAGATTTTTATACAGTAGCTCTTACCCGTCCTCATTTTTGCAACTTTAAAGGCTCATAACTTTCACATACGACCTCGAATTGAAGTCCCATTTTTTTTAAAGTTAATATTTTTTCGAGCATAACACATTGGTGCATAATTTTTTGTAATAAATTAAATATTTTTTATACTTTTAGACTAGAGAGCCTAAATAAGATTTTTGTAAACTGAAAAAAATATAATCTAGCCTTGTAATTACACTCAATTATAAAGTGTCAAAAAATAATTGTTGAGCTGGGATAAAACTAGGTAATTCAGGGAGGTTTTGTGGTGTGCTTTGTACTTTGATTTTTGCTTTATGACAGTTTATTTTTTATTGCATCATGGGGAATCCTAAGTTCTCACTATTAATAGCATACAACTATAATACAATAGAAATAGAATGCTTGGAATTCATTAATGATGCTATGAATATACGCCTTACATAACAACTCTTTTTACTCCACCTATTGATGCAAAAGAGTTATAACACTTTCTCTTTGAAACTACTAAAGTAATTGGATGCATTCAGTCTTACATGTCTTTAGATTTGAATTTTTATCTTGACAAATATACAAATCCAAAAGAGGTTTGGAATAAATTAGCATCATTGTTTGGCATAATAGATGAGGTTTGTGGTTACCAAATTGACAACGAACTCATTAATTTGGATCTTAAAAATCATGCTACAATACAAGACTACATCACTAAAGTCATAGATCTTAGAACATAACTTTTTGAATGTAAAATTGATAAAAAAAGACATTCAATTGATTTTCAGTGCCTTACATAAATTAGGTCATGAATATTCATCCTTTGTCTCTAGATTTCAAACTCATCATCTCACATTGGGCACATCTTATCAAATACCCACCTTTGAGGTTTTCTCTGAAGATTCTAATGGCTAAAGAAGAAAAATTAATAGTTATGGGTCTAATCAAATCATCCAAATCTCAAGCTCTAGTTGCAAGTCAATCTCAGCATAAGCAAGTTTCAATATCAACATCAAATACATGGTCAAGTGAAAAGAAACAAAATAATCAGAATAAGTCATAGAAAGATAAGAATAAAGGGCAACAATCTTCCTCACAAGGAGATTATAAATCCACTAATAAGAAAGGAGATTCACAAAAATAGACTGGTACTCTTTGCCTTTATTGCAAAAAAGGGTTTCATAGTGAACAAAATTATTGGAAGAAAGAGATTGATGAACTTAAAGATCTTCTCAAAAAGAATAACATCAATCAATCCTCTTCAAAAGATTCTTCCACTCCTTCAAATTCAGGGAAAGGAAAAGCTATGGCAATAGTTGCACTAGCAAATTCTCTTAAGTCCTAGGTCATTTACTCAGGTGCTTCACACCATATGGGTTCTGATCAAGAATAATTTTCTAGATTAGAACCAAGTTCCTTGCCTCATATTCTCATAGGTGATGATTCTAAGGTAGATGTTATAAAAAAAGGTACAATTGATAATGATAGTGGTGTATTTGAGGATATCTTCTGTGTGCTAGAGTTATCAACTAACCTTCTCTGTCTACCAAATCACTCACTTTGATACTGATAGGAAAGTTGAGTTTACATTTGATTCTGTATCAATCAAAAAATTGGAGGATAATGCCTTAGTTGCAGTAGAAAAAGTCAACAATAATAATTGACTTTATTCATTCTCCCACTTTGTGCCTCAGTCTTTCTCTACATCTTTACTCTCATACACTGATTCAGTGAGCAAGTTATGGCATGAGCGGTTTGGTCATCTGAGCTACTACTATTTACAATAGCTTAGTCAGCAGGAGATGGTTACAAGACTTCCATAGATTCAATTTTCAAGGGGTGTATGTCATGGTTGTGATTTAGGCAAGCATCTAGAGGATAAGTTTGATAAAGGGAAGGCTTAGAGGGCTACATAAGTCCTCAAACTTGTTCATAATGATTTAGTGGGTCTATTACCTACTTTGTCTTTTAGTCAAACCCATTATGTTTTCACATTTATTGATGACTATTCTAGATATACTTGGATTTATTTTTTGAAACTCAAGAGTGAAGTATTTGATAGATTTTTAGAATTCAAAGCTCTAGCAGAGAAACAATCTAGGAAGTATGTCAAGATTCTCTGCACATATAATGAGAAGAAATATGTGAACAAGTTTGAACAATTATGTGCTCTTGAAAGAATTGATCTTCAACATTCAGTTGCATACACACCTCAACAGAATGGTGTAGCAGAGAGGAAAAATAGATTCTTAAAAGAGATGGCAAGTTGTATGATTCATGAAAAATCATTAGTACCTGAGTACTAGGTGGAAGCGATTAATCGTGTTGCATATATACATAATAGAATCTTCTCACAAAGCTTTAAAGGGGGCAACACCTCTTGAAGCTTAGTGTAATAGGAAGCTAGATGTGCATCATTTTAGAGTCTTCGACAACCCAGGGCTCACATACATTCAAACAAGTGTTGTGCTTTAAAACAACAAATTTGAACTTGTATATTTGTGGGATATCCTGATGGTGTTAAGGGATATCGGCTCATTGATCCAGATTTACATGAGCTTATTATAGTAAGAAGTGTTTACTTTGAATAAAGTCTTTCAGACTTATCTTCTAACATTTCTCATTCTTCTTCCTTAGAAGAATCAGATAGTAGTGATGATGATACTCCTACTTCATCTACTCACAGGGATGATGAGATAATACCTCCCCAATAGGGTTTAGCAAGACATGTTCTTCCTACTCCTCCTTCAGATCCTCACCCATTGATGCCTTTGTGGGCTAGACAGACTTTGACAAATGTAGATCTTTCTTGTTAGAGATCTATTAGATAGAAGGAAAACATGATCACAACATGATATTCCATATTCTTACATTGTCATAGCTTCTGATCCACAATCTTTTCAAAAAGCCACAGGGATAGTTGAGTGGGATTCAATGATAGAAGAAGAGTATGACTCATTGATTAGGAACAACACTTGGGATCTTTTTCCTCTTCCTAAGATAATAATAATTAGTATGATGTAGGTGGATATATCAAACTAAGTTTGCAGTCAGATGGAAATATTGATAAGTATAAAGTATGCTTAGTGGCCAAAAGTTTTTCTCAAGTAGAAGGCATTGACTATACATAAACCTTTGTCACCTGTTGCTAAGATGAATTCTATTCACTTGATACTAGCTATTGGTGTAGCTCATGGTTGGGTTGTACATCAGATAGATGTGAAGAGCGCATTTCTTCATGAGGACCTTCATGAAGAGATTTATATGGAGTAGTCATAGGGGTTCATTCAAGATTCTTCACTGGTATGCTTGCTTGAAGAAGTCTCTCTAAGGTCTAAAACAAGCCCCTAAGGCTTGGTATTTTAAGATGGACACATTTCTTCTCTTAGTTGGGTTCTCGAGATGTCACTCAGATCTAAATGTCTACATTCTATGAGCAGGAAGATTCACTATTGTACTTGGTGCTCTATGTTGATGATCTCATTATTATAGGGAACACAACATCCATCATCAACAGTGTTAAGACTGCACTTCATGACAAGTTTTTTATGATAAACATGAGATTATTGCATTATTTTTTTGAAATTCAGATAGTATAGTCTTCTTCCAGGATTACACTTTTACAGCCTAAGTATGCAATGGAATTGTTAGCTTAGTTTTACATTGCTGATTTTAGGCATGTATTGACTCCTTTCTTATATAGAGTTAGACTTGAGGTTTATTGTTCTACTCCCTTGGTTGATGCCACATTGTATCACAGCTTGTAGTCAGCGTCATCTATCTGACTCATACACGACCTGACATTTCGTATGCAATTGGCATGGTTTCATGCTTTATGTAGACACCACATGACCTTCACTATATGAGATTATGTAGAGTTGTAAAGCGCATTTTGAGCTAAATTCAGGGCACTATCAAATACGAGATTCACTATACAGCAGATACATGTTTAAACTTGGTGGGATACATAGATTTTGATTGGGTTGGTGATTATGATGATTGTAAGTCCACTTCTGGTTACAGTGTTCACTTCAAATTTGAGCCCATTTATTGGCAGAGTAAGAAACAAAATACTATTGCTCTTTTATCTACAGAGGTTGAGTATCATGACATTGTTAATGCCACTACTGAGGCTATTTGGCTTCAAAATATTCTCACTGAGCTTGGTGTTCCATTTCAAAAGCCATCAATCAACTACTGTGATAACAAAAGCACTACTCAGATGTCAAAGAATCTAATTCATCATCAAAAAACCAAACACATAGAGATATATATGCACTTTATCATGGAACTGATTCAAACAGAGATCATTGATCTTCAATATTGTCCTATGGAGGAGCAGATTGTAGATATTTCACCAAACCTTTCAATGAGAGCAAGTATCTTCATTTGTGATCTCTTTTGGGGGTGTAGGACATCAGTTCTTTAGGGAGATATCAATTCTTCAGGTGGGGTCTCCTAGACCTTCATTTTAAGGAGGTTTTTTTTCCTTCGGGTTTTCTCCTTTTCCTCATCTATTTGTATAGATTACCTAATATGGCTACACATTATCTAGGACTCTTATCTGCATAGCCCTACCTAAGCTTTGCTTTTGGGGGGTGGTGGTGCAATTATTTATATTTATTGCATTTACTTGTATTTATTATTTATTATTTATTATTTTGGTGCACTAATTACTTATTGTAATTATTTTATTATGTTTATTAATAATTTGCATCAGATAGGATAAGCTTGCTTAGCTAGTAGTTAACTTAAACACTTATGTTATTACAGTGGAGTTCCACTCCACTATTCAGGGTAAGATAGGATAAAATTGTTTAACTAATAGTCAACTTGTGTTGATCATTTATACAAGTTGGACACCTATCTTGTTAGTGTGGAGTTGCACTTCACTATTCATGTAGATAGATATCAGTTGAACTACACGTGTTGTGTGAGTTACCTGATCTTTATCATGCACGCCTTGCTCTATTTAAGCAATGGCTATTTATGTATTTTATATCAGATTAATATTGAATTATCAAAGCAATTCATCATATTTAAGCTATTTATTCATTTCTATTATTATCTTAGATATATAGTTTAAGCCTGGTAAACTTTTTAACGTGATCGGTGCCGCTGGCTAGACACGACTAATACCGGTACCACGGGGCCAGGGAGGGACTCGAACACTGGTGGGCAGAGCCGCAATGAAAGTACCCGTATCTCAGATATATAGTTATTGTTTATTAATATTACTATTGTATCTCTTATTTATGCTTTCTATTGGATTTATTAGATCTTGTAGCTAATTCTAAAAAAATCTATGTAACAAGAATTAGAACTCAACAATTATCAAAATTTTAATTTCAAACTAAGATTAAGCACAAAGATGTAACCACAATCACTGTACAATGCAAATCATGATAATAGATTAACTAAGGCAATTGGGATTACATATTTTTACATAGGATTAGGTTCCTTGAAATTGAATTTTCAATCACAATAATTACTTGTGATAGGGTCTGGTAGACTACCAATTTGGTTAGAGAATGTAAAGTTGAGATGGATGAGATGAATGATGTCCAAATTATGTTTCATGGTCCCTTAAGTTTTATCCATAATGTTAGTGTGGATGTACATCAAAAGATAATAGAAAGGGGATTTCAAGATATGGACACCACACTTTGCACAGTGTCACATCAAATCTATCTGCTCCAACTAAAATTCATAATAAAACTTAGTAATTATATAAAATAACATAAACTATAATATATTTTTACTTCCCCACATGGATCTTTCAAATTCAAGGAAAAAAACCTCTCACTTTCGATAATTCATCATCCCCATTTATACAAATCATGAGAACGTATTTAGGCTGGGAATTTGATCACTTAAAAGATGAAAATTATTTTGAATTAGTTTGGTTAGCGAGAATGTGTCTTTTTGTCAATCGATTATATATTTTTATATATTTTTTGATATGTGGGCTCAAACAAAAGTAAAAATTATCCACTCACGTCATTACACTCCTTGATTGTCATTCTAAATTACACCTTTCGACGCAATAAACTAAATAATTAAAACAAATATTTTATTGACATCATTAAAATAAAAAAAGAAATACTCAATTTAAAAAATATATATATTTATAATAATAATATATCAAATTTATATTTATAATTATAATGTATCGTAACTAAAGGCTAATGGGAGATTGATTAGATCAATAAACAAAGACCAAACATGGTTGTAAAGATCCCAACAAAACAACTAATTGGAAGGATGAAAGAAACCATCCATGAGTTGTCAAAGTGACAGTAAATGTTGGCGTTTATCGCCCCTTTTGAGGATTTTAACCTTACCATTTAATTCCCAAGTAAAGCCACCAAAACCAATCATAAATTCTACTAACCAACTAAATGTGGGTCTTCTTAACAATAACGTAAAATCAAATATGCATTGGCCAACATATAATGACACTCGTGACGGAATCGAAGAAAGTCACTTTCACGATATAATATAAAGACTCATTATATTATAGAGAACTATTTTAAACCCAATATAAAACATAATATTATGAAGTCACACCATATATATATATACACTAAAAATAATAAATCCATATATATAGAAATTCTTTTTACTTTTTACTTTATAATTATTCAATTATAAATTTTAAAATAATAAATTATTTTATTTGATTGTTAATTTAAATTAAAAATTCAATAAATTAAATCTTAAATTATTTTAACTTTATAATTGTTGAAATATAAATTTTAGAATACGTCATACGATTATTCATAGATGCAATCACTGTCGCTATTGTCGTATCTTCCTACAGTTGCTTTTTCTGCTCCTGCAATCTCATGTAATCCTTGTTATCACCACGTCCAGGGTTTGAAGCTCCCGAAGTAGCCTTTTCGTCCAACAACATTAAATTTTTTGTTATATCAAGCTTTGTTCTTTTCTTTAAATCAGTGCAAGAGCAACACTGCCACCATTCTTTTTATCTCAACTGTTATAAATCAAGCAGAACCGCATTCCATTTCAGTCAAGGATTTCAACGAACTCACAAAGCCCCTCTACACTTTCAATAGACTACAAATATGTGTTTATCTCCATGTAACTGATGGATCTCATTACCTTTTCTATCATTGTACTCCTATCTGCTTTCTCTTCTCTTCCTCAAAAGTACAACAAGGTGTGATAATGGCGTTAAGTCTCTTGTTGCTTGCCCTAATGATGCAGCTGCTTCATTGATAGAAACTAGTTTGAACCTTTAGATCTCCATCTACCTTCATCGAGCTACACAACCCCAAATTAACAGGATGAACTGACATAAATGGGGTTATACACTACCAAACCGCTCTGCACCACCACCTCCCCCAAACCACCACAATTCAAAACTAGGATGTTTACATTGGAATATATTGTTTTGTCTCTTTGTGAGATGAATCTATGGGATTTGCCTATTGTATAAGCCTTTGACTTAATTAATTCATCTATCACTTCTTGACAAGGCATCCTCTCATGTGAATGAAGAAAGGGCACATACTTCTTTGGGTTTTAATTGCAGTTCAAGTGATAACGATAGGGATAAAGATGTGGCTAAAAACTATTTGAGTTAAGATGTAGGTGCTCATGAGGCTTTAGGCAATAGGTGGCAGGGGCACCTCCATCCTTCAAGGAGAGAATTGGGTAAATGGGGCTCTGGGTCTTGGAAGGATTGCCAAATTCATTGGAAGCTATAATTTTTATTTCAATTTTCTTTTTATTCTTTGGGCGTTGTATCTCAAGAATAGGCATGGAATTTCAACTTCACTTAGCTTGTTAATTAAAAAAATGCTTTATAATTTTGGATTTTATGTAAATTTTTAAAATGTCAAATTATACGATTAGTATTTATTTATTTATTTTTCATATCATTCATTCACAATAATGAATGTTTTCAATATTTAAGCATGCATTACATTATTTAATTATGTTCAGAATTTTAATATAAATTCACCAATTTTTTTGTTGTTTTGTCATTAGTTAAGATATGCAACGCAAAGTTGGTTTAGTAGATGTTTTTAATTCAGGCACCCCAATGGCTCATGTTTTTTCTATTGTGAGTTGTTTTGTAAGGGCATATCCAACCTTTTCATGTTTATTTCATTGAATTTTTGGTAACTGAGGTCAGTGGTTCGAGTTTTGATGATGCTACTTTGAGCTCTCACTAGAATTCTTTTGCTTATTAGTTCTTTGTTTAATGGAGGGATTGTCTTTGAAAATTTAGTGTTATACTATGAAAGCCTTGATACTTTAAAATTTGAGTGCATCTCAACCAAGTTTTGATGGATGATTCATTAGTAGCCATTTTTTTTGTTTTGTTTTACTGAGTGCTTACACTATTTTTGTCAAATTGCTACTTGACATGTCTTGTTAGCCCCCATATTCATCGTGATTGTTTTCGAGCAAGCTTTGTCTTGGTATATTATAGTTGAAAATATAAGATCAACTAGGAATTTGAACCTAAGACTACTACAAAAGCTTTTAGCACTTAATTTCATCTCATTGAATAGTGAATTCTTAGTTTTTGATAGTTGCTCTGTTACAAATTTTTTGGTTTCTTAGTTTTTTATTTTTATTTTAATGGAGTGTTTTAACTCTTTCTACCAAATGTTACTTGTCTTGTTTTGTTTCAATCTCCAGATTATTTTGCTAAAACTATTGTAGCTATCTTTTATCTCAATCTATCTGAGACATGGCATACAATTCCTTAAAAAATAGGTATAATAGGTACTATAATATTTTGGAAAGCTAGCCTATAACTTTGATTACAATGTGTGTTTGGCCTCCCTATTATTACATAAGCAACACAAATATCTGTAATTTGCATTGACAGGTACTAAATCCATCATGGATCTTGTTATGTATATGATCTATCAAAAGGTTTTATGTCTATTGAATGGGTATATTTCTAATTGAATTTTACTTCATGTTTTGTGTTTTTAGGGTTTAATAATATATATATTTTTGAGTTATTATATATATATATATATATATATATATATATATATATATATATATATATATATATATATATATATTTATTAGAGACTATAGAAATTTCTTGTGATATATCAATCAGTGCTTCACATCAGTCTTAAAACAATAATATATTTAATATTTAAATCAACATTTACTTCTTTCATTAATTAGAATGACTTACCATAATAAACAATTGGAAGTCATTGGTAGGTCAAGATATAAACATCATTTGAGTATAAAAAGGAAGAATGAAAGTTTCAATGGAATATTTTTAGACTATAATATTACATAATGTCTAATATTTGGCAAAAGAAACCAAATCTAACATACACATTTGTAGAGTTATATCTCACAAAGATTCATAGTAGTAATAAGTGTAACATAGGATTATGAAGAGGGTTTTTAGTCTCTTTTTAGTAAATAAAATTCAATCAAAACAACTTCAATACAACCTAATAATTCTTGTCTACATACTAGGGTGAGCATAAGTAACAAGAACACAATTAAAACATAATTAGAAAACAAAAGAGAAACTCCCTTTTATCCTCCTTGTAGCTACAAATTTACTTTTGTTTATCAAGTTGACTTGCTCGACTATGTAATCAAGAAATCTTTGTCAATGATTCTCCATTGCTCCACCTCTCCTTGGCATCTTGGCTTGGCTTGGGTTAGCTTTGGTAAATGGGCATGATAACACTACACTAAAGATGTTTGGAGGTATTTTGGCATAATAGTATTGCACATCAAAATCCTTATAGATAAATGGGTGAGACCTTGTATTTATAGCCTCCAAAACTAAGTCTAATCCAAGTGTAGTTAGGTTAAAGTTAACTGTGGTTGAATTCAAACTAACCCTGAGTTGACTTAGGCTAACAATGAGGGCCATATGAGAGACATAGGCCAAAATGATTGTCTTCCACCCAATCCAATTATTTTACAAGTGGCTTGACAACTCACAAAAGTAATGATGAATAAGCCTAATATTTTTCATTCTTGAATTTCCTATTTTTAGATACTCATTAATTACAAATGGATTATTTAACTATGCTCTTAATTATATTTAATTAACTAATTCATTCTGCTTAACATTTTATCACTTTAGGAATTGTTCAAGTGTCCCACTTAATGGGTCCAAAGGCTAAACTGACAGTTATTAGGTCATAAGGTGACTAGAGATAAATCCATGAGAGGTTACTATTGAATATAGGATAATATTATGAATAGGGATGCCTCAACATGATTATGAGCACTAATGTCTAATGTGAGAGATGAAATTAGGTACATTCATTGATTCTTAGGCTTGATTTCTGTTATTTATAAAGAAATAAGTCCAATGTCCAGTCAAAATCCAATTGTGTCCAGAATGGGGTGTCTATATTTGCCCCTATTTGGGAAGGCATTTCAAGCTATAAGCATAGTAACATATTCTCAAAAAATGAAAAGGTCCTTAATGTCTAATGCCTCTAATAGGTAATGAATGGGCCCTATATGCCCCCTTGAGGGAGAAAATGGCAAAGAATATTGGCAATCATTCCCTCAAAAAGAAGAAAATGATGGGACCTAAAGGTAAAGTCGGTGGAAAAGACTCATTTGCCCAAAAGAGGTTATAATTAGTGGAATAATGAGATGCCTGAGTATGGCATATAGAAAAGGATGATTTTCCCAAAGGTGGTTATAATCATTAGCATATCAAGGTGGAAAATAATGATTTACCCAAAGGTAGTTATAATCATTAGCATAATGAAAAATGCCCTAGTTGAATGATATAGATAAGATTTGCCCAAATGATTAGTATAATGAAAACATGCCCCAATAGAGGTAGGATAATGATAATTATTTAACCAAACACAATTATAATCATTAACATCTAGATAGATCGAAACATAATGATTTGCCCAAAGGTGGTTATAATCATTGGCCCTACGATTTGGGACAATATGGAAAATTAGAAAAGGGGGATTTCATATTGAATATGTACTCAAAAAGTAAGAAGAAGTTAGTACAGAGGAGAAATATGAATTTGGACTACCTGCTAATATGGAGATGCACGTCCTAACTAGCAAGGATTAAAATTCATTCAGTGATTTAATTACTCTAAATTTGGGTAATGTTTGGACTATGTCGACAAGTTATCAGGTGACCAAGGAGAAGTATCATGACATCATTGCTTATAATATCAGCTAAAATAATTTTTGTTGTAGCATGTAATAGTATGATATACCATGATAACTTAGTCATAATATGCATAAGGACTGACACTCAATCCAATAATCAAGTGAAAATAATGCACTAATGATAAAAACTATGATGTCAATGTTGATGTATGAATATGGATGGACTTAATTATAATGTGCAAAGAATCACCCAATGAATGCATAGATACTAAGTCAAAGAACAACAATAATGAAAATAAATAAATAATCAAAACACCAATAAATAAAAATACAATAAAACACCAAGAAACATAAAAGTGAACAAAATAATCAAAACAAAATAAAAAATAAACACAAAAAATCATTAATCACAATGTTAGTGAAAATAGAAAACAATTTATTCATGTATGTGTAATAGAGGTGTTACTTTTGGTGACAGGGTGGCCCCTAAGCAAGACAACAATGACATAGGTATAACAATGCAAAGACAATTGGCACAAGGTTGTCCTTAGGCTATAGGGAACAATGACACAAATAAGATGAAAAAAATTGCCCCTAAGATATAGGAGACAAAATAAAAATAAGGTTAATTAAAGAAAAGAAAGGGGTAATCAAGCTAACTTTAGATGCACAAGGCAAGTGGTTGTTACCTACATAGTTTCATGGACACAGGATCCAACATGAATTTCAAGCTAAATGTAGTTCTTTTAGGATATGAGATAGAATAAAATTGATGATAAAAAAATATTATTGTGTTGTAGAAGAATATGGGAATGGTCTCACAAAATGGTGAGAGTGTAAGAAAAATCCAAGGGTGTAGTAAGATATAAACTTAAAATGAATAATGCACGCAATGATGACTCACAAAATGGTGAGAGCATTAGAAATGGTTGCTCTCAAAATTATGAGAGTGTAAAATGAAGCCAAGTGTGTTAAGAATAAAAACACTTAAATCCAGATCTACTATAACCATAAACCAAATCTAAAGCTATGGAATAACATGTATCACAGAAACATTCCTTAATTCGCCATTAATATGAAAGCATAAATGAGATAAAGATAAAAACATAGATAACATAGATCTAATGTGGTTCACCCAATGTGGGCTACATCCACCAATGAAAGTTCTCAAATAAATCAATAATATAAAACAAGATTATAATGAACTCTCACAGAGATAGAAAAAATCTACTATAGAAAGTGTTACAGAAAAATCTACACTTTTACCTGTACCTGCACAATGTTGTATCTCATAATTTGTTAAACCACACCTTGTAATGAATGTACTTTGCAAAACACCTAGACTTTGACTCTGATCCTCAAAGCCACACCTTGAAAATAAACCATCAACCTCTAAAGTCCACACCACACTTTGTATATATAGTAAAATGAATAAAATCCATAAAAAGAGGAGAAATGTGCAATGCTTATCCAAGATAAGCATTATCCAACATGTGACAACCCTCCTCCATCACATCAAGCTTATCCAAAATCTCTCCCAAGGAGGAACATACCATATTCATCTCTCCACCTTCTAAGGGCATATTTTCCCAAAAACATGTGATCTCAACCGATTCCACATAGCAAGGAAAGTATAACATATTCCAAGAAATAACTAATCTCCCTAAAAATAAGGAAGATAGACCCACTTCCAATAAAAGAGAAAGTCACATGGAAATAAATATCTAACAACTAATTCCAAAAAATATGAAATACATAGAAATTAGAAACACAAAGAATATTCACTCACATGTGGAGAACATGAAAAATTATGCCCCCCACACCCTTGGAGCTCTTTAGGCCCCCAAAATTTATACCTATGGTCATGTGATAGCCCCAAAGGGCTCCACACTCAACAATATCCCACTTGGAGACCATTTCTTCCGAATAGAATCTACCACTGCTCCATGACCACTAAGGCTAACCAAATTTGAACATAGTCTCAACTTATCCACTGTGACCACCTTGGTCATCATATCCATAGGATTCTGGCTAGTATGAATCTATACGATTTGGGATAATATAGAAAATTGGAAAAGGGGGATTTCATACTAAATCCGTACTCACAAAGTAAGAGGAAGTCGGTACACAGGAGAAATATGAATTTGGACTATTTGCTAGTATGGAGATGCATGTCCTAACTAGTAGGGATTAAAATTCATTCATATTTAATTACCCTGCATTTGGGTAATGTTTGGATCATGTCAAGAAGTTATTAGGTGACCAAGGAGAAGTATCATGACATCATTTCTTGTAATATCAACTGAACTAATTTTGTTGTAGCATGTAATAGTATGCACCATGATATAAAACACCATGATATTTTAGCAATAATATGCATAAGGACTGACACCCAATCTAATAAACAAGTGAAAATAATGTACTAATTATAAAAACTATGATGCCAATGTTGATGTCTGAATATGGATGGACTTAATTATAATGTGCAAGGAATCACCCAATGAATGCATAGATACTAAGTTAAAGAACAACAATGAAAAAAAATAAACAAGCAAATAAATAAACAAACAAATAATAAACAAAACACCAATAAATAAAAATACAACAAAACACCAAAAAACATAAAAGTGAGCAAAATAATCAAAACAAAATCAAACAAACACAAACAATCATTAATCACAATATTAGTGCAAATAGAAAACAAATTGTTTGTGTATGTGTATTAAAGGTGTTACTCTTGGTGATAGGGTGGCCCCTAAGTAAGACAATAATGACATAGGTATAATAATGCAAGGACAATTGGCACAAAGTTGACCCTAGGCTATAGGGGACAACAACACAAACAAGATGATAAACATTGCCCCTAGGATATAGGAAACAACAAAATAAAAATAGGGATAATTGAAGAAAAGAAAGGGGTAGTCAAGCTGACTCTAAATGCACAAGGCAAGTAGATGCTACCTACATAGTTTCATGGACACAGGATCCAACATGAACTTCAAGATAAATGTAGTTCTCTCATGATATGTAATAGAATAAAATTGATGATAAGAAAATATGATTGTGTTATAGAGGAATATGGGAATGGTCTCGCAAAATGGTGAGAGCGTAAGAAAAGACCAAGGGTGTAGTAAGCTATCAACTTGAAATGAATAATGCACACAATGATGACTCACAAAATGGTAAGAGCATTGGAAATGGTTGCTCTCAAAATTATGAGAGTGTAAAATGAATCTAAGTGGTCATTAGTGTATCAAATTCGAATACAAAATGCTCACTATATGAACTCACAAAATGGTGAGAGTGTACGACTGAAGGCCAAGAAGGATGAAGAAACTAAATGAAAAGTGGTTACTCATGAAATAGCTAAGAGTCCTAAAATATTTAAGGACAATAAGTGGTTGAAAATAAAGGAAGGTATGGTTGGGTGAACCCAAAATACCCCATGTATCCAAGTGTTACCTACATAATCCATGCGAACCTTAGGCTGATGTAGTTCTCCCAAAAATAGGAGGAAAAAAGACCAAGGTGGTTTAGAAATAAATTGAAAAAATAAGATGGCCCATCTTAAAAATTTTGATGGATTTATATCTTGCATGGAGATTCTAAGCCAATTTTCATGATTTTAGGATTTTTAGGATTTTCTACAAATATTTTTGGAATTTTAGAAGCATCTCAACTCGATTGAGAATTATGAGATATGAAATGGTCCAACTCATAAAATGGTGAGAGCATGGCTTCAACATGTTCATAAAATAGTGAGAGTGTGGGTAAAGGGGTGACTAAGCTAACCTCAACATAAATCGAGCGATATCTACATAGTCCCATTATGAGCTCAATTCATTGTAGTTCCACCTTATAGTGGAGGATTTGACTAGGTAGCAACATGCTCTAGAATTAGGTAAATGACACAATATAGCATAAGAATGTTAAGGTGATATGGTAATGTATGATAAAGGTGTTTCCCCTAATTTGCCCATAGTTAGTTGTAATTAAGAAATAACGGCATAGGAAAAAAATACTGATTTGCCCAAAGATGATTAGAATCAGTATCAGTTTTAAGGAGAAAAACAACAAATGAAGGATGCAACTGCCAAACCACTATTATATTGGTCCAAGATACTGCATATGTCTATAATACTAAATTAAATGCTAAAACTTTCATCTGAACCCAATCGTTGAAGGTGCCTAAAGAACCAATGGAATAGAACTAAGGTTAAAATGGGTGGGATGGAGGGCAAAAATAATGTTGGTCGATAGTGACGGTATGGTACAACGTTAAATGAACCTCATATACAATGCTTCAAGTCTCTCAATCAAAATAACATTTGAGGTGTATGATGTTCATAGGCTCATCAAGTTCATCTCCATCTAGTGTAGAGACCCTATATGCTTTAAAGCCATAATTTGTGACAATGATGTAAGGTCCTACCCAATTGGGCTTGAACTTGTCTTTTTTATTCTTCTTAGTCATGGTGATTTTTTGGTTTTCTTTGAGGACAAGATCCCCAAGCTCAAACTCTTTGTATTTGACTCATCATTTATATTGGCCACATAGTCAGTTCTGGTATGCTTAAAGTTTGTTTACAACAACCATGCACTTTTCATCTAGTAACTCTAACTCTTATACGTGAGCTAATCTGTAATCTTCATCATCTAAGATGTGTTTCAATGAGATACATAGAGAAGGTAACTCGACCTTGATGGGAAGGTTGGGCTTAGTGCATAGATTGGGGAATATGAAATGGTCTCTATTAGAGTATGGTAATTAGTATGGTATGCCCAAAGGGCACGAAAGATATGTAAGTGTCAATCGTGGCCAGCATCATTGACAATCTATTTAAGGATGTTGAAAATGGTCTTATTAGATACCTCTGCTTGACCATTACCTTAGGGGTGATATGCAGTGGAAAAATGTTAGATGATGTTGTACTCAGTACAAAGTGTTGTGACATCTTTGTTCTTAAATGATCTATAATTATCAAATATAATGTCAGATGGGATACCATAACAGCATATGAGATGGTTAAAGATGAAGTTGGAAATATGTTTTCTAGTCTCGTGAGGAGTATAGATTCAACCCACTTAGTGAAATATTTAGTGGTGATAAGGATGTGTTTGTGTCTATCAAATAAGGCAGGGTTAATATTTCTAATGAGATCGAATCCCCATGTTGAAAACAACCATGGTGTAAGCATAAATTTGAGTGTTCTGACCAGAACATGAGTCAAATTGGCATGCTTTTGATATTTATCACATCTTTTGACATAAGCAACTACATTTGCTTCCATATTTGGCTAATAATAATCGATTTGGAAGATATTTTTGATAAGGATGACACTTATTATATGGATTCCACATACTTTTTCATGAAATTCCCATAACAGTGATGTGTCTTCTACTGAATTTAAACAACGAAGCAGAGTTCCATCAAAGCTTTTATGATAAAGGGTTGGGCCAAGTAAGATATAATGAGATGATTGGTGGGTAAAGGATTTTTGTTCTTTACGTGATAGGTCTAGTGGTATGATGTGATTGTGAAGGTGATTATATAGGTCTGAGTACCAAATAGATTTGGGACCAATGATATCATAAATTATTACATTGATCAAAGGTTCATGAGCAGGCACTAAAATATTTTTAATGTGGAATTGATATTATTTTATCTTGTCTATGTTGTGGATTAAAAAACCAAAGGTGACCATGACATATGTTATCCTGTTATTGGCTCGAGATATGTGTTCAAATTGTATGTCAACAATATGACATTTAAGAGTGTCCACCATGGCCATGTAGTCACCAACTTGTCATCTTTGATCTAAAAGTGATCTATAACTTGATTGATGATTAACTGAGAATCACCATAAACTATGAGATGTTGAATATTCCATTGTATTATCTAACAAAGTCCTACAATGATTGATTTGTATTCAACCATGTTGTTAGTCAAAGAAAGCTGATATTGAATGATTTGGGAATGAGATCCCCCTATGATGTAATAAACAATAAGTCTGACCCTAATCCATGTGATGTAAATGACCCATCAAAATACAACTTCCAATACTACTCCTTAGGAGGTGTTTTTATGATGGTCATAATGGATTCATTTGGGAATTGAAAATTGAGTGGTTTGGTATTTGTAAGGGGAGCATCAGCAAGCTAGTCTATAAGTATTTATCCTTTTATGGTCTTCTGGTTGACATGCTTAATCTTAAATTCACTCACTAACATGAACCACTTAGCCATGCAATCCTATAAAGTTGTTTTAGATAGTAGATACTTGAGTGGATCTACTTTAATAATGACTATGGTCTTTTTGTTAAACATGTAATGACATAACTTATGGGCTGCAAAGACCATAGCTAAATAAGATTTTTCTATTGGCGTATAGTTGTGCTCATATGCGACCAGTATATGGCTTAGATAGTACAAGACATATTATTTTTCTTTATCATCATGCTGAGTCAAAAGTGTTAGGAATAAGTGATTAAAATTAATTAATTATGTAATAATATGCAACATGAAAATCATTCCTCATGGAATCATAATAACAGAGACATATGGAAGACAAATTCATATCTAAGCAAAAATACACATATAACATCTGATATAACATGGCTAACCCAATGTGGGCTACATCCACCAAGAGGATCTCAATAATATTATAAACAAGAGTAAAAATAACTATAAACAAGAAACCTCTCATAAAGATAATTTTCCCTCAGCCCAAATTCACACCATAATTCTCGAGATGCAAAACTACACCTTAAAACTGATCACACTGATCGTAAAAAGAATGTAGAGCTCAAAACTCAATGCAAAATGCAATGAATAATTTGTTACCCCTCTCCCCTATTTATACTTTTCAAAATCCCTTGAAAAATGCACCATAACCATCAGTATAAACATATTCCCACAAAATAAGGCACAAAATAAGGGAGGTTTCAACCACATAATCCCCCAATTCTCTCAACACCTTTAAATCATACCCACTTCCCAAAAAATGTCAAAAAAAAGGTAAGTGGTTAAAATTCATCCTACCATTTTAAAATATAAATATTTCACGTTAAAATTGTCTCAGTAATTTTATTTTTACCTTAAGGGTGTTAAAATTAACTGTACATTTAACAATCTCCCACTTGGACTTCATTTCCCCTTGAACAAAATTTAACACTCCTCCATGATCTTCATGAAGACCAACCAAAGCTGAAAATAACCTAATATTATCCAATTTGACTACCTTAATCATCATATCTACAAGATTATGACTCGTATGTATCTTCTCTAGCTTCACCATGTTTTCCTCCAAAGTTGTTTTGATAAAATGATACCACAACTATATGTGCTTCATCCTTGAGTGAAAAGCAAAATTCTTGGCTAAATGTATAGCACTCTAACTATCACTATATATTCCCCCAACTTCTTGATTAAACTAAATCATCTCCTTGCTAGCCTCTGTACCATCAACATACCCAGCCTCTATGGTTGATAAAGCCACAACCTTTTGTATCTGAGAAATCTAACTAACCATTGTATCCCTGATAGTAAATACATAACCTATATGTTAGGATTAGGAACACAATTGATTACCTTGTATAAGCAACTAAACACGGAATTTACCCAAAAGTAATAAGTAACTAGAATCAGAAACAACATAGAATTTGAGAGACAATACACAATTGTATTCAACTCATCCAGAAGGAAATACAATGAAGAGATTACACTCTTCCCACACCTCTTGGGCATACCAGTAATCTTCCCTCAAGAGTTCACTCTCTCACAACCAATTAAAACCACAACTCAAACAAAGAGTTGTACCCTCCACCAGTCAGTAACAATACTGCCAGTACACAAGTACTCAAAGTAGTTCAAGTAGATCTCCCTTGATCTTGCAACAACCTGCAGATCAACTTGGTCTTGCACACCTGCAAATCTAGATCTTACAATCAGAAGGATCTCTTCCTTGTCCTTGCCTCAACAAGTCCTTATGATTCTCCAAATTACAATATAGCCCCATGGGTCTCTTAAATAGATCCCATACAAACAATAATTAGACTTCCTAATTATAATAATTAGAAACATAGACTCAAGACTAAAATTAGTCTTTTACATGCAAATAAATTGTCTGTCTAAAATAAGACCAGCTTCGGAGACATGCAAATGCATGCACACACAGGCTGTCGACGTCGGTTCCTATTTGACCAATGTCGGCTGACCCATAACCAACGTCAGTTATTATGAACACTGAAGATAACCGACGTCAATTGATCAGACCGATGTCAATTACTCTATAACTCAACAACCTCCTCCATCTACATCAGTGAAGCTTTTAGCTCCACAACCTAACAATCTCCCACTTGGAGATAAATAACTACACCTATACATGTACCTGTACATCATCTAATTTTGTTTCTTGGCTTGTATCCCTCTTCAATTTCAATCTTGAAGACCAACTACCACACATCGTGTGGTGCTACACCTATCATCCAAGTCCCCTACCACATCCGAATCTACATACCCATGTAGAGAAGTGCTTGACCCTACATCGCATGTATACCTACTGCTGGTCCCTCTCAAATACATGAGAATCCACTTAACTACATTCCAGTGCTTCTTTCCTGGATTGGCCACAAACTTGTTGACAGCTCCCACTGCTTGGGCAATATCAAGTCTAGTACACATGTACTCAACCTCATCATGTGAATTGGGACATTGTTCTATGAACTATCCATCCATAGGTGTGCTAACCAGTTCTACATCCTGCACTACCTTATTCACACAATCATCCTGAGATAACATCAACCTGTGATCTTCCCTGTCTCTAGGAATACTCATGCCAAATATTTTTGCTCCTCCTAAATCCTTCCTGGCACACCACCGAACTAATTTTACCCTTAGCTCAGCAAATCCCTGCATGTGTGACCCTGCATCAAGCATATACACTACATATAGTAATAGGATAATGTCGTGACCATTATCCACCCTGGTAAAATAAACACAATGGTTACAATGACATTGACTAAATCCACACTTTGTCATACACCTGTCAAACCTATACCACTATCCTGGAGCTTGCTCAAGACCATATGACCTGGCCTTCTATCTCACATGTCCATTCTCTCCTTTTTTAACAAAGGAATCTGTTCATCTTTAAGTGCTTTCTTTCCAGCTGGCAACTCTACCAAATCTCCCATTTGGTTCTCTTCTAAAGAATTCATGCCATGCTCCCACTGTTTCCTAGATTCTACCTGCTCTACTTCTTTAAACTTCTTGGTTCTTGACCATCAGTGAGCAACAAGTAGTATAAAGAAGGCAAATAATGAATTTAAGGCTTACTTACCCTTTCAATCCTCCACATGGGCATTTGAGACTCTTTGACAACTTATTGTCTACCCAAAATCCATTTTTTGGTCGACCCTAGTCTGCACCTGACTGATGTCAATCCCACCTGATCGTTGACACCATTTTCCTAACCGACATCAGTGTCCACCTAGTTGCCGATGTTAGTTCCCTAACCAACATCAGTCTCCACCTGCCCAACACCACCAACTCTGGTCTATACATGATCAACATCAGTACCTACCTATTCAACGTCGGTTCCACTTAACCGACATCGATAACTATGTTTTCCTGTGAGTGATGGATTTTTACCCATGAGCTTACTTTGAATCATACCCTTGTCCAAACTGCCTTGCTTAGAATTATTTAGCCCCTTGAGCTGATCTCTATCCATCATCTTCTCCTTGAAAACCAAGGCTTTCCTATTCTTGTAAAAAACATCACATTTCTTCTTTATGCAATAAACCTGATCCTTTCTTGTAGCATGTGTTTCAAGAAACTTCAATTTATTTTGTTGCTTACAGAAATCTTGATCTATGCTCTCTAGATTTAAACTCTTACCTTTTGACTCAATAACATGCATCCCCTTCTTACTCATGTGACCAAGCCTACAGAGCCACATCTTCGCATCTACATCTGAAGTAGATAAACTAGAAGGAGAATCAGTAATACAAGTAGATAGATAAAGAGTACCTACTTTCTTACCTCTTGCTAAAACAAGTGCACCCTTGGAAACTTTCTAAGAATCCACTGTGAGAGTTATTGTGCTCATCACCCAACTTTCCAACAAAAATCAAGTTTTGCTTCAGGACTGGGACATGCATAACCTCCTTCAACACCCATGTGTTGCCCGTCTGCAATTTCAGCTGCACTTTCCCTTTGCCAACCATTTGAAAAGGCTTACCATCCCCTAAATAAATCTCTCCAAAGTCTCCCCAGACATATTCATGAAAAAATTCTCTATTTGGGGTTGCATGGAAAGAGGCACCAGAATCTAAAACCTAAGACTCCACTTTATCCAAGGAACATATAAGAGCATCCTGTGCAACAACACCTACAACATCTGCTTCTTCATTTCCTTCATGCTGATCTTCTACCAACCAACAATTTTTCTTTACATGCCCTTTCTTTCCACAATTCTAGTAGATTATACTGCCATACCTGGATCTAGATCTCCTGCCTATCTTTGACCTTGATTTTCCTTGCTCAATCTTCTCTCTTTGCCTTCCCCTGCTTTCAACACTTAAAGCATTCCCTAATGATTCCCCTATGCTTTTCCTATGAATTTCTTCATTCAAAATTACACTAACAACATCATCAACTTTCAAGATTTTTGAAGCAGACGCAGTATTACTAACTGCCATTACCAAACTATCCCAACTTCAGGTAATGAGCATAAGATTAAGAGAACCTTAATTTCATCATCAAAAGCAATATTGACTGAAACTAACTGATTTACTAATCCATGGAAATCACTAAGATGACTGTGTACCGATCCACCAGGAAATTAAATAATTGCTTCATAAGAAATACCTTATTCGAAGCTGAGGGTTTTTCATATAAATTTTCCAAAGATTCCATTAACTCTACCGTTGTCTTAGCCTGTGATAAGCTAAAAATCACAGACGATGCCAGGCTCAACCTCATAGATCCCAGAGCCTTCCGATCAAGAACATTCCATTCGTCATCTTTCATATCCGTGGGCTTGCTTGCAACCCCACCCAACAGTAAGTATAGATCTTTTTGATACAAATATTCTTCTATTTACATCCTCCATAATTGATAATTTTTGCCATTAAACTTCTTCATTCTTAGCTTACTTTTTTCTGCCATTGCTTTACTCCCACTCAATCAAAAACCCCTGAGAGTGACCTGTAATCAAATACTAACCAGCTCTGAACTAGGCTCTGTGAACCTGCAACCCCGATCTGATACCACTTTGTCAAGATTAGGAGCACAATTGATTACCTTGTATAAGCAACTAAACACGAAATTTACCCTGAAGTAATAAGTAACTAGAATCAGAAACAACACAAAATTTGAGAGACAATACACAATTGTATTCAACTCATCCAGAAGGAAATACAATGAAGAGATTACACTCTTCCCACACCTCTTGGGCGTACCAGTAATCTTCCCTCAAGAGTTCACTCTCTCACAACCAATTACAACCACAACTCAAACACAGAGTTGTACCCTCCACCAGTCAGTAACAATACTGCCAGTACACAAGTACTCAAAGTACTCCAAGTAGATCTCCCTTGATCTTGCAACAACCTGTAAATCAAATGATCTTACTTACCATGTAGATCTCCCCTGATCTTACTATATCGCAGATCAACCTAGTTTTGCACACCTGCAAACCTAGATCTTACAATCGGAAGGATCTCTTCCTTGTCCTTGATTACAATACAGCCCCATGAGTCTATTATATAGATCCCATGCAAACAATAATTAGAATTCTAATTACAATAATTAGAAATGCAGACTCAAGACTAAAATTAGTCTTTTACATGCAAATAAACTGTCCGTCTAAAATAAGACCAGTTCTAGAAGTGCATGCAAACACATGCACACACAGGCTGTTGATGTCAGTGCCTATCTGGCCGATGTCGACCGACCCATAATCGACGTTGGTTACTGTGAACACTGAAGATGACCGACATCGGTTGCGCTATCGACGTCAGTTTCTCTGTAACTCAGCAACCTCTTCCATTTGCATCAGTGAAGCTTTTAGCTCCACAACTTAACACTATCATACTCCTCCTTCTATCAACATCCTTGGCCATATCTGAGTCCACATAACCATGCAAAGTGGTGTCTGATCCACCAAAACATAATGTTGTACTCATGGTTCCTCACAAATATTGAAGAATCCATTTCATTGCTTGCCAATGCTAATAACTTGGATTACTCATGTACCTACTTAATATTCCCACTACATGGGCAATATCTGGCCTAATATAGACCATAGCATACATTATGCTACCAACCACTGATGAGTAAGGTACCTTGGACGTCTTTAGTTTTTCTTCATCTATCTTGGGACACTACTCCTTTGATAATCTAAAATGACCTGCCAAAGGAGTCCCGACTGGCTTAGCATCCTATATACTAAACGTCTCCAAAAATTTCTTCATGTACTCTTCTTATGATAAGATCGTATTCTTTTCCTTCTTGTCTTGAGTTATCCTCATACCAAGGATTTACTTCATTGCACCCAAATCTTTCATAAAAAAGGAATCACCAAGCTACTTCTTGAGTACTTGACTCTGTTACATGTTCTAATTGACATGTCATCTAAATACAAGCATAGGATAATATAATTACTATCCTCAAATATCTTGACATACATGTAATGGTCAAAATGACACCTGGAGTAACCCTGTTCCAACATAAAACTATCAAACTTTTTATACCATTGTCATGGAGTTTGTTTAAGGTCATACAAGCTCCTTTTTAGTTTGCACACCAATTTATCCTTTCCTTCAACCTCATAACCCTGTGGTTGTTCCATTTATAATTCCTCTCCCAAATCACCATGAAGGAATGCAGTCTTCACATCTAATTGTTTTAAATGCAAATCCTCTACTGCAACTATACCAAGCACAATTCTAATAGAATTCATTTTAACAACAGGAGAAAAAATATCATCAAAATCAATACCTTTCTTCTCTGCAAACCCCTTGAATACTAATCAGGGCTTGTACCTTTCCTTCCTCCATCCTCTTCTTTGATTTTGTATACCCACTTATTCGACAATGCTCTCTTGCCCTTGGGTAGCTTCACCAAATCCCACATATGGTTCTCCATGAGAGAACTATGTTGTTCTTCCATGTC
Organism: Torreya grandis; assembly: GCA_037957365.1. Taxonomy (NCBI): domain Eukaryota; kingdom Viridiplantae; phylum Streptophyta; class Pinopsida; order Cupressales; family Taxaceae; genus Torreya; species Torreya grandis. Next base: position 1,520,627 of record JARHVA010000690.1, read on the forward strand.
TTGCTCCCACTTCTTCCTAGCATTCACCTACATTGCTTCCTCAAAACATTCTATTTCTCCTCTATCAGTAAGCAACAAATAACTCAAAGATGAGGAAAAAATGTTCAAGAGCTTTTCTTACCCTAAAAGACCTTCTTACTATAGGAGTTTGGGGTTTCGGTGTAGGAGGTTCATGAACCATCTCCTTGGACACTTTACCATTCGTAATATCATCCAACACTATGTACTCTTTTTGTTCATGTTCTTGTAAGTGATCCTTATACATTACTTTTTCTTTAAAGACAACATCCCTAGACCAAAATATTTTTTTGCCTCTAAAACTCCAAACTCAAAAACCAAAGTCATCCTCACCATAAATAATAAAGGTGCATCTCTCAGACTTAGCCTCTAACTTGGTCCTATCCTTCTTGGGAACATGAACCAATGCCTCACATCCAAAGACCTTAAGAAAAGAATAATTAATTTTCTTACCAGACCAAGCTTCCTCAGGGATGCCTCCATCTAAAGGCACTGAAGGTCCTCTGTTAATCAAATATACCGTTGTGTTAACTGCTTCTACCCAAAACATTAAGGTCAGCCCTGTATGCAACCTTATGCTCCTCGCACACTCCATGATTATCCTATTCATCCTCTTTGACACTCCATTCTCTTGTGGTGTCCTTGGAACTATCCTTTGCCTATGAATTCTATTCTATTAACAATAATCATCAAATGCTTTACTATAGTACTCACCTCCATTATCTGACCTGAGACATTTCAACTATAGACTTGTTTCATTCTCAACTAAAGCTTTCCATCTCTTTAATGTTTAAAACACATTAGATTTCTTCTTAATGCAATAAACTCAAACTTTCTAGTTGCATTATCAATAAATGTAACATAATAATTTGAACCACCAATAGAAGTTACCTGAGCTATCCCCATACATATGAGTGAACCAAATCCAACTTATTCTCCTTCTTTCTAGGTCTAACCCTTAAGAACTTAACTTGCTTCTACTTCCCATACACACAATCATCACAGAAGTCCAAATCAACCTATTTCAATCTAGGCAACTTGTCTTTCAAGATCTTCATGCCCTTATAGCTCATATTACCAAGCCTATAGTATCACAAAGTTGCTTCTCCATCTGTAGTAACTAAATTATAGTGATCAACACTAATAATCAAATACAAAGTGCCAATTTTCTTGCCTCTCACAGCCACAAGAGCACCCTTGGTAACTTTCTAAGAGTCTGCTAAAAACATCATCAAACAACCCTCACTATCCAATTGCCCCACTGAAATTAAATTTTGCCTTAAATGTGGAACATGTTTGACATCCTTTAGTAACCATGTGTTCTCATTTTACATCTTTACCTAAACACAACCTTTCCCTACTATATTGCATAGTTCATCATCACTAGAATAAACATGTCCAAAATCTGCTTGAACATAATCCATAAAATGATGCCTATGTGGGGTGGCATGAAAAGAAGCCCCTGAATCTAATACCCAAGAATCAAAAATATTATCCAAGGAAAGAATTAAAACATCCTGAGTAACATTACCTGTTGTCATATTTACCTCCTTGGTCTCCTCATGTTTGGTCTTCTTGTCCCAAAGTTCCCAGCATTCCTTCTTTATGTGTCCACTTTTCCCACAATGCCAGCACACCATCTTGGTTCTAGATTTAGATCTTCCCAAGCTTTTGACTTTCCATGGTTTCCTTTGCTTCTATGTTTTTATATCCCTCTAGTCTCCACCATCAAAACACTTGAATATGATTCCCCGATGCTCTTCCTTTGCATTTCTTCGCTAAGAATCACACCTATAACATCCTCAAACTTTAAAATTCCCTTAGCAAGGATGGCATTACTTACATCCATAACCTAGATATCATAGCTATCCAGTAAGGAACATAAAATCAATAAAGCCTTAACTTCATCTTCAAATTTAATACCAATAGAAGTTAGCATACTCACAACCGTATTAAAATTATTCAAATGATCAGCTATAGAACCATTTTTAGACATTTTCATATTAAATAACCTTTTCATCAAAAATATTTTATTAAATGTAGAGTTTTTTTCATATAACTCCCCTAATTTCTTCATTAGAGCAAATGTAGTCGTCTCCTCTAAAATATTGAAGGCAGCCAAAGATGCAAGGCATAACCGTATGGCTCCTAGTGCTTTCTTATCGAGCAAATTCCAATCTACCTGATTCATACCTGAAGTTTGTCCTATTTTCCCCATCAAATGGAGATGAAGATCCTTTTGAAACAAGTAATATTCCATCTACATCTTCCATAATTTGAAATTCTACCCATTTAATTTTTCAACTCTAGATTTGCCATAGCTCCCACTTAATTTAATATCTTTCCCTGTAATTCACCACTTTAGCAAAACCACTAAAGCTAGCTCTGATACCAGTTGTTAGGAATAAGTGATTAAAATTAATTAATTATGCAATAATATGAAACATGAAAATCATTCCTCAAAACCACAGTAATAGAGACATATGGAAGACAAATTCATATCTAAGTAAAAATACACACATAACATCGATATAACGTGGTTCACCCAATGTGGGCTACGTCCACCAAGAAGATCTCAATAATATTATAAATAGAGTAAAAACAACACTAAATAAGAAACCTCTCATAGAGATCATTTTTTCTAGCTTGAATTCACACTAAAATTCACGAGATGCAAAACTACACCACAAAACCTATCACATTGACCATAGAAAGAATGTAGAGTTCAAAACTCAATGCAAAATGCAATGAATAATGTGTTACCCTTCTCCCCTATTTATACTTTTCAAAATCCCTTGAAAAATGTTCCATAACCATAAGGATAACCATATCCCCACAAAATAAGGGAGGTTTCAACCACATAATCCTTTGATTCTCTCAACACCTTTAAATCATACCCACTTCCCAAAAACATGCCACAAAAAAGGGAATTGGTTAAAATTCATCCCAACATTGTAAAAGGTAAATATTTCATGTTAAAATTATCTCAATAATTTTATTTTCACCTTAGGGGTGTTAAAATGAACTCCACATTTAACAAAAAGTGCCCCTAGGGCATTATTGGTGGCAGATAGGTATAGAAAAAATGGTCTCCCTAGCATTGGTGGTAATAGAACAGGTGGATTGGCAAGATACTCCTTGAAGCATATAAAGGTTTTCTATCATTCTTCATCCCAAAGAAATGTAACACCTTTATTTAACAAGTGAGTGAAAGGATGGCATTTATCAATCAGTTCGATAGATTAGATTTTGCCTTGTTAACTACAGAGTTACTTCAAATTGGAAGGTGGCAGCATCTTGGTAATGGCTTGTACCTTAGAAGGATCAACTTTGATGCCCTAACGAGAGAGACAATGAAGCCCAACAATTTTCCTAAAGTGACACCAAAGACATACTTTTTTAGGATTTGATCGGACCTTATACTCACAAAGCCTTTAAAATATCCTTTGTAAAATGGTTGGATGGTCAGCTCGGGTCTTTAATTTACCCAATATGTCATCGACATATTCTTCAACAATGTCATACATCATATCATGAAATTTTATGGTCATGGCTCTCTATTATGTGGCTCCAACATTTTAAAGGCCAAATGGCATAACCTGATAGGAAAACATTCCCTAAGGAGTGGTGATCATTGTATTGTGTTGGTATTCTAGCACAATCTTGATCTGATTGTCTATTAAAAATTCATCCTTGAGGGAAAACATTCCATAGCCACATGTGGAGTCAACTATCATGTTGATATTCGATAGAGAAAAGTCATCCTTGGGACAAGCCTTGTTGAATTCTTTGAAATAAGTGCATATTATGATTCCTTCTAGCTTCTTATTGACATGCACAATAATTAAGATCCACTCTGAATGGTTGATCAATAAGATGAATCTTGCTTCCAAGAGTTTTTATGACTCTTTCTTTACTAATATAATAATACGAGGATACATCTTACATAAATTTTGTTTCACAAGTTTGGCATTAAAATATACAACAAGGTGGTGTACAACCAAAGTGGGGTCCAAACCTGGCATGTCTGAATAAGCCCAAATAAAGATGTCAACAAACACCCTCAAAAGGGATGTAAAAGCTTCACATTCCTCCTCAGTGAGGGACATGCCTAATTTGATGCACTTTGGGTCATCTGGAGTCCCAATGTTGACTTCCATAGTATCTTCTACTGGGAGAGTTGAGCCATCCTCCAAAATGGTTGGCAAGGATGTGAATTAGCATGCAATGGAAAGTCCTCTGGTTGGACTGGTTCTTTAAGCTCTCCTAAACAAGATGAATTCAAGTCCCCTAATGGTAATGATGGCCATGTCACAAATACTATAGGAAATTCTTGGTCAATATGATCAAAGGCATGTTGTTCTATTGAATTGAAATCAGACCCAAAATCTAGTTCATCATTGGTGGTATTTTGAGCTTCATTCAAGGAAAGGTAAACACCCCCATCTAATGGTGCCTGAAATAGATTTTCACCAAAATATAGGCCTTTCTCTTTACATTTACCCTGGTCTAAAAGTGCCTTAAAGAGGTTTTCACTTTGGGACCTCAATGTTTTATTTTATTTTTTTTGGCTAAGGTTGTGCACCCATTATCCAAAATAGGCTACAGGATCCATTTTGATAGAAAACCCTTACTTTGTCAGGGGATCTACAACTCTACCAATTAGAGCACAATTGATTGCTTTCTTATATGCAATTAAACATGGAATTATACCAGAATGATAAAGTAGCTAGAAACTTGAGACAACAAAGAATTTGAGAGACAATACACACTCTTGTATTAAATACTACTAGAAGAAAATACAATAAGGAAGATGCCACTTCTTCTTCCACCTCAAAGGCTTGCCACACCTCAAGACCTTCTTCCCTCTCTCTCTTTCTCAACACAACAACTCTAAATCCTGAGTTATTATCCCTCCTTGAATGCTTCAGCTGATCTCCTTGACCTTACACCTGTAGATCTTCTTGACCTTGCTAGCTTCAATGCTTTTACTTGCCTTAGAATAATTTACAATACATGCCTTATGGATCTATAAATAAGATCCCATGCTTACAAAAATAGAAGTCTAACTACTAAAATTAGACACACAGCCCACGACTTAAATTAGCCCCCTTAGCATGCAAACACTCGGTTCAACTAACTAACTGTTCGTCAACAACAGTTCTAAAAATACACAGGCGACTGACGCCGGTCCCTGCTAGTCTGGTGCTACCGACGTCGGCCGACTTCCTGCCGTTGCCGGTCTCCTTCTCCACTGCACTTGACCGACGTTGGTCATACTGCCGACGCCGGTGGCTCTGGTTTTTCAGCATCCTTCCTTCTAGTGTCTGCAAATAGTTGAAGCTTTTAGCTCCACACCTTAACAATCTCCCACTTCGAGATAAATAGCTGCAACTTATACCTGTACCTGTACACCATCTATTTTGTTCCTTAGGCTCTATATCCCTCTTCAATGTCACTCTTGAAGACCAACCACCACGCAAACCTGTGATGCAATACCTATATCTTATGCCACAAGAATTTTGCTGCTCTCCAAATTCTTCATGACATACTTCTGAACCAACTCTACCCTTAGCTCAGAGAACTCCCTATATATGAAACCCTGCAACAAGTAACATAATACAGTAACAGGATAATGTAGCTAATATTATCCAACCTAGTAAAGATAAAATACAATGGTCAAACCTCCATTGTTCTGTAGCATAATCAAGACCATATACCATAGCCTTCTGTCTCATGTGTCCATCCACTCTCTTCTCTAAAACGGGAATCCATCCCTCTATCCAGTGCTTCCTTCCAGCTGACAACACTACCAACAAATACCTATTTGGTTTTCCAAGGACTCACACTCCTTATCCATGCCAAGCTCCCACTGTTTCTGGATTCTACCTGCATTGCTTCTTCCATCTTCCTAGTTCATGACTATCAGTAAGCAATATAAAGAAGGTGAACAACGAATATGAGGTTCACATACCTTTCCTGACCTCCACATGGGTGTTTGAGACCTATTAATTCACCCAACATCCGTTCCAGTGACCAATCTAGGCCATCTCCCAGTCTGCTCCCGACCGATTTCGGTTCCCTGCACTGATCCTGACTATCGACGTCATTTCCCTGGTCGACGCCGGCGTCCCTCCTGTCGACGTCGGTCCTTATAACCAACGTCAGACTTCTCCAGTCCAACCTATCGACCCTGCTGGTCTGCACATGACCGATGTCGGTACCTGGATGACTGACGTCGGTGCCAAGCTACCGACATCGGTGTCTGTGTGTTCTTGTAAGTGATGAAATTTTCATCCGCGAGCTCTTCTTGGATCATACCTCTATCCATGCTGCCCTACTCAGATTTATTCAGCCCTTGTGACTGATCTCTGTCCTTCATCTCCTCCATAAACACCAAGGCTTCTTTGTTCCTATCAAAAGCATCAAATTTTCTCTTTCTGCAATGAACTGTATCTGTGCTTTGCAAATTTGAACACATACCTTTTGAATCAAGAACTTCCATTCCCTTCCTGTTCTTGTGACCAAGCCTATTAGGCCACATCTTCAAATCTACACCAGAAGTAGAATCAGTAATACAAGTAGACAGATAAAGAGTATCTACTTTCTTACCTCTTGCTAGAACAAGTGCTCCCTTGGTAACCTTCCAAGAATCCGCTGTGAGGGTTATTGTGCATCCCTCATCTCCCAACCTTCCTACAGAAATCAGACTCTACTTCAGAATTGGAACATGCATGACCTCTTTCAACACCCACGTGTTGTCAATCTGCAATCTCAGCTGCACTTTCCCTTTGCCAACTATCTGACAAGGCGTACCATCCCTTAAATAAAGAACTCCAAAGTCTCCCTGTTCATACTCATAGAACAAATCTCTGTTTAGAGATGCATGAAAAGATGAACCAAAATCTAAAATCCATGATCTTACCTGACTATCTGAAGAAAGTATGAGAGCATCCTGCATCACAATATTTGCATCCTTTGCTTCTTCAATACCTGCATGTTGATTCTCTTTATCTCTCAACCAACACTCCTTCTTTGTATGTCCTTTCTTTCCACAAAACCAGCAGGTAATACCTTTGGACTCGGATCTCCTTCCTGACCTTGATTTCCCTTGCTCAACCTTCTCTCTTTGCCTTTCCCTGCTTTCTGCACTTAGAGCATTCCCTGATGATTCACCTATGCTTCTCCTGTGTATTTCTTCATTCAAGATCACACTCACAACATCATCAACTTTTAAGATTTTAGAAGCAGATGCAGAATTACTTACTGCCATGACCAAGCCATCCCAACTTTCAGGCAAAGAACATAAAATCAAGAGAGCCTTTACCTCATCATCAAAAACAATATTGACTGAAGCTAGTTGGTTTACCAAACCATGTAAATCACTGAGATGAGTATGTACCGATCCACCTTCCTTCATTTGCAAAGTAAATAGTTGCTTCATAAGATATACCTTATTAGAAGCCGAGGGCTTTTCGTATAAATTTGCCAAGGACTTTATCAACTCTTCCGTTGTCTTGCACTGTGATAAGCTGGAAATCACAGATGATGCAAGGCTCAACCTTATGGTACCGAGAGCCTTCCGATCAAGAACGTTCCATTCTTCATCCTTCATATCTGTGGGCTTGCATGCAACCCCACCCAACGGTAAGTACAAATCCTTCTGATACAGATAGTCCTCAATCTGCATCCTCTAATGTTGATAATTCTTGCCGTTAAACTTCTCCATTCGTAGCCTGCTTTCTTCTGCCATTGCTGAACTCCCACTCAATCAAAAAACCCTGTGAATGACCTGTAATAAAAAAACAATACCCTGCTTCCTGCAAACCATAGCTCTGATACCACTTGTCAGGGGATCTACAGCTCTACCAATTAGAGCACAATTGATTACTTTCTTATATGCAATTAAACACGGAATTATACCAAAATGATAAAGTAGCTAGAAACTTGAGACAGCAAAGAATTTGAGAGACAATACACACTCTTGTATTAAATACTACTAGAAGAAAATACAATAAGGAAGATGCCACTTCTTCTTCCACCTCAAAGGCTTGCCACACCTCAAGACCTTCTTCCCTCTCTCTCTTGCTCAACACAACAACTCTAAAGCCTGAGTTATTATCCCTCCTTGAATGCTTCAACTGATCTCCTTGACCTTACACCTGTAGATCTTCTTGACCTTGCTAGCTTCAATGCTTTTACTTGCCTTAGAATAATTTACAATACATGCCTTATGGGTCTATAAATAAGATCCCATGCTTACAAAAATAGAAGTCTAACTACTAAAATTAGACACACAGCCTGCGACTTAAATTAGCCCCCTTAGCATGCAAACACTCGGTTCAACTAACTAACTGTTCATCAATAGCAGTTGTGAAAATACACAGGCAACCGACGCCGGTCCCTGCTAGTCTGGTGCTGCCAACGTCGGCCGACTTCCTGCCGTCGCCGGTCTCCTTCTCCACTGCACTTGACCGACGTCGGTCATACTGCCGACGTCGGTGGCTCTGGTTCTTCAGCATCCTTCCTTCTAGTGTCTGCAAATAGTTGAAGCTTTTAGCTCCACACCTTAACATACTTGTGGTCTCCCAAATAGAACATTGTCTCTTAAGCCTAGAAAATTGCAAAAGGCCTTGTCATTCTCAAACTCATCGACAGGCACTATGGATTATTATTGGTCTCAGTCTATAAGTTGAGGATGATAAAGGGGAAGCATGGAATGTCAAATTACTGGGGTAATGGTACAAATGATATGTGGGTCAAACAATTTGGTATTGTCAAGGTATTTGTAATGATATGATCAGACTTTGCTTTGCTACCAACATCATCAATAACATTGGAACATGAATAAGATATGTGGGGTCACCCCCAAGCAGTTTAATTTTGAGACCATAAGTTCCTTTGTATTTAGTCATTAGAAATGGGCTCAAGAGTACCTTGATGGTTTGCCCCTAGACCTCCTCCTTCATAGGCTTGGTTATCCATGACCCTGATAGGAATGAGATTTTTGGCATTTTTGTAGCAATTAGCCAATTTGTCATTAATAACTAGGAATCATCATTAGCCAGTGGGTCATTTTCTTGTAAATTGGTTAGTGTGAAAACAACAGGTATTGGGCTATGAAGTTTACCTTATCCCTTTTGTCTCCATTCCATGTAAGATGGTCTAGCTTTAGGTCTTCCATATGACTTGGGGTTCTGTGGAAGCTTGGCAATGTGGAATGTGTCATGAGTCAAATACTCTCCAAGACCATTGTCTAATATGGTAAAATGATTGTACATTCAAGAGGATGATTATTTGAAAATGAGGTAAGGCTATTTGGGTCTATGCAATTGGCCTCTATCAGTTTGATAAGTATCTCTTTGTCTTTGTCCTTCTTGGGTAACTGGTCTAAGCCAAAGTAATAGTTTTAACTTTTGTACTCAACCTCTAAATGTTTGCAGTGTTCATATGGTTGTGGATCTCCATGGATAGTTACCTCCATCCCTGAATGAGGAAACTTGATACATTGGTGCAATTTTGAATGGATTACATGAATTTCATGTATCCATGGCCTACATAAAAATAAATTGTATGATATATCTAGATCTAAAACATGGCAGAGTGTATCTTGGGTCAAGGGCCCAATGATCACTGACATGCTTATAGTTACTTGTGATTCTCACTTTTTACTATCGTAGACTTTGATAATAATAGTTTTTGGTTATAGATCGACTATTGTATATTCCAGATGCGTGGTGAAATTTAGAGACACAATTTTCAAGCCCGATCCATTGTCTATGAGGACATGTTTGAATTTGTGTTGCATAATGACACTTCAATGTATAATAGGTTGTTATGGAGAGGGCCAAGGGATGACACACTACGTTGGTTGAAGGTCAATTATTAGCCTGGGGCTCGATGTCCAACCAAATCTTGGAATTTTTCTAAGGATATGTCATTTTAGTATCTTTTAAATGCTTGTAAAACAATTGGTGGAGAGTATTTTGTGACATCCTTGGCAAGTTGGGGGTCCAAGGCTCAATTCCTTCTAAATGTATTATTTTGGTCAAAATTACTTTTTCAAAATAAAGGAATCTTTTTCTAATATGCTTTTAAGTCACAAAGTGAATGTAACAGAGTAACAAGGGTGTGATTTGTGCAACTTTCATCACTTGTGACAAATTTTGTGAATTTTTATATCTAATCGCTCTTTTCTAGGAAGGTGGTTGTATGACCAGTCGCTCTCTAGGTTTTTTGATGTTCTAGATACATTGGAAGGGTATATTTTATGATTTAAATTTTATTTATATGATTTTTATAGTAAATGTCTTGAAAATAATATATAAGAGTACATTTTCAATGGTAACTAACACCTTCAAAATAAAACATTTCATAATATCATTTTACGCTTGTGTTATCAGAGAACTTGTTGTACATTATAGGTCCTCTAGGATACTTCTAATTAACAAAGCATAAACATCACAATGGATGTTGGAGGATCCATAGGACATTGTAACATAATTCCCCTTTTCCAATTAGTTATTCACTTAGAGCTTGGGTCAAATGCTTGAATAACATTTTTGGTAGTAGTAGTGTATTTTTTTCAATTTGTTGTTCCTTTCAATTTTATTTTATTCAATTCATTGATATTCCTAATGAGGAATAGATAGAGTAATTTGAATTTGGTTTTTTTTTACAAGGGCTTCTCACCTCTTCTCTGATAGGGGGAAGGTATTACATCCCATTCGATTAGTCATCAGTTATTATATGAGTTGGCATAGGAGTTATTAACACCATAGTGTTGAGCAAAGGTTTGTTAGTGTTTGTTGGGCATCAAGGAGATATTCCATATACAGTACTGTATATTAACTTGAATGGGTTTATATGTGATACCTTATCTGGATTGATATATTTGAACATGTCTTGATCATGTTCTATTATAATAAGGTATAGAATGGTCAAATGGGATGAGTAGACCTTGATCATGTCCATTATTCATGTCACAACTTGTGGAGGAGGGCTTCTTGGAAGCAACATCATTTGAATACTATCATGATATATAGTGCAGTTGTAGGTGCTCTAGATACTTTTGTTAACTTCATAGTCATAACTCCAAATCATCTTCTATATCCATGCCAAAGAAAGGCATAATACATTATACCCACAAAGTCACAAAGTGAAAGAACATGGCTTTCCAATTATTATGTGGGTAGGATACCAAGGTTTATAAAATGTTTTATCCCATCTAAACCACATGATAAAGAGTTAAATTCAAACATTTAATTTTGTTTTGTGCCTAGTTAGGTATGAATTGGGAAGTGATGTGGGCGCAGGGTAAAAGAAACTCAAATTAAGCCATGAGATGCATCATCTCCTATGCCATGGGATTTATTTGTCACTAAAAATCCATGCAATGAATGGGCTTGGGACTTTTGTTTGTTATAAATCAACTTAATTAAATTAAATTTTATTTTATTTAAAATTAAGTTTAGTGGGTTTTAAGTGAATTGAGTCCAAAGTTGGTTGTGCTTGGGTAAATGTATTTTGTCAATATTTCAAAACCTAAATTGGTTTGGGAGGCAATTTTTTATCCCTATTGTTTTTTGTTGGGCCCCATTTTTTTACTAAGTAGTGAATCCATGCCAACTCAACACCACCTAGGTGCAAGGCAACTATGTGGGAGGTTGTTACTTTTATCTTCTAGTGACACTAACTAGTTGATGGCTAACAACTCCAAGGAGCATTGGGAATCAGGCGCATGGGATAGTGATCAACCATTAAAGACAAGTGGCTCCTTTTTCAATTATGTAGCATTTTTAAGTGAGTGCATGAGACAATGACTACACATTGAAGGCAAAGCATAGTGGAGGTGGTGGGATGTGTACCTCTAGTGCCAACTCTGTAATCAATATTCCCTACTCTCCATGAACCTAAGATGCTCTAAAGCCTATAAAAAGAAGCTGAGTTTTGTTAGGGAAAAAGGTGAATTAGAGAGTAGCAAAGCTCTAGTGAATTGCTATGAGAAGATTGATTAAGTTTATAACTTAGCTTGGGATGCACTTTGATGCTTCCCTTTGTAACACCCAAGATCACCTGTGCACTTAATCTTTAGCAATTTAAGTTGAGCACGTGCTCAATTAGATGGAATATGTATGCATTATTGTTTAATAGTTGAGTAGAATGTTGCACAAATAGTTAATGGACTAATGTTTTAAGTCTTTGAATGTTATTGAATGCATATTATATTCTATAAAATGTGTGATTGAACCCTGTGAGATTCCAACTTGGTTTATTCATGGCAGGCATGTGGGTGACAATGAGCCCTACACCAGAATAGGAAATATAATAAGTGTGGTAAAGACCTTGTACCCCAATTGAAACCTACACCAAAGTGTAAGATCATGCCTAAGCCCCTTAACCCAACACCCAGTTGGCCCTTAAGCACCTATATGCTATCAAGCCTATGAAACTCAAGGCTTGAACTTATGAATACCCAACCATCATTATGCTAACCTAATCCATTAAAAGAATAGAGTTGTGTCATAACACAACTAGCTCAACACAAACCCTGGTCCCTTATCTATTTCACTTTGGGTGAGAACATAAGGCTTGAGCCTTATGTATATTGATGCCAGTGCAACTAAGTGTTAAATGTTGAGTGCCATAGGAATCATCAAGGTCTATTCCCCCTAGAATAAGCCTAGATCTAACCTAGATGGCTAGGTAGGTGTGTAACTAGGCTAGATCTAACCTAGATGGCTAGGTAGGTGTGTAACTAGGCCCATGACCAATAAGATTGACTTTTCTACAACATTTTAGTTTCATTATCTGGGACTGTTGAATTTTGTTGTTGTAATGGTGTACCAAGACAATGCTCTGACTCTCCCTTGAGAACATCAAGCATTGGCTATAACAAGTAGAATATATCTTTGCATTAAGGCATCTAAATTGTAGAGGGTAAAACCTAAGGAAGTGGGTCTAAAACCACTTATATGATGCCATGTATGAGGTGTTCTTTTGAAAACTACCAAAGCAAGTGTACCATTGATTGGCTACTTATGTAACCCATATAAACTAAAGCTATGAATAACACCATGACTGGATGGTAGAGCACCTAAGGAGAATCAAGAACTTAGATGCCACCTAGACCAAAGCTATAGACAAATGCTGGCAATAGGTGCTAAACAACTATATGCTTGAGTTCATGGTCTCATCGTACTCTTATCGTGAAGAAGAGTACCAATTCTTGCATGATCTTAGGGGTGCATTTGTGAAATAAATTGACATCAAAATCAAAAAGTTGATGGTATATTATTACTTTGAAATAGTGAAGATGGAAGGCTAAAGTCCTCTCACATATGAGCAGTGTAATGGGTTAGAAGGAGACGTGTAGGTGAGGCACAATGGAAGGACATGAGCATATTGACAATTGAGAGCTTAGGAGATAGGATTATAACAAGAGGAGGCATATAGTGATAGAAGTTCTGGAACCTAGAAGTGTTGAGAGGACCCATAACGAGTATGAAGGGTATGGAAAAGTATCTCTTGAATGGCAACCGCACCCAGAGGAAGGAGCCCTTGAAGCCTTTGAACAAGTTCCATAGTTGGTGGATGAATGCTCAAGGTTCCTTCAGAACTTAACCATTAGAGATGTACCAGATGCACCTACCCCCTTCGAACCTACAATGTGAGCTCATTCATTTGATTCCATAAAGAATAGAAGTTTGATAATTGACCTCATTGTCGATATAAACCTTGATCATTTTGAAATTTTAGACCAAAACTTTGTGATTGAACAAGTCATCCTATATGAAGAGGTAAGTAAATATACCTCTAGACTATGAAGTGTTATCCCAACTAGAAGGAACTTGAGTGCAAGTATCCCAGTTTAGCCAATTTTAGCAACATAACCTAGGCAACAACCCATAAGAAGTGGCCCTACACCACTAGTGGGTAGTATGAGACCATCTTTTGTAGTGCCAATAATAACTACTAGACCAATAGCTGGTATAGTGGTTGGAGGCATTGGAGGACCAATGCTAGGACAAACACCAAGAGGACAAGTGCCTTAGGCACTGACTACCCCTAGCCCCAGATCTATTATGAAATGGATATGTACCTATGAGAGTATTGAGGCATAAAATATGTCATAAAACATGTACTCAAGTGTGAGTTACAATGGTACACTTAGGTAATAACTCAATCTGAATGCAAGGCAACTCAGTTCATGATAACCTTGCTTGACCACACCCACGCTTGAGATAGGAAGTTTAATCCTAACTAGGCTATGGTTGATTATGACACCTTGAAAGGAGCCTTCCTAAAGGAGTTAGATATACCTGAGTTTGAGTAGCAGAGCATTACCACACTCAAAGAGATAAACTAGAGATTATTAGAGAATGTGCACTTGTATGACACTAGATTCAAGGAACTACTTTCCAAGCTTCCTTGCAACACTCACCTCTCCCAGCATGCATAATGGTTCATTAGAAGATTGTTAGTACCCTTCATAAGGGTTCTCTCCATGAAGACATTAATAGACTCTCAAGAAGCACTTAAAGTTGTGCTCAGAGCCAAGGCAGTTAGGAGTGTTGATACAAGCATCATCCCATTCATGGAGGCATAGATTACATCCATGGCATCCCAACTATAGAAGCCGACCTCTAGTTCATCATAATATTCTTGAAGTATGTTGTGGTGTATTGACTACAAGACAGAGGGTCATAATAAAAACAATTTCCCTCAGTTGAATGTGTACACATTGCTTCTCAGTTGGGAAGTTTGTCATAAAGTGCATGATGTTCATAACTACCCCTTGTTGCAATGTGTCAGTCAGGTTAGCACAACTATCTACTAAAAGTTGTGTGACACCTACACTCACAACACAACTGACTATTGAGTAATTGATGAAATCTACTAGAACATGGAAAGAGACACATGGTAGGTAACTAAAACCACCAAAGGGTAAGTGAACTAGGGAAATGAGGGTTACAACCAATATAATACTAGATATGGAAATCAAAGAGGCACTAGAGGGCGATGTGGAGGAGGATTCCCACCATGATCATGATACAAGTATGGGTCGACTGAACATTATCAGTGTAACTATTTGATGTGTCTAACACGTGGGTATTGTCAAGGATTGCATGTGGTCAAAGAGTACCCTAACTTGTGCAAAAAGTTGACCCAAGGCAAAATGGGCTCTGATAGAGGTGTAGGGATGATTAGACATGAGCTTAAGGATATGAAATGGGCTCCAAAAGTAAAACTAGTATGTGCAAAGCCAAGCAAGGTGCAGGCAACCACCTAGAGTGGGTTCACCACTCAACCATAAATTATGCCAACATAAGAGTTATACCTGGAATATGGTAAACCAAGTTGCACTGACCAAATATCATGGCCTAAGCTAAAAGTTGTGCCCTGCCCTGACCCAACACATCAAAAGGATGTCTTGTAATAAGCCATGAGCATAATATAAAATTCATTAGGAGAACTCCAATTAGATAGAGATCTTGAAGCATAGCTATAGATTCATGTAGAAAGCAAGATATCCAAGAGGCTAAAGTATAGGAACTAACAAAGATCTTATGCCTCCTACAAATAGATGAGATGCTTCCCCTACTAAAAAATTTGCTCATAGAGCATGCAGGGAAGAAGCCAAGTGAAGTTATTAAACCCCATGCAATTGAAGTCATTGATTCATATATGGTGTAGGTGCATGAAGTAAAGCATACTCAAAATGTAGAGTATGACCAAGAGTTACTATTAAATGCCACCATCGATGGATGGTCTATTTGTGAGGTGTTAATCAACACCAATGCAGAGGTCAATATCTTGACAAAGAATGCGTGGGAGAAAATGGGTAGGCCAATGCTGAGACCTTCTCCCCATTTACTCTTTATGGCCAATAAGACCTGAGTGTAGCTAATCAAAATTCTATATGGCATCATTATAGATATTATGGGTGTTGAATTCGATGTGAACTTTAAGGTTATTGAGTTGGTTGAATATGATAACTACCTAGCACTTCTAGGGAGGCCATGGTTCTACACCAATAATTAAAATATGCACTTTAAAAATTAATATATGACCTTCAAGAATGGTAAGGAAAGGGTAGTAATCCCCCTTTCAAGTGACCAGGGACCCCCCTATTTGGAGAGTGTTGATATAGAGGATGAGATCAACCCCCCATAAATATAACATCATGATGTAAGGCATTGAGAATTTCCATCCTTCTGATTAGGGAGTGCTTTCTTGGGAAGATGGGTAGTTAGCCTTAGATAAAACTGACATCACTTACAACCAATGGATTGAAGAGGCATATGAGGCCATTGGTCGTAGATGTTGCTTGGTGCATTCAAAAGAACCAATGCCTATTAGGACTAGCTAGGTCTAGATTGATCATACTCTAAAATGATGGGTCCTACACCAAGAGGAGAAGGAAAAGAGGGTACTCCACTTGAGCAAAGGCAAGATTACAATGCTCCTAAAATTTGAGGGGAGTAACCCAGTGGAAAGGTATGTCAATGACCTCAAAGCATGCATCCCCAAAGAGATAGATAGAAGGGGAGCACTTGTGTACACCTTGAGGATCACAATCATGCATTTGTGGGTAGTGCAAAGGTCTAACTTACCAACTTGGTTAGAGGTAAAGGTGGCCATGTGTACTAGGTTTAGTAGGGGTAATGAGAACTTGGATATCTTAGCATACTCTGGCGACTCTGACCCCATGGTACATGTGTGCCTATACGAAGAGACATGAACTAAATGCAGCATGATTACCCCCAAGAACTTATGGGTGCACACCTTTTATGAGACTCTAAAGACATGGGCATGGCTATGGTACATGGACAATGAGATGTACCAAGAGATAACTAGTTAGGAGGTTTTTGAGGATAATTTTGTGCATACCTTCTCGTCATAGAAATTGGAACTGACCAAGCTATTGCAAGTTATTTGAAGAGTAGTGTTCGAAGACACCACAATCCTTGAGGAACTCTAAAAAGACCTATTTAGAGAAAAGAGGTTGGCACTCTTGACCTTATTTGAGGAACTAACACTCAACTATGACTCCAATGAGGAAGATGATGAAACTTGGAAGGAGAGCTACTGGAAAATGTTGATCACCAGAAGAAAGCTCATGCACCAAGTAGATGATAGCATTCCCAATGAAGAATACCCCAGTCATCTTCATCTTGAGACAATAGAAAGAACCCAACAAGTCAAGGATTCTCACCAAGAAAGGAATGAGCCATACCATGCACCACTTAAGACCATCAAAGTGGATATCATTACATAAGGAGAGCAAAATATGGCTACTCTAAGCACCTATTTGTATGATGCAGAGCTAGCATGCATCATAGACCTCCTAAAGGAGTTCCAAGATTTATTCCAAAAGACTTATCAAGATATGAAGGGCATCCACCCAAGCCTAGGAAAGATAAGCATAAAGATACTTGATGGTGTAAGACCAATCAAAAAAACCCCTACTAGATGAATCCCAACCTCTACACCAAGGTGAAAATAAAGACCGATGTTATGCTAGTTGTAGGTGACATTTATCCTATGTAGGAGTTTGAGTGGGTGAGTCCAATGGTAATAAGCATCAAGAAGGATGGGTGTATTCACATTTGTGTCAACTATAGAATTATGAATGCTACCTAAATTAATGACCCTCTCCCAACTCCATTCACTGATGAAGTCCTAGAAGGCATTACAAGTTGTGAAATCTACATCTTCACTGATGGGTTTTCCTGTTATCACCAAGTCTAGATTGAGGAGGAAGATAAGCCTAAAAAAACCTTTACGATTGTATGGGGTTGTTTTACTTATAACATGATGCCCTTTGGACTCAAGAATGTTCTAGCTATGTTCTTCAGGGTGGTGATCATTGCGTTCAAGGAATTCATCCACAAGTTCCTCTAAGTCTATCTATATGATTGGATGGTGAATGGCCTTGTTGAGAACCATTGTGACAATCTACGCATTTGAAAAGTGCATTTTCATAACACCATTTATAACCTACTCAATCACATCATCTATAAGGATGGTTTTCTCATTGATCTAACAAAGATTTCCATCATCATATAGCTACAAACTCCTTCCACATAAAAAGACATTAATGCCTTTCTTGGCCACTATGGATATTACTAAAAATTTATAAGGAGTTATGTGAAGATTGCAACACCGTTAGAGGAGATTTTACATAATAATTAATCTTTATACTGGGGAGAAGCACAAAAAGCTACCTTCAAAACCCTAAAGCTTAGATTGGCTAGTACATCTATCTTACAGTTCCTTGATTAGATAACGCCCTTTCATGTCCATGTCGATGCTTTTAGATCTATGATTGGTGTGATCTTGATGTAGCTTGGAAAAATTAAAATAGATCATCCTATCTCCTTCACCAATAAAAATTTGACCTCAGTAGAGAAAAATTACACTACCACAGAGTGTGAGACATTCACCATGGTCTATGCCTTACAAAAATTTAGACAATATTTTTTATCAACCTTGTTCATCTTTTTCACTGATCATGAGGCACTCAAGTACCTTGTGAACAATCCTATTTTATATGGGTACATATGTAGATGGATAGTTCTATTCTAGGAGTTCCATTTCTCTATTGTGATTAAGCCTAGAAAGAAGAACTTAGGGCTAGATCATTTATCCTACATCAATTATGGTGATGCGATGGTGCATATTGAGGATGACATGTCAGATGCATAATGGTATAGAGTCCAGTACATCCCTGAGGATTTGGTGGAGATCATTGCCTTTCTAACTTCTAAATTTGCACCCCAGACTATGATGCATAAGTAAAATCAATAGCTAACAATTTATGTCATCACCTTTCAAATCATTAGTAGAGAATTGTATAATATAAGTAGAGATGAAGTGTTACACTAATGTTTATTGGAGCATGAAAGAGATTCCATCTTGTAATATGTGCATGAAGGCATAACAGGAGGACATTGAATTGGAGACGTAATAATAAGAAAAGTGTTGCATTAGGCTTGTGGTATCCAAACTTGTTCTAATATGTGAAGAACTATGCCAAGGCATGTGATATACTAATGCACAGGGAAGCCCAACCATCAGGATGAGATGCCTATAATCCCCATTTTTGCCCAAGCACCATTCAAGAAATAGGCCATTGATTTTATTGGGCCAAAAACTCCCATAGCATGATGCATATGTGCAAGGTGTTTCTTGGCAGTCATAGATTAATTCACCAAGTGGGTCAAGGCCGTGTCAACCAAAGACTACACAACCAACACAACCATGCACTTCATTTAGGAAAACATCATAAATTGGTATGGGTGCTCGATTAGTCTAACTAGCAATAGGATCACTCACTTTATCAATGAAATGGTACACATCTTGTGGGCTGAGTATATGGTGGCACACCACAAGATGATTCCCTATCATTCACAAGCAAATGACACACCCATTTACTTTCATGCATAATGCTAGTTGAGTGAGTCCAACCCATTTGCTTTCCAAGCACCTAGGACTAAACACTTAAGTTTTTGGGTGTAAGGAGGTTTCTAGACTTAGATAAAATAGGATCCAAGTGGAGACACACAACTTCATCATGCATAAGAAAGATAGTGAAGATGCACCATGTGATCATGCATAAGAGAATTAAAAAAGAAGGATCAAGTGCTAGAGGACCAGTGTAAGGGATTTGTATGGGGTAGGACAAGCCAAGGCAAGAAGAATAATAATAAATCAACCAAGATGGATAAACATGCTTGAAATAAAAGTGTAGCAAGAGAAGGTGGAACCAAAGAGGCTGAATCGTATGCATGTGAGGCATTGCACCTAGGTACCATATTAAAGGCAAAGGTCATGAAAAGAGAACAAATCACAAAAGGAGAATCATCATAGATAACTAGTACCCCCCAAATTTGAGTAGGAAGTGATCATCTAAACCACAAGTCACTTCATCAAAATACCATTAGAAGCATTGAATGAGGTGGTGGTGGAGGCACAAATATCTATAATAAATGAGTTGGTGGTAGAGGATTTTGTGGATTTCATGGGATTTTGTGGGGTTCAAGAAATCTAAACACCACCACACCATTAATGTACCTGTATTAAATATAGTAGATGGAAAAAGGGTATAAATTTCCATGTCGTCGATTGTTTTTTGTTATAAACTTTATGCAAACCTTGAGATGTCAAACAAACCAGAGAAAAATAAGAACCAAAAAGCTGAAGCGTACAAACCCTTCTAGAGAGAGAACTTGAGCACCTTCAAGCACCTAGAGTAAATGATTGAGAAGCTAGAGATATTGCACTCAAGGTGATATTAGTGTGGAAAGGGGTGGAAACTGATTTGAGAAGGGAATAGTTGGTGGAAAAGTGAGTTGTCATCAAATATTCCATTAATTACTTATGAAGCTCAAAGCTGAAAGTATAATCACAAATCCTACAACTATGAAACACCAATAACAATTTGAGGTTTTAGCAAACCCAACCTACCATTCTTCAACACTAGTAGGTTCAGGTTGGGTAAGAAGTAGAAGGGAATGGCTCTGTAACAAAAAAGTTCAAAGTGGGTGTGTGTGGAAATATAATAATCCCATATAAGAACAACAATGTCGATGGTATAAAGGGTCAATGTCATGCAAGTTGACCCCAAGGCACTAACCAAGTTGTACTATCAAGTAATGTAAGTTGTACTGGAGGTGAACACCAACTCTGTGTTTGAGTTGTGTGTTGGGACCTAAGAGAGAGAGCTTTGAGGAGAGAATTACTGTTCACTTGAGGTGTGGGAAGCCTCTGAAGAGGTGGTGGAGAAGAAGTGGCATCTTCTTTATTGTATTCTTTTCTTCAAGAGTTTTAATACAAGTTGTGTATTGTCTCTCATATCATGTGTTATTTTGAATTCTAGTTACTTGTGATTCTGGTTAATTTCCGCATATTAAGTTGCTTGGTTTGGTAATCAATTGTATGCTTCCAGTGTTTCATATTCCTGACAAGTGGTATCAGAGCCAAGGTTGCAGGAAGCAGGGTTTGTGTTTGGTTACAGGTCACTCTCAGGGGTTTCTGATTGAGTGGGAGTAGAGCAATGGCAGATGAAAGTAAGCTAAGAATGGAGGAGTTGAAAAGCACAGATGGTCACTTACGGTCCCATGGAAAGAAAGAGCAGGTAAAAGAATATTGTTGGTTTCTGATTGAGTGGGAGTAGAGCAATGGCAGATGAAAGTAAGCTAAGAATGGAGGAGTTGAAAAGCACAGATGGTCACTTACGGTCCCATGAAAAGAAAGAGCAGGTAAAAGAATATTGTTGGTTTGTGGAAGATCAGCATGAAGAAACTGAAGAAGCAGATGTAGCAGGTGTTGTTGCACAGGATGCTCTGGGAGGTTTCTTGGATAAAGTTGAATCTTGGATAAAAGATTCAGTTGCCTCTTTCCATGCAGCCCCAGGTAGAGGAGCTGGTGAGCCTTGCCAAATATTTGGCAAAGGGGAAGTGAAGCTGAAATTGCAGGCGGCCAACATACAGGTGTTGATGAAGGTCATGTAGGTCCCAAGTTTAGAGATATGGCTAATTTCTTCAGAAAGATTGGGTGATGAGAGATGCACAAGAACTCTCATAGCGGATGCACTTGAATTAGCTGGTGGTAAGAAAACAAGTACTCTTTATCTACTTATTTATATTACTGATTCTTCTTCTATTGCAGAGACGTGGCTTTGTAGGCTTGGTCACACGAGCAGGAAGGAGATGCATGTTCTTAAGTGGAAGACAGATATATTTGACAGGCTTAAGAACTGGAAAGCCTTGGTGTTTATGGAGGAGATGGCGGACAGAAACCAATGGATGGTGCTGGATACTTCTGAGCAGAGCAGTTTGGACATGGGTTTTGATTCAAAGGAGCTCGCGGGTAAAAAGTCATCACTCACAAGCGAACACAAGTACCGGCGTTGGTCAAGAGGAACTGGCGTCGAACAGACAGGTGCCGATGTCAGTCATGTGCAGACTGAAGCCGGTGATGTCAAGCAAGGTAAGACCGATGTCGGTCAGGAGGACCGATGTCGGCAACAGGGACACTGATGTCGGTAGGGTCGGTAGTCAGGGACAGACACATGGGAACCGACATCGATCAGATGCAGACTGTGGAGTGACCGAGGTCGGTCACTGTAGATTTTGGGTGGATAGCACACTGTCAAGGAGTCTCAAACACCCATACGGAGGACTGAAGACATAAGTAGGCCCTCAAATTTGTTGTTCCTCTTCTTTATACTCGTTGTTGATTGTAGAGTAGGAAGGATCCAGTAAATAGGTGGGAGCATGGCAGGGATATGATGCAAAACCAAATGGGAGTTTTGGTAGGGTTGCCAGCTGATGCGAAAGCATAGAGACGAATGGATTCCTTAGTTGAAGAATAGAGTGAATGGACACGTGAGACGAAAGACCAGGGATATGGTTTTGAGGGAGTTGCAAGACAGTGGGACAGGACTGACAAGTGGTACCAGGTGGATGACAAAGCAGGGCTTTAGTCAATGTCAGTATAACCATTGTGTTTGTCTTACCAGGTGGATGATGGTCGCAACATTATCCTGTTGCTGTATGTGGAGGATGAACTTGGTACAGGTTCAGACATACAGGGTTTTGCTGAGCTAAGGGTAAGGTTAGTTCAGTGGCATGTCATGAGGAGTTTGGAGCAGCAAAATTCTTTGACATGGGAGACATAGAGATCACAGGTTGATTTTGTCTCCAGTGGGAGCTGATGTGAATCAGGTGTTGGTGAGGTTCAGGATGCAGAGCTGGAGCACACTAAGGGCTGGACAGGTACAGTGTTCAAAATCACATGAGGTTTGGTATAGACCTGAGTATTCCCATGCAGTGGGAGTTGTCAGAGAGTTAGGAGCCAATTCGGGAAAGTGGGTTCTCAGGTATTTGAGAGGGACCAGCAGTAGGTATACATGCAGGGTCAGGACTTCACTACATGTGTTTGTAGGTTCGGATGTGGCAGGGTACTCAGATGACAGGAGGTACACCATGGGATGTGTGGTGGGTTGTCTTTAGGATTGAGCTTGAAGAGGGATACAAACCAGGAAACAAATTAGATGGGGTACAGGTACAGGTACAGTGCAGTTGTTTATCTCCAAGTGAGAGATTATTAGGTTATGGAGTTAAAAGCTTCACTGATGCAGACATGGAGGAGGTTACAGAGGAGTTGTGGAGTGTCATAGACACCGGCGTCGGTCAAGCCAACCGATGACGACAAGATTAGACAAGGCAACCGGTGTCGGTTAGTAGTCAGCCGACGTCGGCACCCCCCAGGTGGACAGGGACCGATGTCGGTCACCTGTATGGTTTGACTGTGAGTATATTACGGGCAGTCAGTTGATGAACCAAGTGTTTGCATGATGAGAGCTAATTTTAGACTGAGAGCTGCGAATCTAATTATTGTAATTAGATGTCTAATTATTGTTTGGATGAGATCTATATAATAGACTCATGGTTGTATTGTAAACTTGTGCTATGGAGTAAGAGAGCAAACAGCTCCTTTAGAGAGAGGTAGAGCAATGGTGCGTTCCTCCTAGTGCCACAGTACTAGGTGTGTGGGTGCTAGATTGGAGAATCAGTAGGGTTCTTCATGTATGTATGATCTTGGTCATCAGGTGAGCATGGCCTTTATAGGAGATCTGCATGGTAAGTAAGATCGTTGATTTGTAGGTGTATGTGTGTGCAAGGTCAAGGTCAAGGTTCATAGGTGTGCAGAACCAGGTTGATTTACAGGTGTGTAAGATCAGATAGGACAGCAACACAACAGGGAGCAAAATCAGGCAGGATCTACTTGGAGTACAGGTGTGTACTCAGATAGAGCAAAGAGGAAGGCAAGGCAGTCCCTTCCATAAGTATGGTCTGTTGAATTGCAGGTTGTTGCAGGTTCATGGGAGATCTACTTGAAGTACGTTTGTGTACTTGTGGAGTGTGTGGAGCACTTGTGGTGTGCGTGGAGCACTGGAGGTGAACACCAACTCTGTGTTTGATTTGTGTGTTGGGACCTAAGAGAGAGAGCTTTGAGGAGAGAATTACTATTCACTTGAGGTGTGGGAAGCCTCTGAAGAGGTGGTGGAGAAGAAGTGGCATCTTCTTTATTGTATTCTTTTCTTCAAGAGTTTTAATACAAGTTGTGTATTGTCTCTCATATCATGTGTTATTCTGAATTCTAGTTACTTGTGATTCTGGTTAGTTTCTGCATATTAAGTTGCTTGGTTTGGTAATCAATTGTATGCTTCTGGTGTTTCATATTCCTGACAAGTGGTATCAGAGCCAAGGTTGCAGGAAGCAGGGTTTGTGTTTGGTTACAGGTCACTCTCAGGGGTTTCTGATTGAGTGGGAGTAGAGCAATGGCAGATGAAAGTAAGCTAAGAATGGAGGAGTTGAAAAGCACAGATGGTCACTTACGGTCCCATGGAAAGAAAGAGCAGGTAAAAGAATATTGTTGGTTTGTGGAAGATCAGCATGAAGAAACTGAAGAAGCATATGTAGCAGGTGTTGTTGCACAGGATGCTCTAGGAGGTTTCTTGGATAAAGTTGAATCTTGGATAAAATATTCGGTTGCCTCTTTCCATGCAGCCCCAGGTAGAGGCACTGGTGAGCCTTGCCAAAGATTTGGCAAAGGGGAAGTGAAGCTGAAATTGCAGGCGGCCAACACACAGGTGTTGATGAAGGTCATGCAGGTCCCAAGTTTGGAGATATAGCTAATTTCTTCAGAAAGATTGGGTGATGAGAGATGCATAAGAACTCTCACAGTAGATGCACTTGAATTAGCTAGTGGTAAGAAAATAGGTACTCTTTATCTACTTGTTTATATTACTGATTCTTCTTCTATTGCGGAGACGTGGCTTCATAGGCTTGGTCACACGAGCAGGAAAGAGATGCATGTTCTTAAGTGGAAGATAGATATATTAGACAGGCTTAAGAACTGGAAAGCCTTGGTGTTTATGGAGGAGATGGCAGACAGAAACTAGTGGATGGTGCTGGATACTTCTGAGCAGAGCAGTTTGGACATGGGTTTTGATTCAAAGGAGCTCGCGGCTAAAAAGTCATCACTCACAGGCGAACACAGGTATCGGCGTCGATCAGGAGGAACCGGCGTCAAATAGACAGATGCCGATGTCGGTCATGTGTAGACCGAAGCCGGTGATGTCGGGCAAGGTAAGACCGATGTCAGTCAGGAGGACCGACGTCAGCAACAGGGACACCGATGTCAGCAGGGTCGATAGTAAGGGATAGACGCATGCGAATCGACGTCAGTCAGATGTAGACTATGGAGTGACCGAGGTCAGTCACTGTAACGGATTTTGGGTGGACAGCACGCTGTCAAGGAGTCTCAAACACCCATATGGAGGATTGAAGACGTAAGTAGGCCCTCAAATTCGTTGTTCCTCTTCTTTATACTCGTTGCTGATTGTAGAGCAGGAAGGATCCAAGAAATAGGTGGGAGCATGGCAGGGATATGATGCGGAACCAAACGGGAGTTTTCGTAGGGTTGTCAGCCGGTGTGAAAGCACAAAGATGAATGGATTCCTTAGTTGAAGAATAGAGTGAACAGACACGTGAGATGGAAGACCAGGGATATGGTCTTGAGGGAGCTGTAGGACAGTGGGACAGGACTGACAGGTGGTACCAGGTGGATGACAAAGCAGGGCTTTAGTCAATGTCAGTATAACCATTGTGTTTGTCTTACCAAGTGGATGATGGTCACAACATTATCCTGTTGTTGTATGTGGAGGATGAACTTGGTACAGGTTTAGACATATAGGGTTTTGCTGAGCTAAGGGTAAGGTTAGTTCAGTGGCATGTCATGAGGAGTTTGGAGCAGCGAAATTCTTTGACATGGGAGACATGGAGATCATGGGTTGATTTTGTCTCCAGTGGGAGCTGATGTGAATCAGGTGTTGGCGAGGTTCAGGATGCAGAGCCGGAGCACACTAAGGGCTAGACAGGTACAGTGTCTAAAATCACATGAGGTCTGGTATAGACCTGAGTATTCCCATGCAGTGGGAGCTGTCAGAGAGTTAGGAGCCAATTCGGGGAAGTGGGTTCTCAAGTATTTGAGAGGGACTAGCAGTAGGTATACATGCAGGGTCAGGACTTCACTACATGTGTTTGTAGGTTCGGATGTGGCAGGGTACTCAGATGACAGGAGGTACACCATGGGATGTGTGGTGGGTTGTCTTCAGGATTGAGCTTGAAGAGGAATACAAACTAGGAAACAGATTAGATGGGGTACAGGTACAGGTACAGTGTAGCTATTTATCTCCAAGTGGGAGATTGTTAGGTTGTGGAGCTAAAAGCTTCACTGATGCAGACATGGAGGAGGTTGCAGAGGAGTTGCAGAGTGTCACAGACACTGGCGTCGGTCAGGCCAACCGACGACGGCAGGATTAGACAAGAAGGCAATCGGCGTCGGTCAGTAGTCAGCCGACGTCGGCACCCCCAGGTGGATAGGGACCGACGTTGGTCACCTGTGTGGTTCGACTGTGAGTATATTACAGGCAGTCAGTTGACGAACCAAGTGTTTGCATGATGAGAGCTAATTTTAGACTGAGAGCTGTGGATCTAATTATTGTAATTAGATGTCTAATTATTGTTTGGATGAGATCTATATAATAGACTCATGGTTGTATTGTAAACTTGTGCTAGGGAGTAAGAGAGCAAATAGCTCCTTCAGAGAGAGGTAGAGCAATGGTGCATTCCTCCTAGTGCCACAGTACCAGGTGTGTGGGTGTTGGATTGGAGAATCAGTAGGGTTCTTCATGTATGTATGATCTTGGTCATCAGGTGAGCATGGCCTTTATAAGAGATCTGCATGGTAAGTAAGATCATTGATCTATAGGTGTATGTGTGTGCAAGGTCAAGATTCACAGGTGTGCAGAACCAGGTTGATTTGCAGGTGTGCAAGATCAGATAGGACAGCAACACAATAGGGAGCAGAATCAGGCAGGATCTACTTGGAGTATAGGTGTGTACTCAGATAGAGCAAAGAGGAAGGCAAGGCAGTCCCTTCCATAAGTATGGTCTGTTGAATTGCAGGTTGTTGCAGGTTCATGGGAGATCTACTTGAAGTACGTTTGTGTACTTGTGGAGTGCATGGAGCACTTGTGGTGTGCGTGGAGCACTGGAGGTGAACACCAACTCTGTGTTTGAGTTGTGTGTTGGGACCTAAGAGAGAGAGCTTTGAGGAGATAATTACTGTTCACTTGAGGTGTGGGAAGCCTCTGAAGAGGTGGTGGAGAAGAAGTGGCATCTTCTTTATTGTATTCTTTTCTTCAAGAGTTTTAATACAAGTTGTGTATTGTCTCTCATATCATGTGTTATTCTGAATTCTAGTTACTTGTGATTCTGGTTAATTTCCGCATATTAAGTTGCTTGGTTTGGTAATCAATTGTATGCTTCTGGTGTTTCATATTCCTGACAGGTGGGGGAAAATTGGCATTCATTTGCACACACCTGTTAGTTAAAAGAGTACAACTATCATACTTCTAGGTATGCACAAGACCTAGTGTTAGACTAGATGGTAGATACAGGAAGAAAGACAAAATAGTGCGTAGCTCTTTTTGATGTTGTCATTCAAGATAAGTTGACAACTTCTAGTGCAACTTAGCTATATGAGTTTTCATGATTTTGGAAGCCATAGGAGCTAGTTTATTTCTTTCTATATAACATCTATGATGATCACATATATTTTACAAGGAGAAGCATGAGGATATCGATGCACCTCATTGGAAGGATAATCAGGATCCTAGATGTCGAGAAAGGCATCGATGAAATGATAGGTGATAATGAAGAGGTGGATCACATGGTAAAGCTCCTAAGTTATTACAAGATGGGATTTGTCTTCCCCATCAAAGATTGCAAGGACCCAAGCACAAGGGAAGTCTCGTGCCTCATGAGCTCAAAACTTTGCCCCGATGGTCATTGGATTGATGTGACAAAATCTTACCTTTGCATTACCTACCATATGGTACAAGATGTAAAATTTAACATTACCAAGTTTATTACTAAGTAATTTGCGAAGAACATGCTAGAGTACCACATGATGAAAGGGACCTTCAGGTGGGGTTATATTCTCATCCTAATAGTCATGGAGAAAATTAGTATACCAAATCAGGATGAGGATAACCTCTAGGTTTTTCTAGAGCACAATGACTCCACAACACAAAAATACAAATATTTCACTTTCCCCAGTTCCTTCAATGAAAGGTATAAGGCACACATGATGAGATGGTGTGATCAATATATAGAGGCATTCAAGATCGAGTGGCACATCTAATAGGATCTCCCCAAGAGCATGTATGGGATGACAACCTTTATTGTTATGCAACATTTACACATAGTCCACCTGGTGCTAGTTGATGGTAACAAGTTCATCTAGTTAAAGCTCCCATATGATTTTTTGGCCAAGTATTTCAAGGATGCACTCATAAGGATCCCCAATGTGCAATAATTAGACATTATAGTAAGGGAACTAGATATGGAAAGGAATAGGTTGTGGTGTTAGTTTATGTACCTAGATGGAAGAGCAATAAGGGATGAAGAAGATGAGTTGGATTGCACTGACAACCACCCTCTTTAACAAGTAACTATACTTGGGTATATCCATAGGCTTTAATATGAGATGAAGCCCAGGAGTAAGGACTCTAGCTCCAACACTGAATAGATTGATGACTCTCCCATCAAGATCAACAATGAAGGTACATCGATGCGAGTGAAAATAAAGAAGTCTCCCAAGAATAAGAAAGGGGAGACATTAGAAGAAATAGAGGAGCACATAAAGTTCAAGATCACCTCAGGAGATAAAGCATCTCCATCAGCCTCGATAAAGAAGCACATAAATTTCATGTTGAAGACTTCTAGTATCTCAAAGGAGAATAAAAAAAAGCTGAAGTTCCTATCTGCAATACCCACTATCAATCTGGTACACATAAAGGCACAAGAAGAATTGAAGAAGAGGGAAATTTTTGGGAAGGGTACATATATTTTTTCTGAAGAAGACTCCTCGTCTAGTGAGGAAACTCTCCCACCATCCCAAAGTGAAGAGGAAAGGCAGGAACAAGCTTGGAGAAAGCTTGGCCTTAGCGACGTAGATATAAAAAAGGTGTAGGTATTACATAAGAGGAAAGGAGGAAGGCAAGAATGACAGAGGAAGAGAGTTATAAATTTGAGGCCAAAGAGAAGTTCTCGATAGAAGGAGAAATAGAGGAAGAGCCCAGTGTGATAGAAGTACATGAGGCTTTCCAAGGCAACAATATTGTCAAGCTTAGAGAGGTAAGACCATCAAGTGCACCAATTGAAGAGGAGTTAAAGCATAAATGAAATGGAGTTGCATTGCAAGAGAGAAGCCATGAGGGCCAAGGGCATGACCCAAGCTAAAATTGATAAAGTGGAGGCCAAAGAGATAAGGGTCGAAGAGGAGAAAACTGCCATGATCATCAAGAAGAGGAAGGTGGAAATAAAAAAGGCTCAAAAGGAGAAGGCCCGGAAGGAGGAAGAAGATCAAAGGGTTTTCAAAGGCATGAAACCCATTAAAGATAAAATATTAGAGGCACCTAGTGCCCACACCAGCCTAGCAAAGGAATATGTAGAATAGGAGCACCCTAATACTGAAGGGGTGTTTGGGGATAAAGAAGGTAATGTTGGCACTTCAAAGGAACAAATAGAAGAAGAAGAAGAAGAAGAAGAAGAAGAAGTGAACAAAGGGGAAAAGTCTAAAGAAGAAGAACTCTTGTAAGAAAGAGAGGAAGAAGAAGGCACTGAGGAAGAGAACAATGCAAGTGAAGAGGCACAGGAGCAAAAATAACTGGCCATTGAGAAAGAGGAATTTGATCCAAGCTATTGAGAAAAGACATAAAAAGGGTTTACCGTAGATAAGGACTTCTACATGTTGGAGTATATGCCCTTTGGAGCTACAACAATGTTGAGGTGCCATCAAGTGTCTTTCATACTTGATTGTTACATGGATGAGCCCCATTTCAAAGTGCCTACCAAGGCAACATGAAGTGCCGAGAAGTCAAAAGAGGGGCACAACTACCAACTAGTCAAACTTTCAGATATGAACCTAGTAAGGTTGGCTAATTCCCTCCTTAAGATGGCCTCTGAGGTGGCATGCAATAACATCATTAACGATATTCAAACCACTAAATGAAAAGATATTTTACTCAAGGCAGAGGAAGAATTTAATGTCATGAATCTCAATCTCAAGGAGTTATCTGAGCTTGTTGAAAAGGTAGAGCCATCCTTTTGGATGGTACTAATACTTCCCAACTTTTGAAAGTGGATAAGGTGTGTGCGCTGGTTGAATAAATGATCCCTAAAATACAACCAATGTAGGAAGAGGAAAGGGACCCTTGCAAAGAAATAAATAAAGATCTAAACAAAAATCTTATTGAGGTAGAGGACCTCTTCTCAAGACTAGAGGAGTGCATAGATGATATAAATGTCATCTTTTCCAACTTTTCCACACAAGCATCAATCATCAATGCATGCCTCCAAAAGGCAAAGGGAGAAAAGGATACATTAATTAAGCAGTCATTCACTATCAATAGGGCTAAGCACACATAAATAATAGAATAGGTGAATACATTAAGTGCCCAGCTGAAGACCTAGGATTAAGACCTAGAAGATCTTTTTTGCACCTTTTAAACAAAAGTGAATGAACAAAGGAGCCATCTTAGATGGCGAGGTCTAAAAAGCTAAGGAAAGGTTGGAAGCCTTTAGGAAAGAACTTGACAACACAAATGTGCTCACACTTTAGATTGCCTCTACGAAGGTTGATAGCACCATCAAATAAGTCAAACTCATAATCTAGGGCTTTGATAACTTCAAAGCAGAACTACAATAGAGCACACCTGAATTTTTCACAACGAAGGCACTATAAGGGTAGTTTGAGGATGAACTAACATTTTTGTATGGGGTAATGTTGGGCCTTATTTTCATGCTAAGTAGTTTTTAGGAATATAAAATGTAGAGAAATAATAATTAAATAAATATAAAATTAAAATTCAAAAAACACAATAGAATAGAGACACAAATTTAACTTGGTTCACCCAATATGGGCTACATCCACACATAAATTGCTAGTCCTATTATTCAATTCAACAAAGAAAGGGAAAAACTTGTAATACGTCCACTGTAATATCCTCTTCACTCTCTCACATTTTTTGCCTGATTACAATGCCCTTATATCAAAGGAGAGTTGAAAATTAGGGAAAAAATGCACTAACTTAATATCTACCATTAGATCTAAAACCTAATATTAAATGGTCCAGATTAACTACAAAATTACAATATTTTACAATGCATTTTTCACAAATTTTTTTTTTGGGGGTGTTGCCCCCAAACCCGCACCAAGGGGGATCCAAAATAGGCCCCCTAGACCCCCATAGTGACCCTAGTATGGGGGGGCATTGCCCCCCACACCCCCTATTGAGAACTGGGAATTAAAATAAGATTGGGGTCTGCCATCCAATAATCTCCCACTTGGAGACTGATTGTTACAACTCCACCGCTACAACTCTTACTTGGAATTTTTATTGAACTTTGACCTTAGCATGTTTCTCATCTTCTTTGTTATCCTTGAAGACCTATTGAAGTTGAACATATCTCCATCTTATTTTTAGTGGCTGCCTTTGTTAGCATATATGTAGGATTCTGACTCGTATGTATCTTTTCCAACTTCAATTGACCATCCTCCAAAACTGAATGAATGAAGTGATACCTGAGTTGTATATGCTTGGTTCTTGAGGGGGATGTTGAGTTCTTTGTTAAATGAATTGTACTTTGGCTATCATTGTAAAACCTACAATCTTCTTGTTTATGCCTCAACTCTTCCATAAACTATTGCATCGATATCATCTCCTTTCTAGCTTCCGTAGCTACAACATATTTTGCCTCTATAGTTGACAAAGAAACTATCTTCTACAATTTTTAAATCCAACTGTTGTGTCACCAATAGTGAATACATAACATGTGGTGTTCCTCCTGCCATCTAAATCTCTAGCCATGTCTGCATCAACATATCCTTGTAATGTAACATCTGACCCTTCATAGCACAAATATCTATTAGTGGTCCCTCTCAAGTACCTGAGAATCCACTTGACTGTGTCCCAATCTTTTTTTCCTAGATTGTTCATAAACTTGCTGACAACTCCCACTGCATGAGCAATATTTGGTCTAGTGCACGCCATAGCATACATTACACTTCCAAATGCTAAAGCATATGGCACTTTGGTCATGTAATTTATTTCTTCCTATGTTTTAGAACACCTTTCCTTAATTTGAAGAGCCCTTCCAAAGGTGTACTCATAGGTTTTGCATCTTGCATATTGAACATGACTAACACCTTCTTGATGTATTCTTCTTGAGACAATGCCAATTTTCTATTTTTTCTATCTCTTGTTATTCTCATATCGAGAATTTACTTTGCACCACCAAAATCTTTCATTTTAAATGAGTCTGCTTGTTTTCTTGTCAACTCATTTATATCATGCATGTTAGACCTTACAACAAGCATGTCATTTACATACAATAACAAAATAATATAGTTGTCATTATCTAATCTCTTAAAGTAAACACAATGGTGAGAATTACATCTACTATAATTTTTTTCTATCATAAACATGTCAAATTTCAAGTAACACTATCTTGGATCTTGTTTTAGGCCATATAAACTCTTCAACCTGCCCACCATTTTCTCCCTACCTTTGACTTTGTATCCTTGTGGATGCTCCATATATATTTCCTCCTCCAAATCACGATGAAGGAATGTAGTCTTCACATCTAATTGTTCAAGGTGAAAATATTCTACTACTACCAAACTTAAAATAGTTCTTATAGAAGTCATTTTAACTACTGGAGAAAATATTTCATCAAAGTCAATACCTTTCTTTTGTGCAAACCCCTTTACAAAAAGTCTGGCCTTGTACCTCTTTTTGCCTCCATCTTCTTCCTTCAACCTATAAACCCATTTATTCTACAATGCTCTTTTACCTATAGACAATTGAATCAAATCCCAAGTTTGGTTGTGTAACAAGGAGTCAGAATGTAACTTTGAAAAGTTAGCAACAACCTTGAGATATCCAAGAATCAATCACGAGGGTTTACCCCAAAAGGAAATGAAAACACACACAAAACTAAGAAACCTACTAAAATGTGCAAAAGGCACTTAGGGAAAATAGTAAAAAGCAAAGGAAAATATATACATGATGGAAGAAGGACTCAGTGGTAATGCTTAAGATGTATCCCATTAACTGGGATATAAAGTTCTTCACCATCCAACCTGGAGAGTTAGACTGCATTATGCTGCTTGCACTGAGTGATGACGTATGGACCACTCCATAGGGCATCAAACTTTGCATGATTTTTAGGCTTAGCTCAGTCCTCATCCCATTTCAAGATGATGTCCCGTTTAGAGAAACCTTTTGATGAAGATTTCTTGTTGAAGTGTCTCTTCGTCTGTTGTTGGCGGTTGGTCATGGAAGCCATAGCCTGGTCTCTTGTCTCTTGGAGCTCCATCAGCTCGCATAGCCTAACCTCCATGCTATTACCTTCTTCTAATTACAGCTGGTGAGTGAGTTTTAAGGCTAAAAATTCAAGTGAAATGGGAAGCCTAGCTTCCCTTCCATATACGAGCATGTATGGTGAGTTACCAATTGCCCTCTTTGGGGTGACCCTATCTGCCCACAGGGCTGTTTTCAACTTGGCATGCCAAGTCCTCTGATTCTCCTCCATTGTTCCCTTCATGATCCTGATCAGATTCTTATTGGTAGATTCAACCATCCCATTCCCATATGGGTAGTAGTTAGATGAATTGCTAAGATAGATACCATATCTCAGCGCCCATTCACTTGTTTTGGTTCCTAGAAAAGCTAATGTGTTGTCTGAGATTATGGTAGCTGAAACTTTAAACTTTGCCACTAGATCTTCATAAAAATTTAGGACTTCAATTTTGTTGGCCTCCTTCAAAGTGATAGCCTCTACCCATCTTGTGAAATAATCTGTGGCAGTCAGGACCCACTTGTGTCTAGCACTGGAGGGAGGGTTAATCATCCCTATGAAGTCAAGGCCCCATTGCATGAATGGCTGCTTTACCTGAATAGGCTGTAAAGGCATGGCAGCCAACCATTGCTTTCCATCAAATAACATGCACTTTTGGCACTTTCATACCCAGGCATGGGTGTCCCTAAATAGAGTAGGCCAGAAGTAACTAGCTCTCATTATTATTACAATTGTAGCCCTAGGAGCAAAATGACCCCTGGCTGGCCCATCATGGAACTCAGACAACGCCCTATCGGCCTGACTTAGGTCTATACACCTTAAAAGGACTCTTGAGAGATCCCTTCTGAATAACACTCCATCAATTAGGACATAAGGGAGACACTGGAGTCTGAAATATCTCCTCTTGGTTCTATTAAGGCCTTACGAGCACTCACCAGTGAGAAATAAATGCCTTAAGTCTAATGACCAATCCTTCATGACAGTCAGTTCTTCTGCTATAGCTGCATCATGAATTAGCAGACTATCCTTTCTTTGATGTTTAAAGTCTATAGCAAGGTGCTCATACAAGCCTCTCCCTCTTACCAGTTTGGTGATCTTGATATCCACATCGTACTCCATCACCTTAGTGATCCAACCCGCTCTCTTTTCATTTAGGTCTCGATTGATCAAGAAATCCTTGATGTTGAGATGTGGAACCATGAGGTGAATTCTGCTATTGGACAGCATATGCCTAAATTTCTTTAGACTCTATATCACTGCAAGGACATGCTTCTCTACATATGTGTATCTGACCTCAAAACCCTTTAGGCCTTGGCTAAAAAATGCAAGTGGTTGCTCAAGGTTATCACCATTTGCTTGGATAAGCATGGCAGAGATTACCTCTTCATTGCCAAAGGTGTATAGGTTGAAATCTTTGGTGAAGTCAGGGTTGATCAAAGTAGGAGCCTGGGCCATGGCCTGCTTGATCTCTTCAAAACTATCCTTTCTTTGTGTTGTCCACGTGAAATCCTCACCCTTGCTCAGCATAGAGGTCAACAGCTTGACTACCTTTGCAAAATTCAGAATAAATCTCTAGATGAAATTTATCTTACCAAAGAAGCTTTGCAGGCCTTTCTTGTGCTTAGGCAAAGACAGCTCCAAGATGGAGTGAACTCTCTCTAGATCAATAGTTAAGCCTTAATTGGAAATAATGTGGCCAAGGAGTTTTCCTTCGTGGATAGCGAACACGCATTTCCTCAGGTTGAGAGAGATACCAAACTCTCTACACCTCTCAAAGATTTATCTGAGGTGTTTCATGTGTTGGCTCGCCTCCTTGGAGAAAACTGTCACATCATCAAGATATACCAGCACGGTGTTATTTATCAGGCCTCGAAAGGCCATGTCCATGGCTCGTTAAAAGGTGGCACCAGCATTAGATAGTCCAAATGGCATTTTCCTATAAGGAAACGTCCCCCATCTAGTAGTGAAGGTTATCTTGTGTTGGTCACAGTCTTGCACTAAAATTTGATTATATCCTGAATACGCATCCAGAAGGGAGAAGCACTTGCTACCTGTCACCATTTGAAGGATCTGTTCCATGCTTGGGAGAGGATAATGGTCTTTCAAAGATAATCTATTAAGGTCTCTAAAATCAATGCATAGTCAGATCTCCCCATTCTTTTTTCAGACAGGAACAAGATTTGCCAGCCAAGAGGAGTGTTTGATTAGAAATATTATCCTGGACTCAATTAACTTGGTAAGTTCCTTTCACATGAGAGGTTCAATCATTGGGTTGACAGCCCTCTACTTATGCTTGGTTGGCCTGGTACCTTCTTCCATCTCGATGGTATGTTGGGCCAGACTTGGGTCAAAACCCTTCAAATCACTATACTCCCAAGCGAAGACAGCAAACTCTTGGCACAACAAGATGAAGGCCTACCTTTCACGATTCGTACACACTTTCCCAAGTGCCAGCAGCTTATCTTTGAATATTTCAACATTTTTATGGTGCTCTTCCTTCGTTGCAATACATGCCTTGTTGCTTTTCAACTGGTCATCTCCATTGAAGATACTCTTTAGAGTGACCAAACCTTTGGGGAGCTTATTGTTCTTAGCTGAATAATTTGGCTACCATATTGCTGTTGTAGCCTAACCTGGTTTTTAGTAGCAAACTTAGCTTCTTCTTGCAAGAAGAGTGTTATTTGCTGGTCACTATCAAAGACCTGCTAGTTGGTGATGTTGTTAGGTACAGAGGGCTAGGTTACTACCTTCAAGTGGCGTGAGCTGTGGTCTTAGCCTATTTCCCTAAGGATATCAAACTGGGCACCAACTATTGCCAGCCTATCTGCTTGCTTGTTCTGCTCTCTAGGAATGGAGGTAATATTGAAAGCAAAGAAATTTTCCACTAAGTCCCTGTTGATCATTTTTTGCCCAACAGGCCAAAATCAGTCCCCTCCTTTTTTCATGTTGTTATGAGCCAGTACTTTTGATTTTGCATGAGTCTTGCAAATTTTTATGAACTCTATAGTGAAGTTTCTATGGACTCTGCAGGTCCATTTCTATAGACTCTACAGGTGAGTCTTTTGGCGCATGAAGAACCAGTTAAAGAGTGCAAGGTTTTACAAAGCTTCTTTGGACTATTGTCCGAAGAAATTCATAAGGAAAGAGAGCTAAAGTGGTTCAACGACATGATCTTTCAAAGAGTTAGTAGCTTTGAACCGTTGAACCATTAAACCAATTCAATGCCTTGGTTGATCGGCAAAGTTCAAAGCCTCGGTTCATCAGCAAAGTTCAAAGCCTTGGTTCAATCGGCGAAGTTCATCATTTTGGTTCAATCAAATGGTTCATCGGCTTGGTTTAATGCGTTGGTTCAGTGTTTTGGTTCAATGCTTTGGTTCAATCTGATGGTTCAATCACTTGGTTCACTTAGTCAGTTCATCGACTTGGTTCAATGCCTTGGTTTAACGTTTCAGTTCAAAGCCTTGGTTCAATCGGCAAGGTTCAATGCAAAGTTCATCGGCAAAGTTCAAAGGCTCAGCTCAATTCAAATGTTCAACGAGCTTGGTTCAACGCCTTGGTTCAATGACCGCTTAAACCATTAAACCGATTCAATCAATTGGTTCAATGGTTGGTTCAAAGGAGTGGTTCAATGCGAAAAGTCAAGAGAGCCTCCCGAACGACAAGTGCCCTTGTGGAGGGCACTAGGTCAGCAAAGGCACCCTTAGGAAAGGTCATTTTCAATAAACCCAAAGGGCACTTTGAAGGCAACCGAAGGATTCAAAATGCGTAAAAAGACTAAGGCATTGAATGGATTCTTTCAAACTTTTTCTCTGAAGGAATTATTTCAAACAAAAAAGTCTAAAGAAATTCGGGAAGCCGTGAGCTCAAAAAGGACCTAGGGAAAACCCTAAAAGAAATCAAAGCGGCCAATTCTAATAGACTTTTTGTCCACATGAAGGTTGTCTGAGGAAAAATTTTGTAGAAAAGGCTGAAGCAAGAAAGCCAAAGAAGTCCGAGGGGTGACGGGCCTGAAGACGTCAAAGTCAACCACAACGAACTAGCTATTGATTTTCAAACTGTGACGGGCTCGCAAACGTTAAATTTTACACCAAGAAATCTAGAGCATGAAAGGTGCCAAGTGGAAACTGTGGAAGGCTTTGACATGCTTTTCTAGTAGTAGTGGAACGTGCCACATGTCCCTTGCAAAGCTCGGCAGAAGCCAACAAGTGTCAGCCTTTGTGGTCTCTCTCTTTTGTCCTGCGACAACTGTGGTGGGCCCCAAATGAATTACTAAAGAGAGTAGAAGCTGACACATGTCCTCTTCCACATGACCTTCAAAGGGTTCCTAAAGCTTCCATGAGTCAAGCGGATGCTACCACATGTCCTGCCCATTTCACAACGGAATGCATCGCGTGTCACTTATTTGAAAATCAACAGAAAGTGGCCAAGGCAACCAGAAGATAGCCCCTGAGGGCTGAAAGAGCTAGAAAGAGACAAAACCAGGAATAAAATAAGGTGTGAAAAGAGACAAAGCAGTCCAAGTGGCAAAGAGGAGGCGAGTTATTTCCAGATGATCATCAAATGGTGAAAATAGTGAGCAGTGCAGCCTGTTTTCTCCATTTGGCATTTATGAGGGGACAAACCGCAGTCTATTTATAGGAAAAGAGCAGTTTGTTTATAGAAAAGAGGCATGGCCATGTTTTCTTATTAATGTTGAGACACTAAAGTCAAAGCAGGAACCGACAATGAAACATCTCCCTCTTCCCAAGGCTCAGAGCGCACATGGGCCAGCTTGAAAAAAGAGTGCCAAAGTCTTTCCCAAGAAGCACCAGGTTCTCTTCCTCTTTCTAAATATTGTAAACTTCTCATTTGAGAAGATCCATTCTCTTAGCCTTAAGGCAAAACTCTGCCCAAAAATCTCTCGGGCTTGTAAGGCAGAGCTATGCCAGATTTTACCTTGAATCAAGACTTAGCATTTTTACCTCTATTTGGAATTGCACTTTAAAATATATGTCTATGTTCTTCTTTTGTGTTAATTCATTGTCTTTCATGCTTTTCACAAATCGATTACAGCATGTCTAGTGCATTGTGAAGTCTCTTTTCTGTAGGTCTGCCAGAAGTGTCTATAGTAGGAATATAGGTGCATGTGAATAGGTTGCCTAAGTTTTTTGCAGAGCACCTTTGGTAGTTCCTTCCTCTCTGTATCTCTACGGACCCCTGACTCACTGAAATAGAAGAGTTTCCAATGTCAGATGAAGTGTATGGGTGCTTCCTCTTGGTGAAAAGTGTATGTTCAAGCCTGAGTGGATCAAAAAAATTTAGTGTATCACCTTTTCATTTTTTAGGCTTAGGTTCTATTTTCAGCATCTCTCTCTCCCTTTTCATCCCCCCCTTTTTTACATTTATTTATTAATGGTAGGAATCTAGGGCCTAAAAGATACATCAGAGGGAGCTAGCCCTTATCTAGAGACTCTCCCCTCCAGCTTCACCAGTCCCACAGGCGAGAGGGGAGTTTCTATTATTACGTGTGGAAGGGCGGGAGCTAGGCGTCCTGCCCCCAGGTGCAATCCACTACGTCAACAGTCCCATACCCTATGTTTGTATGACTTTAGTAAATAATTCTTTGTCAAATTTTGGCCTCTTACCTAATTGACAATCAGCGCATTGTCACCAAAAACTTGCAGCTCTTTGATTCCTCTTTTCCTTGCCAACTCCAAACTGTGGATGAGGGATTCATACTCTGTGACATTGCATGTGCAGGAAAATTGGAACCGAAAAGCCGAAAAGTATTTTTATTTTGAAGGAGAAACTAGCACCGCTCCACCACCAGCTCCCAACTTACTTCTTGAACCATCAAAGAACATCTGCCATAAACCTGAGCTTTCTTGGCTCATTTTAATCAGATTTGGTACAAAAGTACCCTCTTCATGCATGCAATAAATTCCAAGGCGTGCCTCCTCTATGAATTTTTAAGGATCATGCTCGAAGTTGTCACTTCCCCATTTGTCTAAGAGCAAGTCTACAACTCCTTCAAGGGCAGAGGATGGATATTGATCTACTTGGAACTCTTCTTGGTCAATAATGGTGTATCTGACATTTGTTGCCTTGAGTGAGTATGGTTCCAAATGATCTCTGTGGAGTGGCTCAAATTCAATCTTAACTTTAGTCCCATACTTGGTTCTAAAAACTAGATAAGACTAGTTCACTGCTAGATAGCCACCTATCTTGGATGTAAAATCCATGGATAAGCAGATAGCAAAGTCAAGAGGGACATCTTCCACTACCACATCATGAGGAACTGAGAAGGTCAGGCAAGCGTGTAGCATCAAGCCTAAACCTTTCACCACCCCAACTATCTTTGCTGGTGTTCCATCCAGTTGCAAGACTCCCTTAGTAATTTCTTCGTATTTCAACCCCAACTTGTCGGCTATGCATTTGGGCATTACCGAGGTGCTTGCTCCACTGTCAATGATGCAATTATGCACCAAGAAATCTCCTATGACCAAGGACAAATAAAAGGGGGAACCTTTTATTCTCTCTTGACCTGGCTTGAGGTGGAAGGCTATCCATTCATCATCAAAACATTATCGGCTCTTGCTGGGATAGCTTGTTCATTCAGCTCATGCAATTCTTTTTGCAGCATGTCCTTTTGCCTTGGTATTGACAACAAATCCCACAAGGAGATGTTCATGTGAAGATTCTTCATCTAATCTACCACATTGGCTCAAGGGTTGCCTTCCTTCAAATTTTTCTTAGGATTACTTACAGCCTAAGGCACAGGTTGAGGAGCTGAAGGCACAACTAGTGGTCTGAAGTTTGGAATCCTTTGGTTTACATGTGGTGAAGAATGTATTACTGATGTTTGGGCAGCATTCTGACCTTCTTCCATTGCTCTCCTTTTGAATCTTGTGTTGGTTGTGCCACAGTCATTCTGATTGTCCACATTACCTACGTAATTGACTACATATAACTCACCTTCCAGGTGATTCATGAGAGTGGAATCAGGCTGGGTTTGACTGCTGCTCGTGTCGGGTTGCATTGAAGCCTCAAAACCTTAGAATTAGGTAGCTACCTAATTGTCTTATACATTTGGGTAGTGACCCATCATTTCATGTGTATAAACAGCTTGTTCCTGACCATATCCCATGGTTGATCAACTTGGTTGTTCTTGCACTAGATTGTTTTGAACGAGTACCATAGCCTTCGATGATGAAGGGTAGCCTTGAAAAGGTATGGTCTGTGCAAACTGACCCCCCCTTGATTGTAATTTTGGAAAGGGGGTCTATTTGTTTAACCATACTGTTGATAACCTTGATTTGGTCAGTTGTTTTGAGCTTGTTGTCGTTTAATAGCTACTAGTTCATTTGTCACATTTTGCAATAGGCTTTTGACTTCATGAAGTTCATTTGATGAAGTAGCAGCTAGCTTTTTTGTGCTAGGCAGAAGAGATAAGGTGGGAGTAGTAGTCTAAATTGGAGGCATAATTTTAGGAAAAAGTGGCATGTGAGGTCTAGGAGCTATTTTCTCAGCTTGTACTAGGCAATTCTCAGCCGCTATTGCTATGTCATAAGTGGCAGGCAACACATGTCCTCCCATGGACTGTATCATAACAATGATATCACTATTCAATGCTCTTAAGTAATACATGAAAGCATAGCTAGGAGTGGGCTTTACCAAAATGAGGATTCTATCCCATGTCTTTTGAAATTGAGTGTTGAAATCTTGTATGTATTCATGTGGAGCTCTCTTCATGTAGTCAGCTACTCAACAAGTGTGAGGTGGTCACTCTTCTCCCTAAAATGGTTCATCAAGAGAGTACCCAATTCATTCCAGAAACTGACTAAATTTATGGGTAAAGTCCCATACCAGTCCAGAGCTTTGCCCTTGAGAGATAATGGCAGCAATCTGATTGCGATATTCTCCTCAGTGACATTGTGAATATTGCAGAGGTTAGCCATATTTATGATGTGTTCAATAACTATAATGGGCCCCTCTCCATCAAAGAGAGGCACACTTTTGAGGACTGCTCCTGGAATTGGGTCATAAAGCTAGAGATTCAAAGGACTCTGACCATGAAAGGTCAGAAATGGTAATGTCATAGCTATGGCAGGATGTAACTGCGGCCTTCCTGCATAGGTGTTTTTTATAGCAGGTTTGGGAAAGTGGTTTTTTGAATAAGGATGGGTCCTCTCAAACCTCAACCACTTTGTTGAGCTCAAAGGCAATTCAATGAATTTGAAAGGGACACCCTTAGCAATAGATCACATGGTGATTTTAGGCATAGAAAGTCAGACTGCTCTTTGATCAGAAAATGAAGCTTTTACCAGTGGAGTCACCAAATGCTGAAAATGGTTGGTTCTGTTGTAACAGGACTAGCATCAATCCTAAAACTTTACTAAGTGTAAAAATTGAGTCCCACTAGGCGTGCTAAAAACTGTTGACGCAGTGGATTGCACCCTTGACAGGAGGTTGAGCTCTTGCCTTCCACATGTCAAAATGGAAACTCCCCTCTTGCCTGTGGGCAAGGCAAAACTACGAGGAGAGTCTCTAGATAAGGGCTAGCTCCCTTTGATGCATCTGAGTTATTCCAATAAGTGCTAATACATACACACACACACACACACACACACATATAATGGGGGGGATGAAAAGGGAGAAGGATTACAGGAAAATAAAACCTAATCTAAGAGGGTGATGCACCAAATAAATTCAAGCTACTCACACTCACACTTTGAACTATAATAATGCATACATACACTTTAATTGGTAAAAGGACTTGATTGTAGGAAGCTTGACAGGGAGGCTTTAATGGAACACACAAAAAAAAGGACTTACCATAAGCGCTATAGGAAAAGCACACTATCTAGTAACCTCCTTCTGCCTTTGTGCTCCAGGTACAGCTCTTCTTGTCACATGTAAGAATTGTGCCTTGTAGATACCAGGTGCATTGGTGTCAACCCTGTGAAAGCATTAGGAAGAAATGACTGAACACAAGACTAACACTCAGACACACTCAGAAATATCTAACCAAGATAGAGGTAAAAATGCATTTTTTGTTGATTCCAAGTGAAAATTGCTAGGGCTTCACCTAACAATGTGAAAGATAGATCCTTCTCCAAAGAGAAGTCTACAATATATATAAGAAGAAAAGGACCTTTTTGGTGCCCTTTTTACAAATGACCCATGTGCATTTCGAGCATTAGGAATAGGAAGCTGCTCAAAGATAATGTTGTGTCGGCTCTTGTTTTGATTTCAAGCATTTTAAGATATATTAAACATTATATGTGAAATTATGGGTCGTGCCATTTGTTTGCAAACAAGACCGCTCCTTCAAGGCATTCACGCAGCTTGTCTCCTCATCAATTCAAAGTGAATAAAAAGGGGGCGCGCCATTCACTATTTGCACCTCTTGACGACCAATTGGTAGATACTGTATTAACTACTGGAGTAACTCTTAGAGTCGACACCTCCCTTTGCCACTCAGAATGTTTGTCTATTTTTGCACTTGGCTCTTTTGCCTCTTTTTTCAGCTGGTTGCTGAGTTTGTTTTCAGGTTTCTTGCCACTTTTGAAAATCAACAGATATTCCATAGTCTTAAATTTGACACCTATGGGGACGTTATTGGTTCACTATTTCAATGGTCTGGGTGGTCTTCGGTTTCTAATTCCTTTTTGTCTTTGAAAAGGGAGT
Organism: Torreya grandis; assembly: GCA_037957365.1. Lineage (NCBI taxonomy): Eukaryota > Viridiplantae > Streptophyta > Pinopsida > Cupressales > Taxaceae > Torreya > Torreya grandis. The sequence continues at coordinate 1,563,820 of JARHVA010000690.1, forward strand.
GTTCCATCTTTGACATTTGTCATAGTCCATTGCTTTGAAACTTATGAGACACTTGAAACGTAGATGCAGACATTTGTCACGCTCTACTAAGTTATAATGGGACACATGGCAGCATCCACTGCCCTTTTATAAATTTTAGATGTCCTTCAAGAGTCCCACAGAAGATGACACATGGCAGCATCTGCTGAGCTCTGGCAACAATATTAGAAACATTTGGTACTCACTCAAATTCATGCAGATGATGACACTTGGCTCATTTCACTTTAGAAAAAAAAGCCCTAGGGCCCACCACAACGTTTACCCAACAATGAAATAAAATGAAGAACTGCGGATGTTGACACTTGGATGCTGAGCCTCACCAGGGACATGTGGCAGCTTTTATTGCATTTAGAGATACCCAACAAAAACTCCTACAGTTGCCACTTGGCTCCCTCCACGCGCACTAAGAAAAGCTTATTGAAAGAAGCTTTTGAAACTCATAATAACTCAAAATGTGGATGCCAACACTTGTCACGCTCTGCTGAGCTATAAAGGGACACGTGGCACGTTCCGCTGCTTTTAAAAACAAAGTAGAAAGGGGCTCGAGAGATGACACTTGTTAGCTTTTGCTTAACTCTGAGGGATACTATAAATATTAACCGATATTTCATCATTGCAAATTTGAACCAAGCCGTTGAACTAAAACGATGAATTGTCTAAGTGTTTGGAACATGTTTCTTGTCTACAGAGTCCATCAAAACCCTCTATAGAGTCTATAAAAACTCCCTATAGAGTTCGTAGAAACTTCCAGACTTGTGCAAGATCAAAAATGAAATTGGCTCGAAATAGCAGGGAAAGAAAAGGGGGCCGATTTTGGCCTATTGGACCAAAAATGGTCAACAAATTGGTGACTCCCAGGGGAAGCATGCCTGCTATGCTTAGAAACAAATTGCCTTAAAGTCCATTGGGCATGGAGTCAGAATGTAACTTTGAAAATTTAGTAACAGCCTTGAGATATCCAAGAATCAATCACAAAGGTTTAACCCAAAAGGAAATGAAAACACACACAAAACTAAGAAAACTACTGACATGTGCAAAAGGCACTTAGGGAAAATAGGAAAAAGCAAAGAAAAATATATACATGATGGAAGAAGGACTCAGTGGTAATGCTTAAGATGTATCCCATTAACTGGGATATAAAGTTATTCACCATCCAACCTGGAGAGTTAGAATGCATTATGCTGCTTGCACTGAGTGATGAGGTATGGACCACTCCATAGGGCATCAAACTTCACGTGCTTTCTAGGCTTATTAGCTCAGTCTTCATCCCATTTCAAGATGATGTCTCCTTCAGAGAAACCTTTTGATGAAGATTTCTTGTCGAAGTGTCTCTTCATCTGTTGTTGGTGGCTAGTCATAGAAGCCATAGCCTGGTCTCTTGTCTCTTGGAGCTCCAGCAGCTTGCATAGCCTAACCTGCCTGTTATTGCCTTCTTCTAATTACTACTGGCGAGCGAGGTCTAAGGCTAGCAATTCAAGTGAAATGGGAAGCCTAGCTTCCCTTCCATATACAAGCATGTACGGTGAGTTACCAATTGCCCTCTTTGGGGTGACCCTATCTACCCACAGGGCTGTTTTCAACTTGGCATGCGAAGTCCTCTGATTCTCCTCCATTGTTCGCTTGATGATCCTGATTAGATTCTTATTGGTAGATTCAGCCAGCCCATTCCCTTGTGGGTAGTAGTTGGATGAAGTGCTAAGATAAATACCATATCTCAGTGCCCATTCACTTGTTTTGGTTATCAGAAAAGCTAATGCATTCTTTGAGATTATGGTAGCTAAAACTTTGAACTTTGCCACTATATCTTCATAAAAATCCAGGACTGCACTTTCGTTAGCCTCCTTCAAAGCAATAGCCTCTACCCATCTTGTGAAATAATTTGTGGTGATCAGGACCCACTTGTATCTAGCACTGGAGGGGGGGTTAATCATCCCTATGAAGTCAAGGCCCCATTGCATGAATGGCTACTCTACCTAAATAGGTTGTAAAGGCATGATAGTGAACCATTGCTTTCCATCAAAGAGTGCGCACTTCTGGCACTTTCATACCTAAGCATGGGTGTCCATGAATAGAGTAGGCCAGAAGTAACCAGCTCTCATTATTCTTATAGTTGTAGTCCTAGGAGCAAAATGACCACCGGCTGGCCCATCATGGAACTTGGACAACACCCTATTAGCGTAACTTGGGTCTATGCACCTTAACAGGACTCCTAAGAGATCCCTTCTGAACAACACTCCATCAATCAGGACATAAGAGAGACACTAGAGTCTGAAATATCTCCTCTTGGTCCTATTAAGGCCCTGCAGGCACTCACCAGTGAGAAGGAAATACCTTAAGTCTGATGACCAATCCTTCATCACAGTCAATTCTTCTGTTGTAGCTGCATCATGAATTACTAGACTGTCCTCTCTTTGCTATTTAAAGTCTGTAGCAAGGTACTCACACAGGCCTCTCCCTCTTACCAGTTTGGTGATCTTGATATCCACATCGTACTTCATCACCTTAGTGATTCACCCCACTCTCTTTTCATTTAGGTCTCAGTTGATTAAAAAATCCTTGATGCCAGGATGTGAAACCATGAGGTGAATTCTGCTATTGGACAACATATGCCTAAATTTCTTCAAACTCTGTATCACTGTAAGGACCTACTTCTCTACATATGTGTATCTAACCTCAAAACCCTCTAGTCCTTGGCTAAAAAATGCAAGTGGTTGCTCAAGGTTATCACCATTTGTTTGGGTAAGCATGGCGGAGATTACCTCTTCATTGCCGAAGGTGTAGAGGTTGAAACCTTTGGTGAAGTCAGCACTGATCAAAGTAGGAGCCCATGCCATGGCCTGCTTGATCTCTTCAAAACTATCCTTTTTTTGTGTTGTCCACGTGAAATCCTCACCCTTCCTTAGCATAGAGGTCAACGGCTTGACTACCTCTGCAAAATTAGGAATAAATCTCTAGATGAAATTTATCTTGCCGAAGAAGCTTTGCAGGCCTTTCTTGTGCTTAGGCAAGGATAGCTCCAAGATAGAGTGAACTCTCTCTGGATCAATAGTTAAGCCTTCCTTGGAAACAATGTGGCCAAGGAGTTTCCCCTCATGGACAGTGAAGATGCATTTCCTCGAGTTGAGAGAGATACCGAACTCTCTACACCTCTCAAAGATTTGTCTAAGGTGTTTCATGTTTTGGCTCACCTCCTTCGAGAAAATTGTCACATCATCAAGAAATACTAGCACGATGTTATTTATCAGGTCTCAAAAGGCCATGTCCATGGCTTGTTAGAAGGTGGCACCAGCATTAGACAGTCTGAATGGCATTTTTTTGTAAGCAAATGTCCCCCATCTGGTAGTGAAGGTTGTCTTGTGTTGGTCACAGTCTTGCACCAAATTTTGATTATATTCTGATTACCCATCCAGAAGGGAGAAATGCTCACTACCTGTCACCATTTGAAGGATTTGTTCCATGCTTGGGAGAGGATAATGGTATTTCAAAGAGACTCTATTAAGGTGTTTGAAATCAATGCATAGTTGGATCTCCCCTTTCTTTTTCTAGACAGGAACAAGATTTGCCAGCCAAGAAGAGTGTTTGATTGGAAATATTATCTTGGACTCAATTAACTTGGTAAGTTCCTTCTGCATGAGAGGCTCAATCATTGGATTGACAAGCCTCTACTTCTGCTTGGTTGGCATGGTGCCTTCTTCTAGCTCAATGGTATGTTGGGCCAAACTTGGGTCAAAACCCTTCAAATCACTATACTCCCAAGCAAAGACATCAATGAACTCTTGGCACAATAAGATGAAGGCCTACCTTTCATGGTTTGTGCACACTTTCCCAAGTGCCAGCAGCTTATCTTTGAATATTTTAACCTTTTCATGGTGCTCCTCCTTCGTTGTGATACATGCCTTGTCGCTTTTCAATTGGTCATCTCCATTGAAGATACTCTCTAGAGTGACCAAAACTTTGGGGAGCTTATTGTTCTTCAGATAAATAATTTGGCTGCCATATTATTGTTGTAGCTTAACCTGGTTTTTAGTAGCAAACTCAGCTTCTTCTTGCAAGAATAGTGCTATTTGTTGGTTGTTGTCAAAGACCTGCCAGTTGGTGATGTTGTCAAGTACAGAGGGCCAGGTTACTACCTTCAAGTGGCATGAGCTATGGTCTCAGCATATTTCCCTACGGATATCAAACTGGGCACCAACTGCTGCCAGCCTATCTGCTTGCTTGTTTTGCTCTCTAGGAATGGAGGTAATATTGAAAGCAAATAAATTTTCCACTAAGTCCCATACCCTGTGTTTGTAGGACTTCAGTAAAGAATTCTTTGTCAAATTTTGGCCTCTTACCTGATTGACAATCAACTCACTGTCACCAAAAACTTGCAACTCTTTCATTCCTCTTTTCCTTGCCCACTCCAAATCTTGGATGAGGGATTCATACTCTATGACATTGCATGTGTAGGAAAATTGGAACCGAAAAGCCAAAAAGTATTTTTCCTTCGAAGGAGAAACTAGCACCACTCCACCACTAGCTCCCAACTTACTTCTTGAACCATCAAAGAACAACTGCCATAGACCTGAGCTTTCTTGGCTCGTTTTCATCAGATTTGGTACAAAATTACCCTCTTCATGCATGCAATAAATTCCAAGGCCTTCCTCCTCTATGAATTTGTAAGGATCATGCTCGAAGTTGTTACTTCCCCATTTGTCTAAGAGTAGGTCTGCAACTCCTTCAACGGCAGAGGATGGAGATTGATCTACTTGGAACTCTTCTTGGTCAATAATGGCATAGCTGACATTTTATGCCTTCAGTGAGTATGGTTCCAGATTATCTCTATGGAGTGGCTCGAATTCAATCTTAACTTTAGTCCCATACTTGGTTCTAAAAACCAGATAAGACCAGTTCACTGCTAGGTAGCCGCCTATCTTGGATATAAAATCCCTGGATAAGCAGATAACAAAGTAAGGAGGGACATCTGCCACTATCACATCATGAGGAATTGAGAAAGTCAGGCAAGCATGTAGCATCAAGCCCAAACTTTTCACCACCCCGACTATCTTTGCTGGTGTTCCATCCAACTACAAGACTCTCTTAGTCATTTCTTCGTATTTCAACCCCAGCTTGTTGGCTATGTATTTGGGCATTACCGAGGTGCTTGATCCACTGTTAATGATGTAATTGTGCACCAAGAAATATCCTATGACCAAGGACAAATAAAAGGGGGGAACCTTTTCTTCTCTCCTGACCTAGCCTGAGGTGGAAGGCTGTCCATTCATCATCAAAACATTATTGGCTCTTGCTAGGACAACTTGTTCATTCAGCTCATGCAATTCCTTTTGCAGCATGTCCTTTTGCCCTGGTATTGACAACAAATCCCATAAGGAGATGTTCATGTGTAGATTCTTCATCTAATCTACCACATTTACTCGAGGGTTGCCTTCCTTCAAATTTTTCTTAGGATTACTTACAGCCTGAGGCACAGGTTGAGGAGTTGAAGGCACAACTGGCGGTCTGAAGTTTAGAATCCTTTGGTTTACATGTGGTGAAGAATGTATTACTGACATTTGGGCAGCATTCTGAGCTTCTTCCATTGCTCTCCTTTTGAATCTTGTGTTGGTTGTGACACAGTCGTCCTGATTGTCCACATTACCTACGTAATTGAATGCATATAACTCACCTTCCAGGTGATTCATGAGAGTGGAATTAGGCTGGGTCTGACTGCTACTCATATTGGGTTGCATTGAAGCCTCAAAACCTTGGAATTGGGTGGTTGCCTGATTTTCTTGTATATTTGGGTAGTGACCCGTCATTTCATTTGTGTAAATAGCCTGCTCCTGACCATATCCCATGGTTGAGCAACTTGGTTGTTCTTGCACCAGATTGTTTTGAATGGGTACTATAGCCTTGGATGATGAAGGGTAGCCTTGAAAAGGTCTGGTCTGTGAAAAATGACCCCCCCCTTGATTGTAATTTTGGAAAGGGGGTCTATTTTTTTGACCATACTACTGATAACCTTGATTTGGTCGATAGTTTTGAGCTTGTTGCCTTTTAATAGCTACTAGTTCATTTTTCACATTTCGCAACAGGGTTTTGACTTCATGAAGTTCCTTTGATGAAGTAACAGCCGACTTTTTTGTTCTATGTAGATGAGCTAAGGTGGGAGCAATAATCTGAATTAGAGGTAGCATTTTAGGGAAAAGTGGCATGTGAGGTCTAGGAGCTATTTTCCCAACTTGTACTAGGCAATTCTTAGCCGCTATAGCTATGTCATAGGCAGCAGGCAACACATGTCCTCCCATGGACTGTATCGTAACAGTAATATCGTTGTTCAATGCTCTTAAGTAATACAAGAAAGCATAGCTAGGAGTGGACTTTACCAGAATGGGGATTCTATCCAATGTCTTCTAAAATTGAGTGTTGAAATCTTGCACGTATTCATGTGGAGCTCTCTTCATTGTAGTCAGCTGCTCAGCAAGTGAGAGGTGGTCGCTCTTCTCTCCAAAATGGTTCATCAAGAGAGTACTCAATTCATTTCAGGAATTGACTGAATTTATGGGTAAAGTCCCATACCAGTCCAGAGCTTTGCCCTTGATAGATAATGCCAGCAATTTGATTGCGATATTCTCCTCAGTGACATTGTGAATATTGTAGAGGTTAGCAATATTTTTGATGTGTTTAATAACTGTAATGGGCCCCTCTCCATCAAAGGGAGGCACACTTTTGAGGACTGCTCCTGGAATTGGGTCATAATGTTGGAGATTCAAAGGACTCTGACCATGAAAGGTCACAAAGGGTAATGCCATAGCTATGACAGGATGTAACCGTGGCCTTCCTGTATAGGTGTTCTTTATAGCAGGTTTGGGAAAGTGGTTTACTGAATAAAGATGGGTCCTCTCAAACCTCAGCCACTTTTTTGAGTTCAAAGTCAATTCAATGAATTTGAAATGGACACCCTTAGTAGCAGACCACATGGTGATTTTAGGCATAGGAGGTCAGAGTAGTCTTTGATCAAAAAATGAAGCTTTTACCAGTAGAGTCACCAGATGCTGAAAATGGTTGGTTTTACTGTAACACGACCAACATCAGTCCTGAAACTTTACTAAGTGTAAAAATTGAGTCCCACTGGGCGTACCAAAAACTATTGATGCAATGGATTACACCCTTGACAGGAGGCTGAGCTCCTGACTTCCACACGTCAAAATGGAAACTCCCCTCTTGCCTGTGGGCAAGGCAAAACTAGGGGGAGAGTCTCTAGATGAGGGATAGCTCCCTTTGATGCATTTGAGTTATTCTAATAGGTGTTAATACACACACACACACACATAATGGGGGGGATGAAAAGGGAGAAGGATTATAGGAAAACAAAACCTAATCTAAGAGGGTGATGCACCAAATAATTTTGACCTACTCACACTCACACTCTGAACTATAAGAATGCATACATACACTTTAACTGGTAAAAAGCCCAGACTGCAGGAAGCTTGACAGGGAGGCTTTAATAGAACACACAGAAAAAGGGACTTACCATAGGTGCTATAGAAAAAGCACACTATCTAGTAACCTCCTTATGCCTATGCGCTCTAGGTACAACTCTTCTTGTCACTTGTAGGAATGGTGCATTGTAGATACTAGGTGCATTGGTGTCAACCCTGTGAAAGCATTAGGAAGCAATGACTGAACACAAGACTAACACTCAGACACACTCAAAAATATCTAACCAAGATAGAGGTAAAAATGCATTTTCTATTGATTCCAGGTGAAAATTGCTAGGGCTTCGCCTTACAATGTGAAAGATAGATCCTTCTCCAAAGAGAAGTCTACAATATATATAGGAAGAAAAGGGCCTTTTTGGTGCCCTTTTTACAAATGACCCATGTGTGTTCCAAGCATTGGGAAGAGGAAGCCGCTCAAAGTTAATGTTGTGTTAGCTCCTTTTTTGATTTCAGGCATTTTAGGATATATTAAACATTATATGTGAAATTATGGGCCGTGTCATTTGTTTGCAAACAAGACCACTCCTTCAAGGCATTCATGCAGCTTGTCTCCTCATCAATGCAAAGTGAAGAAAAAGGGGGCACACTGTTCACTGTTTGTGCCTCTTGACGACTAATTGGTAGATACTGTATTAACTACTGGAGTAACTCCTGGAGTCGACACCTCCCTTTGCCACTCAGAATGTTTGTCTATTTCTGCACTTGGCTCTTTTCCCTCTTTCTTCAATTGGTTGTTGAGTTTATTTTCAGGTTCCTTGCCACTTTTGAAAATCAACGAATATTCCATTGTCTTAAATTTGATGCCTACGGGGATGTTATTGGTTCATTGTTTCAATGGTCTGGGCGGCCTTCAGTTTCTAATTCCTTTTTGTCTTTGAAAAGGGAGTGTTCTGTCTTTGACATTTGTCACAATCCATTGCTTTGAAACTTATGAGACACTTGAAACGCAGATGCGGACACTTGTCATGCTTCACTGAGTTATAACAGGACACGTGGTAGCATCCGCTGCCCTTTTAGAAACTTTAGATGTCCTTCAAGAGTCCCACAGAAGATGATGCATGGCAACTTCTACTAAGCTCTAGCAACAATATTAAAAACATTTGGGACTCACTCAGATTCATGCAGATGATGACACTTGGCTCGTTCTGCTTACTTTAGAAATAAAAGCCCTAGGGCCCACCACAACGTTTACCTAACAATGAAATAAAATGAAGAACTATGGATGTTGACACTTGGCAGCATCCACTGAGCCTCACCAGGGACATGTGGTGGCTTTGCTACATTTAGAGAGACATAGTGAAAACTCCTATAGTTTTCACTTGGCGCCCTCCACGCACACTGAGAAAAGCTTATTGAAAGAAGCTTTTGAAACTCATAGGAACTCGAAATGTGGATGCCAACACTTGTCACGCTCCGCTGAGCTATAAAGGGACACGTGACACATTCTGATACTTTTATAAACAAAGTAGAAAGGGGCTTAGGAGATGACACTTGGCAACTTCCACTTAACTCTGAGGGACACTATAGAGATCAATAGTTATTTCATCACTATGAATTTGAACCAATCCATTGAACTAAAGTGATGAACTGTCTAAGTGTTTGGAACCTATTTCTTGTCTGCAGAGTCTATTAAAACCCTCTGCAAAGTTCGTAGAAACTCCCTACAGAGTCTATAGAAACTTCCAAACTTGTGCAAGATCAAAAATGAAACTGGCTTGAAATAGCATGGAAAGAAAAGGGGGCCAATTTTGGCCTGTTGGACCAAAAATGGTCAACACAGCCCTCAGTTCCTAACTGCCTTGCTGAAATTAGATTTCTTCTCAACTCAGGAACATGTCTCACCTCTTTCAGTAACCATTTGTTTACATTCTATAATTTTATCTGTATCTTACCCTTTCCTAAAATTTTATAGGGTTCAACATCACCCAAATAAACTTGCCCAAAATCACCTTGAACATAGTCTTGAAAATATTTCTTATGGGGTGTAGCATGAAATGAACCCCCTGAATCTAACACCCAATAATCATTAATATTATCTAAGGATTAAAGCATCTTGTAAAACATCACCTACTACATTTGCTTCCTGGTTTTTATCTTGTTATCCATCTCCTTGTCTTCCTTTTTGAAACCAACAATCTTTCTTCAAGTGTCCTTTCTTCCCACAAATCCAACACACTAATGTTCCTCTAGATTTAGATCTACCCTTCTTAAAATTCCCATGACTCTTAGGGCCCTTTCCTCTATCCTTTTGTCTTCCTTTGTTCTCCATAGTCAAAGCATTACCTGATGTCTCACCTGTGTTTTTTTGTCACATTTCTTCACTAAGGATAACACCAATAACATCATCAAACTTTAAAGTGTTTGAGACAGAGACAAAATTTCTCATAGCCATGACCAAGCCATTCTAGCTTTCTAGCAATGAGCACATAATCAAAAGAGCCCTAAGCTTATCATCAAAATTTACTCCTACAGAGCTTTTAATTGATTTGTGACCATGTTAAATTCATTTAAATGGTCAATAACAGACCCACCTTCTAACATTTTTAGATTAAATAAATGCTTCATAAGAAATACCTTATTGGAGGTTGAGGTATTTTCATACACTCTATCTAATGCCTTTATCATATCTATTGTTGTCTTTTCTTTTGAAATATTGAAGGCCATCGATGCTACTAGACACAACCGTATTGTTCCTAGTGCCTTTTTGTCAAGAACCTCCTAGTCTTCATCCTTCATAGTTGTCATCTTCTTTGCTATTCTGCCCAATGGTAGGAAAAGATCCTTCTGATATAGATAGTCTCTCATTTGCATCTTCCATATCTGGTAGTTTTGGTCATTAAACGTCTTGACCTTAAACTAGACTTCTTTTGCCATTGCTCCCACTCAAACTAGGAAACCTTTTTTCCTACGAGTTTATCTGCCAAATAAACCTTTGGGTCTGATACCGGTTGTTAAGAATATAGAATGTAGAGAAATAATAATGAAATAAAGATAGAATTAAAATTTAGAAAACACAAAAAAATAGAGACACAGATTTAACATGGCTCACCCAATATGGCCTACATCCACATAGAAACTATCAGTCCTATTATTTAGTCCAACAAATGAAGGGAAAAACCTACAATACATCCACTGCAATATCCTCTTCACTCTCTCACAATTTCCACCTGATTACAATGCCCTCATATCAAAGGAGGGTTAAAAATTTGGGAAAAAATGCACTAACTTAATTTCTACCATTAGATATAAAAATTAATAGTAAATAGTCAAGATTAACTACAAAGTTATAATATTTTATAATGCATGGCAACCCTAGTGGGGGGCATTTCCCCCCACCTCTCCCCCCCGCCCCCACACCCCCCTATCGAGAACTAGGCATTAAAATAAAATTAAGCTCCACCATCCAACAATAGTGAATATGTGCTAACTCAAAAACCACTTAGGCCCGAGGCAACTATGTGGGAGGTTGTTATTGTTGTCTTCTAACAGTGTCAGCTAGTTGGTACCTAACAAATCCAAGTAGCATCAAGAATCAGGTGCATGGGACAATGACCGGCCATTAAAGACAAGTGGATGCTTTTTGAATTACATAACATTGGGAAGTGGGTGCATGGGACAACAACTACACATTGAAGGCAAAGCATAGTGGAGGTGACAGGATGCGTACTTCCAGTGCCAACTCTATAGTCAGTGTGCCCCACTCCCCATGAACCTAGGATGCTCTAAAGCCTATAAAAGGAATCCATATTCAGCTAACAAAAAAAGTGAACTCGAGAGTAGTGAAACTCTAGTGAATTACTATGAGAAGATTGATTAAGTTTAGAGCTTAGCTTGGGATGTACTTTGATGTTCTCCTTTATAATGCCCAAGCTCACCTGTGATCCTGGGCTTTGGCAATTTAAGTTGAGCAATTGATCAATTATATGGACTATGTATGCATTATTGTTTAATGTGTTGAGGATAATGCTTTACACAAATAGTTAATGGACTAATGTTTTAAGTCTTTGAATGTTTATTGAATGCATATTATATTCTATCAAATATGTGATTGAACCCTACAAGCTTCCAACCTGGTTAATTCATGGCACGCCTGTGGGTGACAATGAGCCCTATGTTAGAATAAGTGTGGTTAAGACCTTACGTCCCAAATCAAACCTACACCAAAGCACAAGACCATGCCTAAGCCCCTTAACCCGATACCCAGTTGGCCCTCAAGCACTTAAATGCCATCGAGCCTATGAAACTCAATGCTTATGCCTATGAATGCCCAACCATCATTATGCTAACCCAAGCCCCCTGAAGAATAGAGTTGTGCCATGGCACAACTAGCCCAACATAGACCTCAATCTCTTCTCTATTGTGCTTTGGGTGAGAACATAAGGTTTGCGCCTTATGTATATTTATGTCATCGCAATTAAGTGTTAAATGTTGAGCACCATAAAAATCGTTAAGGTTTGGACCCCCTAGAACAAGCCTAGATCTAACCTGGATGGCTAGGTAGGTGTGTGACTAGGCCCGTGACCAATAAGACCAACTTTTATACAACATTTTTTTATCATTACTTTTCACTCAAAAGTTTTGTTTTGAAATCACTCTGCAGTACCAAGATCTATGGTACCAAGAAGCTAGTTATGACTTGGATATAATGATTTCAATTTTAGGAAATTATATATGATTTAAATCATGTTTGCATTGTTGTTTGGAAAACATGAAGGTATTTTGGCGTGGCATTTAAAGTAAAAATAAGAGTTGGTGAAGTGCATTAATTCTTGCAACCACTTTTTTAGGAAGCTACCCTTTTGTGCTTTTACCGAATTTCTATAAATATTTAGTTCAGAGTTATTAAAAGGGTTGGTTCTTTGTTGTTTTATGAAGATAATTAGACCAATCATTTTTTATGGTTTTATAGTTTAGTTTATTCCTCATTTAATTGAGCTATGCCATTGTGCTACCCAAATTTATATGGATTCGACATTATGCCATTTAAGCAAACATCTAGAATAATTTAAATATGTAGAATTTGTGTTTACACCCTACGTGTGTAATACGATTATTTTATTCTTCCTAATTTCATGATTATATTTCCCTCAAACTCATGCATCATTTTCATTATGGTTACATGTGTAGTGACTAAGCAGAAGATCGATTTCACATGATCTATTTAATCAAATGACTCATACTTGTTGCATTACAAACATGTTCTTTCTTTCTCTTTCCCCTATCTTTTGCCCTTTTTAATCAATTTGTTAGAATAGGGAGATAAAATATAAATGTAATATGACTATGCATGTTTTTTCTTGATTGTAAGCCTGTTTATTGCCATTTCTTCATTGTTGAATTCATCCAATGACTAGATGTTAAAAATCTATGACATTTCTTTGATTAAATCTTGAAGTGTTGATTTATTTTTACACAAAATATTTATTCTTGTTCCATGTTGCATGCTTAAAATCGAAATCACAAAGTAAATAAAACTCACACAATCTTTTTGCTTGTTAAAGCTAAATCTAAGTTTAAATTTGAGACCCAACACAAACCCTTTATATTGGAACAATTGCACATTGACCAACTAGATTATCTAATATGCCATTACCTAGCAAATATAAACCTTGGGGAGACTCTCGGGTCTCCTTTCAAGAGACACTGTATGAACAAATGTCATGCCTAAGTTGGTGTGCCAAATGAGCCATTAATAGTCACAAAGACATACACATGAAAACCCTTCAAATGAGTACCATGAAGCCAAGTCTAAATACAAACACAGGTCAAAGTTACATGGTGTCAAGTGTCAAAAGTCAAACATTACATTATATTTTAGTATAGTCATGATGCGCACACACCTACATGGGAGAACTACATGTCATTTGAACTCTCTTCAAAATATTAGAATGTATGCAATGCTCAATTACTCAATAGCAATTTATTGGTGCAATCCAACCCAACTTTCTAACCCTTTTTCACTGGTCATCTTGTATCGAAAGTGCAATTAGGTTTTAAGGGAAGAAGCAAAACATGGATCAATGCACAAGATCAAGGATGAGTGCACACATAAGAGGTATCTATGGGTGTAAGTACAATGATTTAAGGCAACACAAACTTGCATAATCAACTGGGATAGTATTGACAAAGTTTAGAAAACACTATCTCTACAAAGATTTGAGCTTCACCAACAATGTCTATTTAGGGTTTGAGCCCCTCTTTCCCAATCTAAATAGTTAAAAAATAATTATAGAGTTATTTTATTACAATGAGCAACAAAAATCATAAAATTAGTGGTTAAGTGCATCTTTTTTCTATTATTTTATCAATTTTAAATATAATAATTAAAATATTAATTTTTTTTTACATTTAAAATTATTTTATTATCATCATATTTTATATAATCTAAATATTCATAATTTTATTTTCTTTAAACTATATTAATCATAAAATAAATAAATCTTAAAATTTATCATTAAACTAAGTGTAACAAATCTTAAATTCTGCATTTTTATAACAAATCTTGAATTTTATATTTTTTTAAAAAATTAATATTTCATTTAAAATTAGAATGCATTCTTTCAATCCAAATTTACAAATAAAAATTAAGAAAAACAAAACAAAAAGAATGAATGTAATAATATGAGATGTTAATAAAAAACTTATAGAAAAAAAGCACATGTAGAACCCTGCATTCACAACCCTGACACAGAAGAGCTTTCTTTTTAGTAATTGTCTAGATTAAAACTTGGAGGATGTTAAGAAGCATGTGTAAATATTGAATCTTAATTTTTTTTGGTTCAAAATCAAATATCTATCTACATTAGTCATATATTTAGCAGTAATATAAGCTTTTATTTCTATAATGGCAACTATAGCAGCAAAGATTTTGATAATGCTGGTAATAATTTTTGTGATAGCAGGGGGAGCTTCAACTACAGAAGCAAAGAACACATCCCCTCTTCCACAAGAGAGTGGTGCAGCAACAACATTATCTTCACTACCTTCCATGGCTTCCCTCTTCATTACTTCTCTCTTTGCCTTCCTCTTCTACTAACATGAAATTGCATATTGAAATGTTTTATTTCTCTGGCCATTGCATAACAGGTCAATGTTATTTCTTATTTTTGGGGGGATCTTGCAGGAAATAATTATGATCTATTTCTTATTACTATGGCCGCATTCTTGTTAGCTTGATGTATCTATAAAGAATATTGATCTACTGATTTTGGGTATTAAACTAAATGATTTTTTATAAATTTCTAAGTATTTCCTTCCTTGAAGCTATGGGGTTGGTGATATGGATTTAATTACAAAAGAATGTAATTTGTAAGAAGGTAGCCATAAAGAATGAAAATATAGACAATATTGTTGTGTAAATTAATATTGAATTTGAATTTGTAAATGAGAATAATTTATAAGATGATACCAATTTATAAATAATAGTAAGTTATTTCAATTAAATCCTTTTCAATATATGTTTTATTACCAGAACTAGTATATGTCCCTTGAATTACTCTAACTTATGGTTGCACTCAAAATAACATTGATATTACTGATAAATGCTTCTATTAAATGCTTCTATTATATGTTGGATATTTTGTAATATACAATGAGTATTCTTACTTTTGTAATGATTATATGAATATAATTAAAATAGTATTATTGTTATAAATTATGATTGTTAAAATATAAATATTATGGTTATAATAAAATATGGTTTTTTTAAATGTGGTGTTTGGGTTTATTTTTATAGTGTTTGGCATTCAAATTGATTTTAATGTTAGTAGTTGAAAAAGGAGTTCAAAATCTTCAAATCTTTGGTGATTCTTTTGTTATTGTTAACTAGATGAATGCGTTGTTTATTGTGGATTATCCCCCATTACCCTATGCCTATCAAAAAAATTAACCATTTCAAGTTCCATAAAGCTTATTTAAGCCTTCACAACTTTGTAATATGTATAAAGGGAGAAATATGCACTAACTACACTTTCACTTACCACAACACTCATCAATTATTCTGAGTTGTAAAAAGGGGAAATATGAAAATCAAGAAAAAATGTATTCCTTTTTGTAGTTTTAAGTTCATTTTCCATATTGATTTTCAAGAATGAGTAAATGATATGAGCACATTCAGGATGGCTTTGTACATGTCATATCTAAATTTTTATCTTTCAACCAACTCATTGTGAATTGTTTAGAGTATCATTAATACCACTTCACAGCATGTGAACTTCTCACCTCTTATGAATGGCACTTCTCCTTATTAAGTTTCATGTGTATTATAATCAAAGTAAATACATTAAAAACCTAGATCCTCTATCAGTCTTTTGATCAAAATTGTAGATCCTCTAATTAGATAATGCCACCTTACAAAAATAAAGGTTAGTGGGCTCAAGTGAAATCAAGTTGATCTCAGATACCCTTCTGTAAGTGAGAGCTACCTACATAGACATATACTCTGAAGAGGGCCTCAAACTGATGTAGTTATCCTCCTTAAGTGGGCTTGTGTGTGAACAATGGTGTAATATGCTATATGTGAATGTATGTAGTGATATAGCTTGCAACTTGATAAATACCACTCATGGGTTTTTTTTAATGCTTCAAACTTGTAAGAAGACTGTTCATATGACTGATTTAGAAAAAGGTAAGAATAGGGTAGTATAACTTATCTATGTGAATGATTTAGTGAGATTGAATATGTGCCTGCTTGGTATTTGCTAGATGAATAATGCCTACGAGATTTATTTTGTATTTATATTTCACCTTTTGAAAATAATCTCACGAAGGGTTAACTAAGATAAATAGGTCAACTCATACATATCAAAACATATACAAATTTGAGTATTTATAGGGTATAGACACTAGCATTGAATCTGGGACACTAACTTCAGATCTTAGACACTAGCATTGACGTTAGTGTTCAGGGCTGAATGATAATGTCCTAGAGAATGGATAAATGTTAAAGTTTTGTAATTGACAATGAAGGATATATATCAGGTTTTAAGGATATTGTGAGCTACAAGTGCTCTAGGTAATAATAATATCAAGGTATGGACATAAGATAAATATTTAGACATAGTAAAATGAAGACTATGAGACTTTCCATAGTAGGAAAATCAAGAATTGAAGGGTAGAGCCCTGAGTGATATTTATCAAGTGTGCAAGACTACTTTATGACAAAAATGATGGATTGATAATGGAATCCACTCATCATTTCCCCTACCTAATCATATAATCATCCTTATCCCATCATAAATTATATCACCCATGTCCAATCATCTAACCCAACCATATATCATAAACATCCACTCATTTCTCTTAAGACTTTTATCTTCATGATCTAATATCTCATCATTTATCCTAGTTCAACATTGAAGTCACATCCTCTATCTAATCAATAACATGTCTAATAGTCATCATCATCATCATCATCATCACCCTCTAGTCTATCTTATCATTTTATCACCCAATCAGAACTACATTGGCTTGAAGTCTTTTCAGACTATGTAGGCAACACTTAGACACTTCTTAGTGCCCAAGGATAACTTGGCCAGCATTTTCCCATCCCCTTCATAGTTTGGTGTCTTGATTATATCATTTATTCTCTCTCATCCCCTTCATCAGCTCACTCAACTTCATCTTTGAGCTACAATCATCATCAATCTTATCAAGTCATTTATTATTCTGGCCTACAATTCTCCCATATATGCATCCCTATTTGGGATATGTCAAAAACTTGCAGCTTTTTGTCTTATCATCATCATGTTATAGTTGATTCCCCCTTGATATGTGTTGACAACCATGACACAATGATTTTCACTCCCTATCTATATGTCTTTTCCAAGGGCATCATTACTTTGTAGCTCATTGCTTAGATTGAGTTCATTTTCTTCATCATTTATCTTGCATCCCGCATCTCATCCCCGTGTCTATTCGTCACATCCCACCCCTCATTTCCTCTTTGGAGTGATCATCTATCTCATTTTTTTGTACATGTCCCCTTGAGGGGGCATCATATCCACTAACATCATTTACTAACCTTCATCCATAAAATGGTTTTTTTTTGAAAGACTATTATTCCTTCCACTTTGTCCACTCACAATGCCATTTCAAAGAGAGGTAAAATGTATACATCTAAATTTGTTTGCTTCATTTGTCTTCACTGATATTGATATTAGTTGACAATAATTTCACCTATTTCATCTAATATCATTTATCTCTTCTAATTCCATCCTAAAAGCACCCATTCTAGTCATTTATCTAACCTTATTCCTACCCCACAAATCAATTAATTCATTTAATTCCCTATTATACACTAACTAATCCCATTTGTCCATTATATTAGAATTTTAAATTCTAATCCCACCTACCCTATATTATTCCTAGGCTCTCCTACATCCTTACTCCCTAATAACATATATAATCACCTGTCTTAATCATTCATTAATCTTACTTAGCCACTAAATTTGATTGGGAACATTTAGCTTTAGATTAGAATGTTGTTTTTAATGATTCATTTTATTGTATTTTGATTTAATGGTTCTCAATTTTAATGATATATTGTAGATTTGGATATTTTTGATATAATTTGCATAATCAAAATCCCATTGCTCAAATTTATCATCTTACAGTTGTGATCAACCCAAATCTAGGAAATTGTCGAAATAGGTGCACAACAAAATACTATTCATGCACACATAGAAAAACAATCCAATAACTATAAGAAAAATCCAAATCAAACTTAACTCTGTGAGTGGATGTGAACATGGCTAAAGACAAAATTGGTTTGCAAATAACTCAAACCACTAGCCAATGTGAACATGACCACTCCAACACCCTCTCTTAAACACATAATAAGAAGTGAGAAAAGAGAAAATAAAGAGACTAAATGGGTCCTGGTAACTAAGTCTGATTAGGGACCCATGTACAAATGCATAGTGAAATACTAAGTGTCTCTATGGTAACTAATCCATCTTACTAAAATGCATGGATGTCAAGTCGTTACAATTGTCGAGTCAAATAAAAATTGATACACTATATGAGGTCCACTCAATAACAAACATTGATCATAAAATTACAAAAAAAGAGTCACCGTAGATGAAATGTATCATCACACTAGGTAAAAAAGTGGAGAAGATAAATTATGATGCAAGGCTTCCGAAGAAGCACAACTCAAAAGTTCACATAATGTTGTAGTAGATGCACTTGATGGAGTGAATACCATTAAAAAAATGCACTTAATTAACAGCTTGAAAAGGAAAATGTGGTGCACCAAGGGATAACAAGGAACACAACACCTAAAGTAGTACATGCACCCCCCAATGCTAAAGTGGGTGTAGTGACTCAAAAAACATATTTATATGAGTGGGCCAATCCCACTACTCAAACACTAAAATGTTGACACTAGGCTATGCCAAACTAGTTATTATTCAGAAAGAGATCAAACTCCATAACAAATTTGAAGGAGACTACCAACATCAAAGATAGAGATACAAATGTTAGACCCAAAATTTTGGCTAAGTATTTTGGTATTTTAGCACGAAACTAGCATGACACGAGAGGAACATGGTGCAGGATGTAGGAAGACCATGGTATAGAACTAATGAGGTATGAAAGGACAAGGGTGTAGAAGTACCAACATAGAAAGACCCAATCAAAGATGGAATATAACTATGAGGAAATTGAGAGCTTATGACTCAAAACAATAACAAAAGACTTAGGGAGTGCATGGGAAGTGGGAAACGGTTGAGAAATGATTCTTAAGGGCCATCCAGACTTTAACCATCATGATTTTTGCACCGACCTAGAAAAAGGAAGACACATGGTAGCAATGATCTAGCATCGAATAAGAATATAGGGGGCATAGAGGCCCAGGTCCTTAGGAGTAAACGACTAAAAGACCACCAAAAATTTTAGTCTACTAAGAGTTCATTGGTCAATCACCCATGTTGTAATTTATTATGTACTACTTGGTTAACTAAAAACATGTATAAATACCCTTGTGTGAAATCATGTAAGGTGACCGATGATGAATAAAATATTGGAACTATATAATATAGACTCATAGATATTACAATTAGTTCCGATGTTAATGTTATAGATAATTGATAGTTATGCATCTGATAATGGGTTTGCATTGAGTAACATGTGGTTATAACTCATTATGATATTTATACATCTAAGAGCTTTACAAGTTTGCATAAATAATCTTTAAACTCCATGGCATTTATCCTTGTGATTATGGTTGTTGTGCTTAATGAGACAAGGACCAAAGTGCCATATTTATTTTTTGTGTAACTTTTAATTAGATATAGGTTCAAAATCAAATATATGACTAAGTATGTTACTACGCAACATAAACTATGGAAATTAGTTTCTTGCTACGTGTTTTGGGTGAGTATGCAAGACCTTAGTATTATGTGAAAGACCAATGCATAACCCTGTTGGGGATACATTTCAATGCTTGAAAACATGATTAAAAAAATAAAAACCCAACATTTTGGTTCCATTGTCAGGGCCCGTGGTGCTTGTTTCATAGTAATGGAAGATGCTTGAATGTATAACCCTTGAAAATATTGAATAATGGATTACCAGGATTGAGGACAATTTTGTAGTTCTTTATCTTGACCTAAGAGTTTCCGCATATCAGTGAGTGGAATAAGATATTTATAACATAGTATATGAAACCTTCTTTGTTGAAGTCCATGTTTAATTGCATGATTAGCTATCTGCTTATGCTTAAGGTTGATCATGAAATTTTGGGAGAAGATAATCTTGAACATTATAATTTTAAAGGGCTTTAACATGACTAGGAACACCATGGACATGAGATGTTAATATCTGGTGGAGAGGAGTGTTGAATAGCTACATTCTGGAGTATGTTGTAACTTCTTACTCTTGTTCTGAAGAAGCCAAGTTCCATTTTCTCAGAGAGCCACATGGTCGATATATTAGACATTTTCCACTAAAAGTCAAGAAATTGTTCATTGATTGTGGAATCAAAACTCTACGAATGGAAAGCTAAATCTATCCTAACATGAGTCACATAGTTGGAAGGGGAATATAGAAGTGTTGGTAAAGAAATTATAAGTTCAAAATGGTAGCCAGTCTGTAGGCATTGTGAAAGTGAAAATATGATGAAGCTCGACAGATGATCATAGGAGGAAGCAACATGGGAAGGGTCTGAGAGAACTCAGGAAGTGTTTTTAGGGTCCACACAAAAGTGGGAATGCACAAAGAGGACTCCATCACTTTTGAATCATGCCCCATGCCAATTTTATCATATGAAGGAGAAACTAGCCATATAGAAGATACTGAAGAATCGATTTTAAACAAACTGAGTTCCCCAATCATAGTGCACACTCATGCTTTTGAATCAGATGAATTACATACATACATATATATATATATATATTTGGATTCAGATAATGTAGAATTAGACACTGATCTTATAAGGGAAATTACACTAGAGCCAATAGGAACCCACTCACAATTAACACTTTATTTTCCTCTTCAAGGGAATTTTATGGCCCAAATTTGGATGCATGGCAGACCTGATATTCATAGTGGATAAAATACAAGCCTAAATATTATTAATCAACTAGTTACTATATCCCATGTCATGACTATTACTGTTGGAGGTAGCATGGGAGGAAGTGGTGGACTTCCCCCTTAAGGAATAGGATCTAGGGGTTCTCAATAGCCACCAATGTAAGCACCTCAATTACCAATGTATATTATGAAATGACACTTCACCTACCTGAATATTGAGGTGTGGAGAATGTTATGAAGTATATTCATAAGTAAAAACTCATTTAGAGGGCACAAGGCATCACCTCTTCTAAATGAAAGGCCACATTATTCACGACCACAATTTTGAAGAGAGTGCACAATTGGTATAGGAATTTCAATCCTCAACAAGCAGTAATTGACTATGATCACCGCAAAATAATATTCTTTCAAGAATTTGACATTTCCAAATTTGAGCAATAAAGTATTATTGCATTGAAAGATATAAAGTAAGATCTCACTAAGAGTGTATGGGAGTATGATGCATAGTTCAAAATCACTTTTATCAAAGCTTTAATTTGAAATTAATGTTGCTCAGCATGCACAATGGTTTGTGGGAGGTTTGTTGCTTCCCTTCAGAAGAACATTGTCTTATAAGACCTTTACTAGCCTGAGTGAAGCCCTAAAAGCCACCCTCCATGCTGAAGTTGTTGGTAGTATTGACACTATAATTAGTCCTTTCATGGAAGCCCAAATAGCTTTAACAGCATCGTAACTATAAAAACTAACTATAAATAATTCATATGACACTCATAATGGTCTTTGGTGTAGCAATAGTGAGTCTGAAGGTCATAACTGAAGCAACTTCCCACACAAAAACATATGTGTTGTACTGAAGCATTTATGTGAAATTTACCATGAAGAGCATGATGTACACTCTTGTCCTCTACTACAGTGGGTTATGCATTCTAAGGTATCTAAATAATAAAAAATATGTGATGCCTACACCCATGATACAAATGATTACTAGCTAATTAGTGATATCCATGAGGCACACATGTGTGGTATGCACCAAACCTCTGTGTCCAATAATCAAGATAATGTTGGATATCATGGAAAAAGTTGAGGGTGAGGATGAGGAGGTGGTCATTTCCCACCAAGAACATGTTATAAGTGTGTATCCCCAGACCACTATCAAGGGGATTGTCTAGATTATCCAACAAGTGCTTTTTGTAAAAAGGAGCATCAATTGGAAGAATGTCTTGACCTATACATGAACATCACTAAAAAAGCAATGAAAAAGGTGCAAGTATGATTCACATTGAGAAACCTCACTCGCAACAAACAAGTGAGTATTACTATGTGTAACGATGGACAATCTCAATCTACATCTGCTCCTATTGAGAAGGTATAGTGTGAAGAGCCTCAGGTAAAAAATTATCTTGATGCCCAACAACAAAAGGATGTACTCCATGATACTATGATGTTAATATGGGAACTATAAGGAGAAATTCAATTTCTTAAGGACCAAAAAGCAACACAATGTGTTGATATGCAAAAGGCAACAAAACCTCAAAATATGGTGTGATATGATTTTCAATAATTTTGTAAATGTATGTTGGATGAAGACATTATCCCACAACTGAGTGCTTGTCTTAAAAATAAAGTACAAACACCAACTGATGCTCAACCTTAATTGATTCGATAAACTGAGGATCGTCGATTGAATCATACTCAGTGGCAAGATACCCTTTTTTCTCTTAGCCCTTGAGAGGATAAAAAAATACTGGTGAATGTTGTCATCGATGGCTAGGTGATTCAAGACATCTTGGTTGACATTGGCAATGAGGTTAACATCCTCATAAAGGATGCATGGTGCCAAATGGCTAGTTCAACATTGTAACCATCACCACAATATTATTTATGGCTAATAAAGCTCATGATCTACCAATTGGTGTCTTTACCTTGGAGTACCCTTCAAAGATGACTTTGAAGTTCTTGAATTAATGGAAGCATATAATTTTCTAGCTTTATTGGGGTGACCTTGTTGTTATGCAAACAATGTAGACTTAAGTTTCAAAAAACACTACATTAGTTTTGAGAATACTGATCAATGCATTGTTATTCCACTAGATCAAACACATGGGCCCCCATACATAAAACCAATTAATGTGGAAGAAGATATAAACCACATCTACACTGTCACTACCAGAGATGGTGAACAACATGATCCTACTCCTGATGGCATCCTCCAATAGACAGACACCCAATCCCTTTCTGATACCACAATTAATCCTTGTAATTATTGGGCCCATGGTGATTATGACTCACTAGAAGAGTATCTAGTGCCATTAGCAGTTGTGGTACCATCCTGTGCCAGTATCATAAATGCCACAAGTTTGTTCACCTTATTACTAGATAAGTTATGAGAAGACCAGTTATGGATGCACCTTTAGAAAAACTTGATGAAGCTCCTCAATTTCATAGATAAATAGAAGTCTATGACTTTATACAATGCCTTGAATACTTTTATAACTCTGACAATGATCGTATACAATCATTGGTTCATTTTTTCAATGGTATAGCTACAAGGTGGTGAAAAACCCATAATGAACAACTTATCCATTGGGATCAATTACACTTTGATTTGCATCACTAGTTTCATCATGATAACTGAATAGGGGTATAATCAGTTATAACAGAGTACAAACACTGAGCCACAAATGGAAGGTTGTGAATCCATAAAGAGGATTGAAGAGTCTTTCTTGCTAGAGTACCTTTGGATACATGCTTTTTATATAACTCTATGAACTTGGGCTAGAGCATGGTATGTTCATAAAGAATGACATATGGGTACTTATTTTTGGCATCTATTAAAAGAAAGCATGAACTCGATGTTATCTTACTCATCTCTGAGAATAGATTTGTAGCATTCTCTAGGACATGCATGAAATAGTTTTTGGTGACCCTAGTCCCATGGAAGATCATTTGAGATATATCCATTGTGTCCTAGAATAATGGCTAGTTCTATTTAATGATCCATCTGCACAACCTGTTCTCACGCCAAACCCTGTCTTTGATCAGGAACATCGTAAAGAGATACACCTAAGAAATAAAAAACTAGTATTTTAGGTACATTAAGGTGAAGGGTTCGACCCACCTGACCCATTGAAAATCATTTGGATGTCCCTATAGACTATGGCATGTGAATTATTCATGATATTAGTCCCAATGCAAACCACATGTTGACCAAAATTGACTTGTTCGTTAAATTGGGGCACCTATAGGTAAAAACTTGACTTTATAGGTATATAAGAGGTCTAATATATTTTCATGGGGTGTATTACATGTTATTTATGATCTCTTTATGTTGTAATAGCCTTGGCCATTAGTTATTTTGGTTCTTATATCATTCTTGGGTCATTTTGAGGTCAAAAAAGGTGCATTTAATGCTTTATACGAGTTTTTTAGGAAATGTGAAAGTCACAAAATCTGATGTCATTCCCCATGTATCCAATTTAGTCTTAAAAAACTGACACAATTGAAAGATGTCAGGTTACATAGAAGAAAAGGCAATTTTCTAGTGAAAGAAGAAGAAGAAAATGGCACTTATATGGCCTCTTTGGGAAGTGTGCCATTGGAAAAGGTTTAAATGTGACTATTTAGCTTACCCAAGCTTAGTTCCACATTTGGTATGATATGTAAATGCTATTTCTTGGACAAAACCATTCATCTCTCTTCTCACCCTTCTTGGCAAGCAAAAGTGACTTACAGGTTTTTGCTTGGTACGGACAACTCAAGAAGTTTCAAGAAAAATTATCTTGAGAGAATATTTTAAACTTATTTAGCTTAATTTTGGTGTTTTTTTGAAGAGGAATGGTGTCCTAAACTTTATGAACCATTGCTAAAAATTTGAAAGTGTAAATTTGCTTGCTAATCTATGAACCCTACAGGCTTTACCTTGGTTTGAGAAGATCCATACAATACACTTGTTGATACTAGTTCCAGATGATCTTGTATATGTCCCCTCATGGTTCCCATTATTGGTTTCATGTTCCATGGGTTTTGGGTGAACAAATTATCTCACTTTGCAAAAAGGTGTCACCATGTGTAGTTTCAGTCAATTTTCCTTGTTACAGACTATGTGTTCCTCTTAAAAGGTATCATAGGCGTGTGGTGTGGTGTCTATAATAATTTAAATACCATAGTGATCATTATGCCTTCATGATTGATCTCATACACCATGTTTTGGACAACTTACAGCCTTGCCTTTCCTCACAACCAACTCTTTGCTCAAAATTCACTTGTAGCTAGGTTGGAAAACATGTGGATAACTGATTTAGCATGACCATGGAGGTTTAACAATGTTTAACATGTTCTTTCATCAATAACATCTCATGAAAACCTGCACTTGTTATGAATATAGACTATGTAGTTATGTACAACATTCTCACATAAGGTAGTCATGAACACACACTTGCAGGTGCTTGCAAAGGTTTCATTATTGAAAGTGAGGTTTTGAAAATTGTTTCAACATTTGGACAGTGATGGCATCATTTTAGAAAAAATTTCAAGAGCTCATACTTTTTCATGAGAATATTAAATACACACATGTCTCCATTTCTACTTACTGCCTATACCTTCAAATAATATGCCTATACATGCTAGCAGACGGTCTAAGGGGCCATATAGAGAGGTTCAAACATGAGTTGAATATTCGATTAAGACCCCAATATGATAAATAAACATTAACATGCATGTTTTACATGTTGAATGGACAAATGAGAATGAAAACTTTGATCAAACATGTTGATTGAGTTTTCAAGCCTACAATCCCTAAAAAGGGAAAACAGAGGTCTTAGGTGTTTTATTAGTGTCTTGGAATAGAGATGAAATGGGATTTGGAACATCTAGCTAGGTGGACTTTGAAGACTCTGGCATAGACAAGACCTAGGCTATATTTAGAGAGAGGATGATCAATGGAGATTGGTTTCTAGATGGCTCAAACTTGACAATTGAGAGACTAAAAACAACTAGTGTTATCTACAGTCTTCAGTCCAAAAGGACCTTTCTCCACCCAAATTTCAATTAGACCTTTCCACTTGTATGAATGTTTTAAATGGATATCAATTTGACCTAAGAATCATTAAAAAATGAATGTTTTATTGAGTTGGGGTTTTCCATTGGCACTTACAGGTTCCCTGTACCTCACAAAACATGCACCTATAAGCAAGGATTACTATTAAAGGCAGTCCAAGAGAATATTGTTTAAGAAGTTTAAATTTTTTTGAAAGGATGATGGTATATATAGCTTCAAGGAAAGATGTATTCAATATCCTAAAACTATGTAATATCATCTACAACTTGTTACATCAAAGACAAAAACACAGTCAATTGTGACTGAGAAAGATAGTGACTCAATCAAGGGTTTGATGATGCCTTAGCTCATTCAAAGTGAATGATATTATAAACATGTGATATGAGACATAAAGGGATTCAAATAATGTCTTCAAACATCATAACGAGGCTAAACTTAAGCCAAATATACACCTACAACAAACAGGGCAGATAGTGAACTAAACTTGATGATTTGGAAGTGTTATAGTTCATCTAAGGTAAATGTATATATGAGTGGATGCTTCATATTCCAAAGGTTGTAAGGACAACACCTTTATACCATGTTCAAGCTGAATGTCACCTCAAGTAACCTCCAAGCAAGTCCAAAAATAAGGTGTCTCAGTCACACAAGGAGGACTCATTTTATGAGCTTAGGGTGCATGGGAGAAGATTTATAGTAAGGTAAAGTGATGAATGGTTTCTAAACATAAACACCATGGTAATTTCATCTTGGAGACACTCTCACTAGTTCAAATCCAAAAAATGAAGGACTTAAAAAGCAAAAACACAATCCCCTTTGGAATTTCCTATACACAGCCTTTCTCCTAGTAGTTTGTCTCAGTTTTTAATATTTTTGGAAAGGAAAATCATAAGATTAAGGGTTGTATTTTTGTCTAGAGTGTCCTCACAACTTGAAGTGGCCTCTCAATCTAGACAAATAGGGGAATTGTCCTCTATTTTGTCTCAGATAGGGGGCACTTCCCTAGATACATGAAGCCTATAGTTTTGGGAAAAGAGATGAGAGGGAGTACTTGAAGTATTGAAAGGTGATTTGATAAGTTTAAAAACATATAAGACAGTGTGGAGAACACCTTTCATAGGGCTGAAACTAAATAGGGAGGTCCAAAATTCAAAAGTTGTAGGCAGGCCTAAAGATAAGATGCAAGCTTAGTGCCCAAATGAAGGGTCACTCACACTTCTAGACCTAAGCATGGCTTCTAAATTATTGTATCATATTTTTAGAGTCATATAAAATGTGTATGAACCATCAGAGAGCAAGGAAAACCATCAAAGGTTAGTTTGAGCCTTAAAATGTAGAAAAGCCTATTAGGCAAGGGTATGCCTAAAACCCAAATAAGGAGTCATTTTCACTTACAAAATGAAAAAAGCATATCAATGGGTTTGAACATGTCTATGAGGGTATTATAGAGGTGATAAATATTTTATTATGCAAAGGAAACATCAGGAAGGCCATTTTGGACTCAAAGATAACTCATACATGTAGGAAAAGAAAATAAGAGCTCGATAGGTCAAGTTCAAGCACTCATCTCTTTCATGAGGCATTGCATGGGTGTCAAAGGAATTATTGGAGGTTAGCAATGGTATTTAAGCCCATATTTTTTGAATTTGTTGGTAGGTTGTATGTCAGATCTTTATGAACCAACCTTAAGAGTGGAAACATGCCTAAAACCCTTGCAAACCCTTAACCAAGACCAATTTGAATAAATAGAGTTGAATAGCTGATAAAATGGCATATTTTGCCTATAAAAAGGATTGGATTTTGTTAAGGACTTAGTTAGGCGACTCCCTATGCCTTTTTATTGTACGAATTTGTACGGATGGGGGAAGAAATAGGGTTTTTCTCATTATTTTATGTGTTTTAAAAGTTTTAAGAGGTTTAAATAGATGAAAATCATATGGATGGAAATATTAAGAGTTAATATAACTCCCCATATCACTATTATGCCTTGAAATAACTCCTAAGTGTCCAAATTAGGTGCTTCAACTCAGCCAGTCAAAACTGGCCTATTGGACAAGCTAGTGAGAAGTGTGAAAACTCTAAGGGAAAGTGATTTTAAAGTGTCCCTAATGCTTCCAAGGACATGGAGGTAATTTAAACGTGTCATTAACTCCCTCCCATGTATTTTCATGGAAAATTTAAGCCAAATTTGAGGCCAAGTGTGCAAGGTGCATGGAATAGCAGTTTTCTGGACAACTGATGATGATTGCTCTTTTCTAGGTGATTACAGATGAATAGGCCTACAACCAATGCATGGAGAGGAATTTTTTAGATCCTTTCATTCCATTAAAATAATTTTACATACTCATAATTATTTATGAGGCATTCAAATAGGGCCAATCATGCAAGCAATTTTTCTTAGCAAGAATGGGGAGTTTCTTGCCACATTTCATGAGGTTTATGACTTAGATTGAAATTTGTACCTTAAAACCTTTCATGGTTCATCCCATACCCTATCCACATGAAAAATTAACTCATTTTATCATCTTAAAAAGTTTCCTTGTGACCCTTGGACTTCTCTCTTCTTCTCTTTATCTCAAGTTCTATAAGAACTAGCCATTTTGGCATTGTATTAGATGCTCCACCTGAGTATGGTGAATCCATAATAAAATTTATAAATTTTGATAAATAATAAAACTTATTTTTACCTCTATGATTTTTCTTAGTGTGTTCATTTGGAATGCTTGATTTTACATAAGTGAAGACTATGGATTCCTTAGCATGTTTTGTCATTCTTTCATCCTATTTATAGTTGGAAAACTTCTTACAGGGCATGTAAAGTGTTTTAGGAGATGTCAAGGATTTATTGAGTTATTCTATTCATTATTGCCCTCATAGGTCTCTTTTCTAGTCCTCATATCTTTTCACATTCATCCATAACCTCACAATGTAGTATTGATGTGAGAGGATGAAGATTGGAGAAGTGTATTTTCAATTTGTTCTTTGATTTCAAGTGTAATATGCATATGGTTGGATGTCATCATGTTATTTGGTGTATCACCTCCCTTAGATTAGTTTTATTTCATTTATCCTTCTCCCTTTTTACCCCCCAATGTTTAGTAGTAATTGCAATCCAAAGTGGTACATCAAGAGAGCTAGCCCTATCTAGAGATTCACCTGATTCCTTAGGCTGACCACAAGCCTAGAGGTGAATCCATTATGCCAAATGGATGAGGAGAGATTTTCATATCCTCAAAGGTTATAAATCTAAGTGATAACAATGCCCTTACTCAGAACCAATTTAAATTATCTAGTGCAACATCGATATAGAAGAAGAACCAAAAATAGATACAATGGGTAATTATTGGATTGACACAAAAGATTCAAAAATATTTGAGTTATTAAAATAATACCAGGATGTGTTTCGAAGAATTTATAGTGATATGAAATGTGTTCATCCATCTCTAGGTAAAATGCATATCAAACCAGTTGATGATGCTCAACCAATTAGGAAAAGGCCATATAGGATGAATCCTAATCTATGGGTGCACATGAAGGAAGAAATTGATAGTATGTTGTACATCAGAGTGATCACCCCAATTGATGAATCTGAGTGGTTCAATCCCATAGCCATAATTTTAAAAAATATGGATGCATTATAATTTGTGTTGATTACCATATACTTAACACATCTTACACTATTGATCCTTTCCCAACACCATTCATAGAAGAAAACCTTGAAGGCATTGTAGGACGTGAAATTTACACTTTCACAGATGGATTCTCCAAGTACCATCAGGTCTAGATCATCAAGAAAGATAGACCTAAGACTAGGTTTTCCATCGAATGGGGATCTTTTTCATATACTATCATGCCTTTTGGATTGAAGAATGCACCTACTGTATTTTCACATATAGTCATTGAGGCCTTTAAAGATTTCATCCGTAAATTTATTCAAGTATACTTGGATGACTGGATAGTCTATGTTTTGGTCAAGGACCATTGTTCCAATCTATGGCTCATTCTTGAGTGTTATCAAATACTACAAATATAATTGAATCTAAAGAAGTGTCTTTTTGCCACACCATTCGGTGTTCTTCTAGGATATATTATTTGCAAGGATGGACTTTTGGTATACCTAACAAAAGTATCTATCATTCTTCACCTCCTAGTGCCAAAGTATCAATGCAAAGTTCATGCCTTTCTAGGACATACCAAATTTTATAAGAAATTCATTTGAGGATATGCAAAGATTATCATGCCTTTTTAAGAACTCTTAAAACATAACAAACACTTTATTTAGATTTGCTATTGCCAAGAAACCTTTGAGGCCTTAAAAGACAAGCTGGTCACTGCTCTAATTCTATAATTATTTGATTGTACAAAACCATTCCATGTCTATGTTGATGCCTCTAGAATGGTAGTTAGTGTAATCCGTACATAACCAGGTGATAATCACCTTGATCACCCTATCTATTTTGCAAGTAAAAAACTTACTCTAGTTGAGCATAATTACACCACCATGGAGATCAAAGCACTGTCAATGGTTTATACTTTATAATTTTTTTGGCAATCCTTGTTAGTAATTCCTTTTATATTCTATATAGATCATGAAGCTTTAAACTATCTGGTAAATAAACATATGCTACATGGATGCATCTACTGCTGGATAGTGTTGTTTCAAGAATTTTAATTCTCTATCATAGTCAAACTTAGAAAAACTAATTGCGGCCCTAACCATCTTTCTCAAATTGATTCCAAAGAACCATCACATGCCATTGAAGATGACCTACCTGATGTTCAATTATTTCATGTTTCTCATGTTCCTAAAGAGTTGGAAGATATTACAACTTTCTTAACTACTAGTTCAACACCTGATTGTTTGACTCTACAGGCTAATAAATAACTCACAATATGCACCACACCTTTTTAGCTCATTGGAGGGGACCTCTACAAGCTTGGATAAGATGAAATTATTTGACATTGTGTCATGAAACATGAGCACTCTAAAGTACTCCAATAATTTCATGAAGGCATTGCAGGTGGACACTATGATAGAGGGGCTACTATGCGTAAGGAAATACTAGCTGAATTATGGTGGCCTATGCTTTTTTAAGATACCAAAATATATGTTAGGAAGTGTGATATTTGTCAATGTATGGGAAAACCAAATCATTGGGATTCCATGCCATTACGTCTAATTCTATCTCAAGAACCATTTAAAAGTGGGCCATTGATTTTATCAGCCCCATCAATCTAATTGGGTGATGTACAAGTTCCCATTATATCATTATAGCAATTGATTATCTCACACACTGGGCTAAAGTCATGCCAACAAGGGACTATACTACTACTACTACTACTACTATGTGCTTCATATGGGAACATACCATAATCCATTTTATATTCCCACTAAGTTTTACTAGTGATCATAGTACACATTTCCTCAATGAAACTTTTTGCATTCTACTTGTTGAGTTCATGATTTCTCATCATAAATTAACACCGTATCATCCCTAGGCTAATGGTACTATCGAGTCATGTAATAAAATCTTATGCACAAAACTTATTAAAATTTTATAATATTGGCCAAACTAACTGGGATGATAGAGTATCTGTAGTACTTTGGGCTTACTGAACAACTTATAAGTGCTTGAACAAGAACATACCATTCAATCTGGTATATGGTAAAGAAACAGTTCTACCAGTTAAATTCTTGGTACCATCTCTCCGTATTATGTGCATTGGATAATTAGATGAAGTGTCATCATTAAAATCATGCTTAAATGCTTTATTACAGTTGGATGAATCTCATTTCCTTGCTCACTGGAATCAAGATGTGGAGAATTGAAAATATAAGGCATGGCATGATCGACACATTAAGCATAAGACATTTACCCTTGAAATGAAAGTCTTACTCTATGGCTCCAATTTCATGTGCCATTATGAAAAATTTCATATTCATTATGATGGTCCTTATGTCATTCATAGCATTTGGCCTACTGACACTTGTTGGTTACACAGATTGGATGACTAATTTCTTATTGGACATTACAATGGTAGCCGGTTACATCTGTATTTCTATTATTAATAGTATAAATCCTATAATAATAAGTCTTATGCCATTAGTTTATGATTTACTATTTTTAATAAAAGTGTTGCCTTAGTTGCATGCAACATTTATTTTATAGAGAGTTCATTAAATTTTGTACTTGTAATTTCATGGAGGATCACGACACACTTTTAGTGTGGGGTAAGAGGTAATACATATATTCATGATTGAGGATGCGTGCACAACTTAAGGCATGCAAGTTAAACAGAAGTTAAAAATCCATAGGATAAGAGATTCCCACCAATAGTTTGAAATTTTGAAAAGTTAAATAATTATCTTCCACTTCGAGGAAACTGTGAGACACAATTGTCTTCCACCATAAAGAAAAGAGCAGGATAAGATGTGTCATTAATGTTAAAATAATAGTAGTTGTGATATATATGCCAACATCATGACAAGACAGATCATTAAATGCATTAATGGTAAGAAGTGATGATTAAGTAACGATGGTCATTACTAATGCATTGATAACGAGAAGTGATGGTAAAAAAGAAATGGGGTAATAAATGCAAGTTAACACATCAAACCTATAAAAGGACATGTGGGCTTAGTTTACTTTTTACCTTTACTTTCATTTGAGTCTAAAGAACTGAAGAATGAACTAAGCCCAATTAACTCTAGAATAAGTGTAAGTTAGAGCATCAAAATTATGTAAATAGTTATTGAGTGGAACATTAAACTAAGAAATCAAGCACAAAGCTAACCCTAAAATAGGATTTATGATAGAAAGAATTGGTAGTTTTAGGTTGCAGATGTAGACATCCACCATTAGAGGGTGTCGAAGAAAAAATCTGAAGTCATCTACACTGTAATCATGTATTCTTTTAGGAACTTGGTTGGCTATGCCTCAACCTTCGAACTCCTTAAAGGGTGATGCAACCTAAGAAGAAGGTCTTAAGAAATGATACATTACCAACTATACTAGAAGAAGAATTACTTAGGGGGAAGTAGTATTAATTAGAGAAGAGACACCTGAAGAACAAGTGCAACATGCAAAAGGTGAAGAATTTGAGATAGTGCACCAAACAAAGAAGGCACAAGCACCTCCACCCCCATCATTAATGATAAAAGAAATGCAATACCCAGAGATTGTATTGCATGTGAAAAATTGGGTCTCAAAAGTACCCTCTTGTACCATATTTGACTATAACCACCATCAACTAAGGAATGGAGTTGAGTTGTAAAATGACTATTGGGTTGAGTGCCAGAACACCAAAAATCAATTAGTGCATGACCTCAAAATTTTCAATGCCTTAGACACTGTGGGGTTATTTCAGTCATTTAACCTTCTATACTTTAGAAAACCTATGAAATTAATTAAGTTTCTACTCTCATGCATCCATGAGGACTACCTTTACTTTATAGGGTGCAGCATGAAGATTATTCCTGAGAGAATAAGTAAGGTATCAAGACTATAGTGCTTTGGTATGGACATAGAGTTTGACTTGAAGGACTTAGAGGAAATAAGAAAAATAACAATGGTGCTCATGTACCAAAAGTAGGGCCATCCCATGCACATCAAGAACCTGTAGGATCCTATCATCTAGGTGTTCATGTGTATAGTCATGACCAAGATTAGTAACACCAATTGATGGAAATAGGTAGATATGGATCACCTCTACATTGCTCACCAAAAAACTAAGGGTCTAAAATATAATTGGGTAATGTATTTTTCCCACAAGATTGTAGAAAATGCAGAGAAGACTCATCGTATACTAGGCCATAGGTTTCCATGGAGGGTATTTTTATTGTTAATGTTATTTGATGAGATCGATGTACCGGACTACACCTCAAGAGAGATAAAATGGGAATATCCACTCAAACACAAGTCCCCCACTAAGCACTATAAGGCATTCACATGCCTAGGGCACATCACCCCCACTTAAAAAAATAATATGAAATCATAGTATGATGGTATGAAGGAGGCCTTTGGGAATGAATGACACATTCCTAAAGACTTGCTCGTTCATATTGGTGAGCAAGCCCAATTTAATGTAAAGCAATATTTCTCTTTGGTGTACATCAAAATGGTCCCTTCTGGAGAACTATCAATGTGGTTGAAGCTACCCTATGCCTTTTTGGCATGGTACTTTATCGATCCAATAAACCCCATTTTTTATGCACAACCTCTCACCTTAAAAGCAAACTGAATTGACTTAGAGATTCACACTTTCTAAAATGTGTAAATCTATCTTGGTAAGAAGGCTTACAGAAAGAAGTAGGAAATTGATCAAATTGATAGTAAGGTTAAGCAAACCATGGTGGGAGAACAAGTGTATAATCTATTTTACATGTTACGGCCCAATAAGAAGTCTTCAAAAGGCATGGAGCATATAAGAGAAAAACTTCTACCAATACGACAACTTGTGAATAAGAAGAGGTTTGGGCATGATGCCAACACAAGTTCATGATAGGATCCTCTAAAATGGTAGAGTAATACCTAGGCACTACCATCTAGTCCTTCACCAACAAGAGCTTTTCCACCTAGACCTTCACCAACACGGGCTTCTCCACTGAGACCTCCACCACCATAGGTTTCCCCACCCAAATCTTCACCTCCATGGGCTTCTCTACCAAAATCCTCACCCCTAAGGGTTAAACCATCAGGGGATGCTCTACAAAGTACACTAGAGAAAGAACCTGAGGGGTTAACACCATTACCCCCTTTAAAACTAGTACAAGACCCTGAAAGACATAAGGAAGAAATGGAGGATTCTGACTCTAAAAAGACACCCTCCCTAACACGAGAGAAGGATACCACCTTTGATGATGTGTAATTGGACATTGGGGGTCCATTTGGTGAAGATGGAGATGGTTACAATACTTAACAAATGAGCGAGATGACCATTGGTAGCACTTCATTGGCCATTGACACAGATGTCAAAATCCTTAAGCATGACCCAAATAAAGGTAAGGAGCCTACTATTTCTAAAGGAAAACCACCTTTTATTGATGTGTCTACCAATTTGCATGCTCAATATCAAACAGGCATCCCAAATAGGATGCTCTACTTATGGCCACATTTCCTCCCTCAAGATGTAACTATTGACATAAGGTCATAAATGTCCTTCCTTTTGGACATGTACAAGGAAGAGTGCCATTTTGAACTCCGTCCAAATAGCCTCCTATTAAAATATCAAGCACCAGTGCTACTAAATCCACTATGGATTGATCCCCATAAGATCTTCCCTCTGCAAGCCAGTACTACATTTTAAAAATTGGCTTTTGAAATCATGCGCCAAAATATAATTTTTGATTATGATGTGCACGATGCATAGAATAAACATGGCTAAGTAGTGGCAATGTATGAGAAAGGGGTTGTCACTCAGAAGGCACTCAAATAAGAAGTAACTGTGTTAAGACAACAAATGAAGAAAGCCACAGAGGCCAAAGTAAAAACTTTGAATTTATGTAAATCAATTTTGGGCTAAGAATCAACATTAGCGAATGGAGTGCTTTTAGATGGGAAAGCTATGGATAAATTGGAGACCTTGGTGAATCTCTTATTGAAACACTGCAAGGAACAACCTACACTAAGGAATGAAGCATTATTGATGGTAAAATAGTTTAACAAAGCAGTAGAAGTTTGTAAACATGCCCTTGAAAGAGTTGGGGAAGTAATCCCCATCTTGGATGGGATTTTTGAAAAATTGGCATGACCTAATAAAGTTTTAGAGGCTTGGCTCAACATAGAGGAGTCTCCAAGGATCACATCGAGCATGTGAAAGCATTCAAAAATGTTGAATATATTGAGGAGATAATAAATGTACGTTGATAGTAGTTCAATGTCAGTTTTGTAGCTCTCCAAGGATAGGTTGTCATTGAGGTCTCAACATTAGAAGAAGTTTAGAAGGATGTTAGCGTGTCCCTTGACCAATTGGTCAAAAAGGCCAACAAATATCCTAACCAACCTGAGTTAATGAACAAATCAAAGTTGGCCATTAAAGAGATAATGTTAAAGCTGCTCAACACTTTATCACATTGGAATAGTATCAAAAAGCAAATTGAACAAACTGGAGCTGAGTTTTTGGCTGAGGCCAAAACTGAGACTTTATCTAGGATAGACTAAGAGTATAGTATGGGGTGATATTGGACCCCAAATTTTGGCAAAAGTATTTTGGTATTTTGGCACATAATCAACATGATGTGAGAGGAGCATGGCATAGGATGTAGGAAGACTATGGCATATAACTAGTGAGGTATGAAAGGACAAAGGCACATAAGTACCAATGCAAGAATACTTAATCAAAGATGGAATATAACTATGAGGAACATGAGAGCTTAGGACTCAGAACAATATTGAAAGACTTGGGGAGCACATGGTGTTGGGATCATTTATGATTCAAAGTTATTTTTATTAGTTTATTTCATGTTTTTAGTTTTTGAGTAGTTTTTACTGTTAGTTGGTTTCTCAACCAACTCTTGTTTTTTGTAAAGATTTTTAAAACTTCTTTGTACAAAAATTAAATTATTGCACTGCATATATTTTTGTGATATTCCTCTCATTCCTGGTACATATCAATGGTATCAGAGCCACTAAAAAAATTTAGAGGAGAGAAGATTTGTACCACAAGAATTTTTCAATGGATTGAAATAAAGGCCATCATAGGATCAAGTTCTTGATATTTCTCTAGCACATTGTTTATTGCCACTGTGTCACTTTTTTTCAAACCAGACAAAGGCCCACATTGAGAAGATTATAGTTGATTGACTCCCATAATGTTGAGAAGAGTATGAGATTGATGTAGAGGTCAATGTGAAGCCCAATCTGGTATGACTGCACCATAAGATTTAAGTGGGAATCTACAAAGAAACTAGTTGTTGTATATCGGCTAGTGGGTATGCTCCATACAGAATAGACAAGGTTTGTTAAAATCAAAGCTGTATAAATCAAAATTAATCTACCATTAGTAGAATTCTATCATCCATTATTTTTTTTAACCACAATAGATTAAAGCAGGAAAAGATTTTTTTTTTAAACACTATGCGCTGCAATACAACTCTATATGATGCCAGAGAATTGGTCAATTAAAGTTCAAATATATACAATGCCTCAACAAGGAAGACATAGAGCTTGAGCAAGGGATTGAACTCAATGTGTCATCATTATCAATGCCTATTAGGTAAATTTATTATTGGTCTTGTACAACATGAATAGAGGCCTAATCTTTGATAATATTTTCTGACAAGGTTGGCAGCAAGGCTCTTGATAATGGTGCTAAGTTGTGTTTATCTGTAGTTTTGAAGTCTTGAAGGATTAGTTCTGTCAGTGGTGTGAAGCGTGTCAATCAAGAAATCTATCTTATAAACTACAGGTGCATGAAAAAGTGCTTTCAAAAAATAGCAAAACAATTTCCAAATGTCTTGTTGATAAATCAATAAATACGACAAAGGGTTCTTCAAATAGTTGTGCAAATTAAAAAGGATGAGATTACTGCTCACCATGGGAAGAATTTAATTTATTGAAAGACTTATTTGATTGGAAGGATAGCATACCAATCCATAAAAATAATGATATTCAATGCAAACCCATGTGGTAATGCTAATCAACAAACTATAGTAAGCATTTTTTGAATTAGGTTTTTAATTCATTCTCTTTACATTGGCATGTGGGCCCTCACAAAAGTAATGAATCAGCATTTTCCCAGATTATTTTTTTGGGTTGAAATTTTTTCTTTTAAGGAAAATTAATTTGATTTTATCATACAGAGAGAAATCATATTTAAATGCAAAAATTTCTCTTCAAGTATTGAAAATCATCTTGGAACACTCGAAAAGCCTTTTTTGTATAAAGCTTTGAAGGTAAAAGGTGTAGGGATCAAATCCCATTTGTATTTATTTATGGTCAAAATTATTTTTTGACATTATTTTTTTATAAACGGAGTTTTAAGGATAAAACAAGCAATGAAAAGATAAGTTGTAATGGAGAATAAGGATGTAATAGGCATTATAAGGTGTAATTTTTTACAAGTCCTAGGAATCTTTTGTATTTGAAAACTATTTTTGAAGGTAAAGGCAAAACCTCAAAATAGTATTCCCTTGTCTTGTTTTGACTTGATTTTTTAGTAGCATGGAAAAAATCATGAGTTTGGTTTCTGAAAATGATAAATTGTCACCTAAAAATTACAAAGAATGGAATATGAACATGGAGAAGACACTGATTTTTAATGACCTATGAGAAATCACTGAAAAATAAACCACACCACCAACTAAAGCTGCAAAGTTGATTGAATATCATAAATTTGATAAATGTGCACTCACACTTTTGAAGTCATCTTATACTGAACAGGTAATCATTAATATTGATGCAGTTAAAACTGATGCATGAAAAGCTTGGAAAACATTAAAATATCTATATGACAAACAACCTGTATACAAGAATATTGACATTCTTATGTAACTATTAAACAATAAACTGGTAGATAATGAAGATGTCTCTGAATATCTCTCTCACATGAAAACATTGAAATAAGAATAATGCACAACTAGTGGTAAAATTAATGATGATATGTTGTTTTCCATCACATTGAATGGTCTTAATTCTGCATACACCAATTTTGTTAAAATGCTACATCTTAGTGATAAGCTTAATGGTGCCACATTTGACTCTATTTGTGAGTTATTAACTCATCATGAGAGATTGTTTGTAAGGAAGAAGAGTACATCTATAGATGAGGCCCAATATACCTAAACAGGTAATCCATTATATAAGCATAATGAGAAAGCATTCTTCGAAGCACTTTCAAAGACAAAAACACTCTTTGTGGCACTCTTCTAGACATAAGCATCATTCTAGGGATCATTCTAGTTATCCAAAGCATAAACATCATTCTAGTTCTCAAAAGCATAGACATCACTCTGGTTCTCAGAAACATGAGCATCACTACAAACATTCATATGGACACAAGCACAAACACAAGTATTCTTCTTCATGTGGCTACTCTTCCTCTAGTTATAGTGGACATGAGAGAATATGCTACAATTTTGGTGGCATATGACACCTCTCTATAGAGTATCCCTCTAAAAAGAGGTCCTCTCGACATCGATAAAAGGTAGAAGCAAACATTACTTGGTCACTCTAGTCACTCTTCTGGCTATTCTTTTGTATATTCTTCTGATGGATGGGATGACTACGAAGTTGCTTGCTCTACAAATAATGACTATATATTTTGAGGTGATAACGCACCCATATTATATGAGTTGTTAGGCTCAATATTGGGATTTGATCTAGTAGTATTTTTTGGCTTGTGTAATTTGCTTTCATAGACCTAATGTTGGTATGATCTTTGATGTGGAGCATTTCAGTGGTTTATACTTGTTTTATTTGTTCCACAACTTCTCACCTCTTTTCAGATAGGGGGAGAAGATATTACATATTGGTTTTTTTATCAATCATCTATGGGTGTGGTATGAGTCAACATTGAGTTGTTAGCATTGTTAGTGCTAAACAAAGGCCTACGAGAGATGTTGGCAATTGTTGGGCATCAGTTTGAGATATGCCATACACAGTACTAGGGAAATCACTTGTTGGATGGATTATGTGTGAGGATTTATGTAGTTGGACATATCATGATTTTATTCTACTTCAGTGCGTGGAACATCAAGGCATTGATCAGTTTAGGATGCACAGTGTGCCAGTCACAATTGTAGTTGAGTCTTCTTGGATGACTCATAGTTTATTGCTTCAGTATTTTTATAACCCTTTGGATCAAAGGGGAGTTTGTTGGGATCATTTATGATCCAAATTTATTTTTATTAGTTATTTATGTTTTTAGTTTTTGGTTAGTTTTTACCCGTTAGTTGGTTTTTTAACCGACTCTTATTTTCCATAAAGCAAAGTTTTTTAAAGCTTCTTTGTACAAAAAAAATAAATTATTGCATTCCCAAATATATTTTTATGGTATTCCTCCTGTTATTGGTACATATCACATGGGAAGTGGGAGACAATTGAGGAATGATTCTCAAGGGCCATCCAGACTTTAACCATCATGAGTTTCATACCAGCCCATAAAAAGAAAGACGTATGACATCAAGGATCTAGCATTGAATAAGAATATAGGGGGCGTAGAGGCCTAGTTCCTTAAGAGAAAATGATAAAATACCACCATGACTCTCAGTATACTAAAATTTTTTTGGCCAATCACCCATGTCGTCATTTATTATGTACTACTTGGTCAGGGAAAAATAAGTATAAATACCCCTATGTGGAATCATGTAAGGTGACTAATAATGAATAGAATATTAGAACTATATAATATAAACTCATGGATATTATAATTAGTTTTGATGTTAGTGTTCTAGATAATCAATAGTTATGTATTTGATAATGGGTTTGCATTGAGTAATGTGTGGCTATAACTCATTATGAGATTTATACAACTATGCACTTTACAAGTTTGTGTAAATAATATTTGAACTCCATGGCATTTATCCTCATGATTATGGTTGTTGTGCTTAATGATACAAGGACCAAAGTAGTGTATTTCTTTTTTTATGTGACTTATAATTAGATATAGGTTCGAACTCAAGTATATAACTAAGTATGTTACTATGTAACATAACCCACGGGAACTAATTTCTTGCTACATGTTTTGGGTAAGCGTGTAAGACCTTAGTCTTGCATGAAAGTCTAGTGTGTAAGCCTATTACGGTTACATTTTATCAATTGAAAATGTGATTAAAATAATAAAAACCCAACAAAAAATATCTCAATAACATGTCCCTGGTGGTGATGGGAAATTCATCAACTGAAGAGTAAAGTGCCCAATATGGAGCATACACACATGAAGAAAAAACTTCATGACTTTCAATGTGACTATAAATAAAGGTCCCATACAATAATAATATCACTAAGTGATGCAAGAAATTACACAATGCAATCACTCTATGGAAGATGACATATGTGAAATGAGAGATGCATGATCAAAACATACATTTGCCTAACAAGGAGCTCAAACAACAAGGAACATCAAAAGGTAGGAGTAATGTGTAGTCGAAGAAGCTGAGTGGTGGAGGAACCTCCCCTGTAGAGCCCTCTCAAAGAACATTGTCAACACTATCAAGAATGATTAAAAATCCGCCCCAAATGAACATGAATGGTGGATGAAGATGCATAAACATGAGTGGGTTCAAAGTCCATAGTAGAAGAATGTGAGGTAACATCTAAATAAGTGTTAGGTGGTTCATATCTAACCATTTTAGTCTCAAGTTTCTTATCACTGGGTGAAGGTGTAGAAGAGCTCATATGTAGCTTATTATCCTCATGAAGAGAAGAGTAAACAAAGGATGGAGCTCTATCAAAAGATCCTAAAGAAACATTTGCATCATAACCAATGTCATGCCTATCAATCCACATAATATGATGTATATATCAGAGTTGTTGCTAGAATTTGGATAATGTGAATGCAATGGAGTCGTGATCACATGAAATGAAACAAGTGCACACCACATAGATGCTAAAGAAATTTAAAATTATACAAGAAGATAAATTGCACAAGACAAAATAGAGAAAACCAAAATCTGATTAACATGATATGGCCAAAGTGAAGAATACATATAGGAGAGCACATAAGTAACTCCTACACAAAAGGTGGTCAAGGCACCCCAAGAATGGACTGTAACTCCTCCATGAAAGGTGGTGACAAGGTGCTAAGAATAGAGAAGTAACTCCCATCCAGGGAGTTACTTATGACACCTATGACACATCTATGACACACATCTCCACATAAGCTAGCCTATCCCACAAATGTAGGAAAACTCCATGTATGCACAAATATAATTTTCCTAATTAAATAATAGTGAAAAATAAAAACATACACTAATACCCCCCATAAGCACAGCTTAGGTGGGTAGTGTGGAAATATAAAATGGGTCCCGGCAACTAGGCCTGATGAGGTACCCATGTACAAATGTAATCTCCCATAAGATAGAGAAAAGGAGAAAACCCGTAAGAAAAAAACTCCCCCGAAAAAGAGAGACATAAAAGAAAGAAGAGGCTAGTGGGCCCCCCCAAAGCTGATGCTGCTGTAGATGTGGACCACACCCCAAGAAGAGCTCGTAGATGAATCAACTTGCTCTCGGTGAAAGGTTTGGTGAAGATGTCTGCAACTTGCTCCAAAGACTGGAAAAATATCAAGTCAATGACCTAACTATGAATAAGCTCCCGAATGAAATGCATGTGAATCTCTATGTGCTTGGTCTACTGGTGCTGAACTGGATTCTTACAAATCTAAATGGTACTCTAGTTGTCACAATAAATGATGGTGGGCTGCCTAATAGAAATGCCAAACTCAGAAAGTATCCCCTGAAGCCAAATAGCCTCAGTAGCTGCATTAACAGCTCCCTTGTACTCTGCCTCTATGGATGATATAGAAATAGCATTTTGCTTCTTGCTAAACCAACTGATAAAACCAGAACCTAGAGAGAAATTGTAACCAAAAGTGGACTTGCAAGTCTATGAATCACCAGCCCAGTCTGAATCTGTATATCCAACCAAGTCAACCTCTATGCCAAATCTGTAATGAATCTCGTATCTATGTGAACCCTGTATGTAATGCAAGATCCTCTTAGTTTCTTTCCAATGCAGCTCATGAGGTTCCTGCATAAATCTAGAGACAATTCCCACTGTATATGATATGTCAGCCCTGGTGTGAGTCAAGTAGATGAGACTACCAGCAAGTTGTCGATACCGAGTAGCATCAACCAATGGTGAAGAATAGTCAGCCTCAAGCTTGACTCCTGATAGAAAGGGAGTCAGAGATGGCTTGCAATCAGCCATGTGAAACTGAGCCAATAAGTCAAGAGCATACTTAGGCTGTGCAAGAGAAATCCCTAAATCTGATTGTGAGATCTTGATGCCAAGGAAGTAGTGCAACAAACCCAAGTTTGTCATGTCAAATCTATCCTGGAGAGATGCCTTCACCACTGTAATAGCCGATGAAGAACTCCCAATGATCAATCAACATATAGAACCAAAATTAGGAGCGAATTATCTTGCCGCAAGAAGTAGACATTGGGGTCAAAATGGCACCTAGTGAAACCCACTGTGAGAAAGAAGGAATCCATCTTGGCATACCAAGCCCGAGGGGCCTGTTTGAGGCCATAGATAGATTTCCTAAGTCTGCATACTAAGGAAGAATCCTAAACAAATCCTGGTGGCTGCTCCATGTAGATCTCTTCCTCTAGGTCTCCGTGAAGAAAGGCACTCTTCACATCCATTTGGTGCACATCCCAACCATGTGTTGCAGAAATAGCAAAGGTGAGTTGGATATAAGTCATATTTGAAATTGGTGCAAAGGTCTCTAAGTAGTCAATGCTTGCCACCTGTGAGAAACCCTTGGTGACCAATTGTACCTTGTACTTATCAACCGACCCATCTGCTACAAACTTGGTCCAATATATCCACCTACATCGAACCATATTTCTTCCCTTAGGAAGTGAAGTCAAATCCCAAGTGTGATTTTTGATTAAGGATCAATATTCTTCCTCCATAGCACTATCCCACTCAGGTACCCCTGATGCCTCTCAAAAAGTCTGTGGATCCGAAACTGAAGCAAAGAAGGCATGTGGATCTCTCTAAAAATTCCCCCTAATACGTCTATCATCTATGGGATCTCCTACCCAAGTGCTAACACTCTCAAGTGTCTGTCTAGCCCAAAGTGGCCCAAAAGTGGGCGAGTTAGGTGCTAACTCCTCATCCTCTGACTGACTAGAGGTGGATGACACTGCATCACTGTCCTCGTTGTCTGAACTCAAAGAAGAAGAAGATGTCTCTGGCTCAAGAACCTGTTGTGGTTGATCTGAATCTAATGAAGAACCATCATGAAGAAGTAGATCTGATGAGGGAGAAGAAGTTTCAAGTGTTGAGTCTCTAGGACTCTCCTAAAAATGAACACTTTTCTCGATGAACAACTCATGAGTGACTGGATCTAGAAGATGATACCCCTTAATACCATACAGATATCCTACAAAGATGCAAGGCTTGGACTGACGTCCCATAGCTTTGCATTTCTTCTTTAGAATGCAGGCCATGGCTGGGGATCTAAAAACCCTAAGGTGCTCAACATCAGGTTTCCTTTTATGCCAAGATTTAAAGGGTGTTATCCCTTTCAAAGCTTTGTGAGGAACCCTGTTTTGAATGTAGCAAGCACAATTGATGGCTTCGGCCCAGTACTGTGGTGTTAAGGATTTGGAGTGAATCGTAAAACTACCCATCTCTTTCAAGAACCTATTTTTGTGTTCTGCAACCCCATTATGTGAAAGACTGTAAGTGATTGTGCACTACAAATCAATCCCCTCTGTGGTGCAAAACTACTCAAACCTGTTGCTGACATACTCCCCTCCATTATCAGTTTGAAGAACCTTAATGGATTTCTCACTCTGTTTCTCAACAAGAGCCTTGAAGTCTAGAAAATTTTCAAACACTTCAGACTTTTGTTTGAGAAAATATATCCAAGTGTACCTAGAGAAATCATCAATGAAAGTTGAGGATGTACTTGGCCCTTGTGAAAGATGGTTTGGGAAAGGGTCATGATACATCACTATGGACTAACTCCAAAGGTTGTGAAGCCCTCCAAGCTTTGCCTGTCAAATTTTGCTTCGGGATGCTTCCCAAGGGACCACCCCTCGCAAAGTCCTTTTGAGAATTGGACAC
Source organism: Torreya grandis (assembly GCA_037957365.1). Classification (NCBI taxonomy): domain Eukaryota; kingdom Viridiplantae; phylum Streptophyta; class Pinopsida; order Cupressales; family Taxaceae; genus Torreya; species Torreya grandis. The sequence goes on from JARHVA010000690.1 coordinate 1,608,672, forward strand.
GAGGCAAGCCAATGACCATGTCATTTTTGCAAAGTTGCTCGAGGTAGCGATAGTTAAGGTGGCCAAACCGCTCATGCCATAATTTGATAACTCCATCTAAATGAGTCAAAAATGCTATTGGAGAAGAATCAGGTGCTAAATGTGAAAAGGTACATAACCTTACTTGGTGATTTGCCCTACCCACTGCCACTATAGTATCACTATGCAACTCCCTAATAGCCACTGAATCTGGTGAAAACTCAACTCTCATACCCCGGCCAATGTGAGTGATTTGGTACACTGATAGGAGATTGGTTGAAAGAGAAGGAACACTTAGAACATTATTGAATGTTCCTCCATCCATTTCAACTGACCCTCTCCCTACAACGAAAACTAATGTGTCATCACCCAAAATAATTAAAGTCATGCTACAAGGCTCTAAAGATGAAAACTCAACTAGAGAAGAGCCCATGTGGTGAGAATCACCTGAGTCAATGACCCATGAAGATGTAAAAGTTGTTGTTGCTACAAGGGCCTTGCCCTTTTCTTTCTCCTTACCCTTGCCTTTTGCCTTGGTAGAATCTTGGGTAGATGAATTCTGCTTGATGAACTTAGTAACACCTATGTTATTCTTCTCTAGAAAATGAGTTAGGTGATCTATTTGTTTCTTCATGCATTTGTGTTCATCATGCCTTGTCTTCTTACAATAGGCACACTTAACCTTCTCCTACTTAGGTTTAGCATTGGAGGAGGAAGACTCAGTGTTGTTTTTGGCAGGATTGTTGTTTTCTTTCTTCTTCTCCTGGTCCTTGTTCTTTTTCTTCTTCTCCTTTGTTGAAGTCTTATCCTTACCATTTCCAACTATCAAAGCTTGGGGTTGAGTAGACTTCATTGTACCCATTTGAATTAGCTTATCTTGCTCCCTAGTCAAGTTAGCAATGAATGAATCCAAAGAAGTCATTTTCCATGTAGTGCCAAGGGCACTTTTTGTGGCATGGAAAGTGGAGACAAAGACTGAATAACTTGGACCTAACTTTGCGAGAATAGAAAGGATGAGTTGATCATCTTTCTTCTCTATCCCGTATTCTTTCAATTGCAATCTAAGGGCCTTAAACTTAGTGAAGAAGTCCTGTAGGGTGTCAAAGTTGCTAGGACTTAGACTTATGAGTTGGTTTTCGAGCTCATGACCTCTCATCTCATCAAGCTTCCCAAATAAGAGTTCTAAGGTGTCCCATATGTCTTTAGGAGTCTTGGAGGTTTCTAAATGGAAGAGAAGTTCTGGAGACACGGACAAGCTCAGTATTCCATAGGCTTCATCACTACGGTTGTACCACTTGACCTTTTCAGCATCAGTGTTGGGTTCTACTTCAGTACCCATGGTGATCCTATACAACCCTTTGCTTCTAAGAATGATTGAAATTTTAACCTTCCATTTATGATAGTTGAAGGGTGTTAGGGGTTTAAGTTGAAAAGAATCCATTTTAAGCTGAATTTAGGTGAAGTTGTGTTGATTGCAAGTTGTGAAATTATGCATAAAAGAGAATGAAAGCAAAGATTTGCAAGTTGTGAAAAGTAATCACACCCCCCCCCCGAAATGTTGAGCCCCCCCCCCAAATATACAAATGCACGCTCAAAAGACGTCGGGCTCAGCCGAGAATGCGTCTTAGAGCAATCAGTGCAAGACTTAAGCAAACAAGACGTCAGACTCAGCCGAAAATGCATCTTAGGAGACCCAATTTTTTTTGACACTTTATAAACTAGTGCATTTTTAACAAATAACAAGCCTACGCTATGGATAATTGAATTACAAATGCTTTTGCAAAAAATGGTACCCGAATCTAAGCTACCGTTTACAAGATATTAAAGATCTAATTTTCCCGTAAACTAGTGTTTTTGCAAAAAAAACACTAAAACATTAAAAAAAATGTCTGTTTTGAGAGAGAAATTGGCCTTCCAAGCACTCGTTGGACTCGGCACAGAGTGAGGAATCCAAAAAAAAAATCTTTTGTGAAAGCAATTTTACCTTCCTCTTTTAGTAAAAAAATACAACTAGTAAGGCAAAAAATGAATTTCCAGCTATTTTTTTTACCTCCTTTTTTTATAAGAGAAAAGAAATGTGGATAGTTGTTGATGTGATGTCTTAGGAATTGATAGGCACTGCCAAGAAGATGAGATCAGGGCTTCACCAATGAACATGCACCCTTCCAACACTTCCAATGTAATGCAGATTTTAGCACTTCCAACACAGATTAACACTTCCAACGCAGACTTAACACTTCCAGCGTAGACTTTACCACAGAAGAGACAAATCAAGTGTAGAAAAAAATGCTAGGTGTAGCAAAAAGGATGCCAAGTGACTAAGGGTCCACATGGGACACCAAACCAAAAAATAAAGCACCATTTTAAAAAAAAGACAGGTGCAGAATTGTCTTACAAAAAAAAGGCGCAGTTCTGATTTTGCTGGTCAGAAAGAAATTGAAATTGCAGACCTCAATGCACAGCAGCAAGTGACAAGGTTTTAATTTCAATGCACAGCAGGTCTAGTAGAATTTTCTCAGCAGAATAAGACGAGAATTTTCTCACCAGAATAAGGCATAGGAAATGGAAATGGACGCCAAGCTGCTGGAAATGGACGCCAGGTTGCTGGAAATGGATGCCAAGCTGCTGGAAATGGATGCTAAGCTGTTGATATTTCCACAAATTTCCTTGCTATAGTCACAACAGATCTATACAAGATGTCTTGGCAAATTTTAACTTAGAAGTAATTTTTTAACAAGTTTTTGTATGGATTTGCATGAGTTTTCAAAAAACTCTACCAAAACTCTCAAATGCAATGGAGTTAAACAAAAAATCACTAAGGAAGCAAAGTAATAATTTTAGAATAAACTAATAGCATAACCAGACACACGATTACCGGAGTGGCTCTGATACCATATCAGAGTTGTTCCTAGAATCCAGATAATGTGAATGCAATGGAGACGTGATCACACGAGATGAAGCAAGTGCACACCACATAGATGCTAAAACAATTTGAAATTATACAAAAAGATAAATTGCATAAGACAAAATGGAGAAAACCAAAATTTGATTAACATGAGATGGCCAAAGTGAAGAATACATATAGGAGAGCACATAAGTAACTCCTCCATAAAAGGTGGTCAAGGCACCCCAAGAATAGACTGTAACTCCTCCATGAAAGGTGGTGACAAGGTGCTAAGAATAGAGAAGTAACTCCCATCAAGGGAGTTACTTATGACATTGTTATGACACCTATGACACACATCTCCACATAAGCTAGCATATCCCACAAATGTAGGAAAACTCCATGTATGCACAAATATAATTTCCCTGATTAAATAATAGGGAAAAATAAAAACTTACACTAATAGTATATGTGTATCAATACCCTGTAGATGCTTACCAATGCCCACAAGTCTAGTAGTGTGACCCATGGAATGAAGCATGCAAGAGCCAAAAGCAGTGGTATGCTTATCAAAAGAAGCTAACATGTATTCAGGCAGAACTAGAGTGGGATGTGCAAAGTATGCAACAACAATAGGCATAAAATTATCATTTATAATAAGAGGAGAAATTAGAAAAATGGATTGCTTAGGATCTTGTAGATAATATTGTAAAATTGCATCAAGTAGATGCCTACCAAATTTAGTAATAATACATGGTAGACTAGGATTGACGGTATGAGTGTCCAACATATCAGTCTGATGTTATATACCAACTAGTTTCATCTGTAGAGACCATATGAGGTCATCTTTTCTATGAATCAAGGAGTGTATAAAGGACTTTTGTTTCATCAATTTCTTATGTGCTTCTTCAAGTGATAATAAATAGGCCATAAGATCAATGGGTTACTCAAGGTCTAGTAGGTTACTATCAATAGTCAAACCAAAATAAAAAATAGGAGAAATAATCACTGAATCAGAGTGTGCATTAGTATGTGGAGGAGGTGTATATACCTCATCAAAGTGAGCACTAAGAAACAAATTTGTAGCATGAGCAGTAGTAAGAGGTGGTACAAGTATCTCATCCTCAATAAAGTCCTCGCTAAAAAATGAAGGGGGACAAGAACAAATAGAAGGAGGAATAGATGCCAAATATTCCTCATGCACATCACCATCAAGACTTACACCCTCATAAATGGTAGAATATGGTGGAGAAACATCATCAATGTCACCAAGAAAATCCTCACTATGAGAGGGAGAAAAAGGAAGAGGAATAATGGGAGGTGAAGTGATCTCATCAAACAATGCTAAAATAATGTCCCAAGCTTCCTTAGGTGACATGGCATGCATAATATGAGACTACATAGTATCCAAGACATGGAGGTGAATGAAATAAGGTGCCTTATTTTTGAAGGATGCAAGCCACATAATATCGTCTTCATCTATAAAGTTCAAAAAGTCACCAAGTACAATTCTCCATAATCTTTTTATTTGCAAGTCCATATGCATTTTGGTTTTCCATGTGGTGTATTTAGAGGAGTTGAGGGGTTCAATCATACAAGACTCCATACTCATAGACATGAAATGGCAAAAAATATTTAATGAGAATAAAATTGAGCCCTAGAATGGATGTTGGTTACCACCAAAAATATGTTTGTGAGTACAAGTGGCACAAAAAAAGAAAATACACGCTCAAAACGAGATGTCAAACTTTACCAAAAATATGTTTGTGAGTTTGCAAAGTGTGATGATAATTGGCACTAAGAGGGTACATATGCAATAAAGATTACCTCTAAGAAATAAATTGAGAGCAAGAAACATGTTTGTTTTGGTTGTGAGGGGTCCAACCTCCTGCTAGACCAGACCTCGCCCTCCATCTTCGACTAGCAAGATAGAAGGTGTGTGGGTTCCAAAAGGCAGGGAAAAAGACTGTTACAATGGGTTTTTTTTTACAATAACAATGTTCACAAAAAATAAGCATCCATTTTTTAATAATTCAACCCCCATTTAAAGGTTCACCCCACTTAAATAAGTGTCCCCCCATGTTACATAATAATCCACCACATTATTAAAATGCCCCCACTAAACAAAATGCCCTTGCTTGTAATTATAAAGCTCTTGATTGTAATACTACCACCAAACAAATAAAGATGTCATCCACTTTAATATTTACCCACCTTTAAAATTAAAAAAAACTTTGTTAAAAGGAGATTCAACCCTTGCACTAAGTTTAAGACTTATCAAAAGGTGAATAGCCACCACAACTATCACTAATTTCATATACAAAATGCACTAAATACCTTTTGTTTAAAAAAATATGTTTTTATTGAAAGACCATCAAACCACCATGCACAGTCAAATAGAATGCTAGGTGGATTGGTAGAGGAGGAAAGTACAAGTGTATGTCAAAATGGATGCCAAGTGCAAAGGAAGATACATAGATCAGTAGGCGAGTTAAGGATTGTTTGGTGCATAACACATAAAGGATATAATGGTGGACCTATTTAGAGATACACTAAAAGGATAAAACTATCATTTAGATTAAGCTCAACAACATACAATCAAAACTTGATCTAAAACTCAAATAAGGGAGCATAGAGACACCAAAAATCTTTATTAGCTCCCTGTTAATCTGCATAGCCATGGTGTAGAAAATGTTGTTGATGCCTAATTTCTATTGGTCTCACATAACATATTTTAGGTTTCTTTATGCTTATCATGATGCCTCAATTCAAATTTATGACACAATTAATGTTATACAATAGAAACTTGTATAGGACAAGAACCGTAAGTACATGGACTCTGATGTTCATCATCCTCCACCAAAAAAAATGCATGGATTGAACCAGTCAGGTGGAGAGGAGAAGGGACATTTGTAGTGGTGAGGAGGTTATACAAATCTCATAAAGGTTAAATCAAATGAATATTTGCTTTGAGTTGAGCTGAGATGGGCTATCTTATCTCCTAGTCCAAGATCCTTGAGCAAAACCCAATATCATGTTAAGACCCAAACTTGTCAAAGGTAATTGTTACAACCCCTCAAGTTGTACTAAGAATAATGCAATATTTTTTTTAAACCAATTATTTAACATTCATTTCACAAATAATACCTAAAAACTTATCTAATCTATAACTTAGAACAATAACATTTCTAAATTCAAATATTGAATGTAATATAACTTATTACAACTACAAGGAAAGTAAATACATTAAGACTAAGCCATGGTTGGTCCAATAATACAACAACTATTGTTCAAGTATAAAAGTATAATACAATTACATTTCTTTCAGGCATTCAACCTTGATACTATAAATAGATACCAAGTTATTTTGAGCTCGAGTCGAACCAACTCGTGTATTGTTGATAATCTCAAGTGTAGTCTCTAAGTACTATAGTGGGGAGGTAGAGCATCATCTGAGCATTTTTTCACACCAACCATGGACCATCAATCCCTTGCACAATCCCAGGGAATGGCCTACCCTTCATGGATAGGTAGATAATAACAGTGCAATAATTCATAAAGACAAGCTAGTATCTCGTGTCCTGTAAGATTTCTATTACATGACGTGTATCATAAAGAAAATATGTTTCTAACATGATATCACACAACATGCAAATCAAATATATGAAATGATAATGTCTATCTAACATTACTTTGGCCAAAAAATTTAAATAACATATGATCACATGGATTGATCAATTTCATAACACACCACTTGATCAAATTATCTACATCTAACATTGATGGTGTTATCTAGGCTAGTGAAGTTTGTCTCACTACCTACTTAGCATCATCAATGTAAAATATATTATAAAAATATATAGCATAGTATATAACTTAAAGTTTCATTTATATTTTTCCTATACTAAGAATAGAACAATCTTAACCATACATTTTATCCGTCAAATTCATATAATAAAACTAATACATGTTATTGTTACACATATAAAAAAACACATTCCATTCAATATTCATACCATTCGGGTATGTTTCACACAAAGATCACAATTCCTCTTTTAAATATAGGTAACATACTTGTTTAAACAAACTACAATTTTGGTTATAATCACAACCAGGTTTATAATTTGTATTCTCCTAATATGAAAACATAGAATGCCCAATAATAATAATCTATCTTTTCTAAGTTAAATAACATATCAAAGCATTTAATTATAAATCAGTTTCCAAGTTTCTCATAGACATATATAAAGTCATAATGCAAAGCTAAGTTTACCTCAAATGATCTTAAAGTATTATCCCTACATACTTCTCGTATTATAATTATTAATAGATCATCTTTTAAACATACTTCATACATGTAAACTCAATACTCATATGTAATAAAGAATAGTTTAAATGTTTCTCCTTTTGTTACTTGGGTTCAAAAGAAGCTATTCATAACTCATTTTTCCAAACAAAGATTTACTACCCTCAAGACTTGATCCATTGAAATTTCATATAAAATAAGTACGCAGTTATATACTAGCATGATGCATAACCAGGTACTCAGTCCATATTTAGGAATAGTATACAACTCCCATTGATTATATATTTAGACATAATTTATTTTATAACTCATGCATAGGTCCTTAAACAAGTTAAATATATAGCTAAGTCAATATATATTTATGTTATATATTGTACAAAGGACATTATCTAAAAATAATTCATATATATAAATAAAAGAACACTATATATATATATATATATATATATATATATATATATATATATATATATATATATATATATATATATATATATATATATATATATATATATATATATATATATATATATATATTGATTTGTATAAGGATGTTAACATACAAATAGGGACACTGCCATTGATAGCACTCTTTATTAAAACATTACTGTAAAAGTATAAAACACTACTGATAAATATAAAATGTCGAACTCGGCTCTCAATCTAAGCATAGTCCTTTAATTGTATACAGTAGACATTATATAAACTTATGATATAACAAATAAAAATGATGTTGTCAAAAAGAATGTTTTAGATATACTCATAAGACGTTGTCCATACTTAATTTATCATTTTAATACAATTTTATATGGATCGATTATATTTAAAAGGCATAATTATCTTTCATAATTAAATGCAGTCCTTGCACAGGTTTTATATATGATGCAATATATGTATATCCCTCTGTAGACACCAAAATTTAGCACCCTTGCCTTATTATGCCATCTTTTAGGTTATCACTTTAATAATTAAATGTAGACGCTAATTTTATAAATCTTTGTGTATTAATGTGATGCCTCGTTATGTTATTCTTTATTGTGTTTGCCATGGGTAATTATTTTTAATAATTACATTTACCTTCCCATTTACCTTTCGTTGCATAAGTTAATTGAGTTAATTACTATTTTTAAATAGCGATTAACTCTGTTTTACCATCCTTAACCATAAAATCCATAAAAATCAAATAAAAACAAATTATTTAACCTCCCAACAACCCTTCCAGCAACTTGCCCTTGTTAAAAACCCATGCAAACAACTTAGTGCTACATTCACTTAGTTTAGCACATGATTTGAAACAACCTAAGCTAACTTTTAACCAAATTGGGCAAATCGATGTTGATCTTCCATGATCAACATCGATCCTCCATGATCAATGTCGATTCTCTTAGATCGACATTGATCCATATATACACAGCAAACCTGCATGGCTCGAGAGGGATGGTGACTATGCTTTTGGACTTCGAAACTCTACCAAAATTTCATTACAACTAGTGTATGGACTTTATCAACACCCTACTATCTTATGGAACCTCTGTTGGAGAGATTATCAAAGGATTTTGAAGGTTCTTTATCTCATCTTGTTAAGTTTGATTTTTAGCCATAAAGGTTAGTATTGCATTTCAATTTATTTACATTTTCAATCTATAGTCTTCTGTATCTATCTGTGTCTGTTTTACATCTACTTTTAATTATTTTATTAATAATATAAATCATTATTATAGTCTATTTTTAAATTTTAGTATTTTACATAGAATCAACAACGATCCATCTGAATTGACATTGATCCTATAGGATTGTCATCTATCCCTGCTAAATTTTCAAAACATTCCTGCAATCTATTTTCATAACATTCTTAGTCCCTAAAGCCTGCATAATTTGCATTCTATTTTCTAAATATCTCTCCTAATCTGTTGATATCCATTAATGAAACTTAGCGAAGCATTTATACATCTTTTCTTTAAAAAATCCATTTATCTTATCTTTTAGTCATAGATAGTCTGCATTTATCTAATCTTTATTAAGTTGTATTTTGGTGTTGTTTATACCTACATCGATTATCTTGTATATTTTATCTGTTATCTTGAATAATCCATAATTATCTAATCTTTGTCAAATTATCTTTTACACCATTTATATCTTTTAATCTTTATTATCATTCTTAATTGAAAATAGTGGGCTAACATCCAACTGAGAAAGCATGCCATTTCTCAAGACTAGTTTGTAACCAGGTAGCCCACTCATCTTCCTACAGATCCATTTTTGTCCAAGTGTTTACTTATGATTTACAGGTCATTCCTTCCCAACCAAAGAGGAGTTCCCATAAAGCTTGGTCAATGGTGCGCAACCAACCATCCATATCTCCAGGTAATCTTAAAAACTTTGCTTATACTTTGTTTTTAGTAGCTAATTAATCCATATTGAAAAAGCAAATAAAAATACTAAAATATTTTGGCACGCTTGGTGGGACAGGATAGTGGGTTCCTTTCTTTTGTTCTTTATTATGCATGTAGTTGCATTAGTGAATTTCATCCTCTTTTACATTTCATTTCAATCAAATAACTTTCATTAGATTTTATTTTTTAAAGTAAAATCATCATAGGCATAGGATTTGCATTTCATGTGCATTTGTTTTGCATTGAGTTGAATTCTTTGTCTACATCCAAATCAAATAAAAATCTTCTTTTGGCTTAAAACCAAACTGCATTCATAGTCTATCTAGATTAATTAGGTGGTTAATTAATCTGTTAGTCCACAAATCAATCACACACGACCAAACCACAAAATCAAAAATCACACATCAAAACTTGACATAGTGAACTGACTTGGATTTCATCACCAAGCGGGGATCTTTATTCCTGATGCTTTCACTTGGATTTAATCACCGAGTGGAGTGCCAACTCAGTACTTTGGTTGAGTATAAAACCTAGTTGAGTGGTATATCTTGGCTAAATACTTACACTGGCTGTGGGATTATGATGTGAGGGGAGCAAGCCCCAAGTACCAAGCCACGTACCATCACTGGTACAAATTACACCTCACATACCTTAGGGTATATAGAGGGTTTATGCCTAAACATCCTGAAACCATCCTTAGACATCTATTTCTAGTACCCTATCCAAGACTAATCAAGTTTCACATAATCAAAAAGTAACATAATTAGGGAATCTTAAGCATTTAACATTTTTAGTATATGTTCTTTTTAATTGATTTTTATTGTCTTCTGCTTATTTGAGTATGTAAGGTTTGAAATATTCCACTATTGTACAACCCGATCTGCTTGTCAGGCCTTATAGTTCTAATTTGGTAATATGTTCAGGAAATATTAGATCCTCATCCTTACCAATGAGGGGAGACCTTAGGGATCTCTTATCAAAACTTCACCAAAATCCTTGATAATAGTCCTCAAGCATTAAGTGATTACCATGCCAATTATGCAATGCATGTTTCTCTTCCATCTCGTGAGTATATTAATTACTCTGTTAATACCATGATGCTTAAAGGACAAAGTGAATTCTCACTACCCTATAGTCCCAATTTTCAACACCTGGTTAAGCCAGGTTAACCTTAGTCCATGCCTTATACTAGATCATTCAACTATTATCCAAACACTTTTTCGTAACATCCCCAACCTTTTCAACTATTTCAAGAGCAATTATTACCCTAATCCCAACAAATTCTAATTCAACCACTGTAACCCTCTCAGGGTCCAACCTTTCAACCTACCCCATTTCAATTATCTCAACCTACCTTACCTTACTTATCCTCTTTCCCATCTCAGCATTTAATTTTACAACCTATCCAATCAACCTTGTCAAGTCCATCAACTATATCAATCCAATTAACTAGTTCATCCTCTTTACAGGAGCAATCATTGGAACTAGTTCTGGAACCTCCTACCAAATGGTATACTCCACTGGGGGAACCATATATTTATGTGCTAGAAAAGTTCTTTAAAGCATCAATAATCCATCTCCCTCCTATCATGGTAAGCTTATGCTGGTCAATCCCAATCCCTGCATAATCAACAATTTGTTGTTAGTCATCCTCCTGTGTCAGCTTCCTCACCCATTTCTAGTCAAAATCCTTTAATCCATGGTGTCTTTGTATCTAAAACCATCCCTAGTAAGCCTATTACTAAGGAGGTTGTTGAAACCTTATCCAACCCATCTATTAGATCCATTCAAGTTTCACATCTTCCTCTAAACACAATTACAAAGGAAGACCCCGTTGTCATCAACCCTCTTATGGGACAAGTTCAACCTATCCAACCATCCTTAGCTACTATAGTAAAGGGACCTCTCAACCCCAATCAATTGAGTTAGTCACCTGAATCAGTCAATCCAATTCATTCACTTTGTAGTTTACTCACCCTCATCTATTTAATAGCAATAACAATGTTACCTTTGATCTTATTCCTTTTAGTTGAGAGTCAAAATTTTGTCATCTCATCTTATTATCAAACCAAATCAACCAATCTCATCCATTGTATACCTTAATTTGTCAATCATATAAATCCATCACCAAATATAAGCAACCCAAAACCAAGTTAACCAATCAATTTATTAGTGTCTTCATGCAAACCATTAAGTCACTTTGGTATCCAAAAAGTCATGTTTTATATATTCAATCAATTATATTATTTAAATATCCCTATTTCTATCACCCAAAACCAATCAATTTCATCCATATTCCAAAAGGTTTCCTAAACATAAGTCCTCAGGTTTAGATCATAATCCTAAACATTGTAAGCCTATTTTAGGTACCATGCTAAAGATTCTTGATAGGGACAATCAGACGGTTTTATTGGATTAGTCTGCATTTCAAAACCACTCCATCCATTTCATTTTTATTTTTCAAGCTTACAATCTTTTGAAGCACAGTCTAAATCAATTGTCTCTCTACCCTCTTGGCATTGTAAAAGTCATCCCACCTGAGCCCCCACCTGTGTCTTAAGTTCTCCGTCAACTAACAACTAACAAGCCTTCGAAAATGGATGAAGATGCTTTCACCCCTCTAGGCTTCCTTTAACCATCTTCTAAGATTTCTTTTTTCCATTGGGGGTAGCTTTTTACTTTGAGTCGATGTGGATCATATAAGTATGGGGCATTTTCAAAATTATCCCCTTTTATGCATCTTTGCACTTGAATCCTTCATAGTCAAGGATCCTTTTACCTTTTTTGTCTCATGCAATCTTTTTCTTTGATCTTTATCATCCACCAGAAGTCCTTTAACCCATTCTCACCCATTGTCCATTGTAAAGAGTAATTGATGGCGAGAATCATGTGATTATTCTATTACAGACACTTAGCCCAATCTTAAATGTGAGCACCTCGGCTTTGCTCATATCATGTTTCTCATGGATACGTTCCACCTTTTAAAAAGGAACCCCATGGTTATTGTCTCTTGACTTCCCATCTTAAGTCCATCTGACATTTACCTCCCCCCCTTGTGTTTTTATTTTAGTCTCTAAAAGGTGACCAAGACTAGCCTGGGTTAATTCACATTAAAAAATCAAAAAAATTGAGATATCTTACTCAAAAGGATCAATGTCAAAAATTTCAGACTACTCCCTTGAAGGACAACTACCAAGAATTATAAAGTTTCATAAATAGAATAGACTGATCCCTTGAAGGACAACTATCAAATAAGTCAAAAGCTATACTACTCCCTTGAAGGATGGCTAGTTATATTTCTGGCAAAATCAAAACAACTAGAGGCTTCTCGCATCGATCAGCTTCCCAAAATCTCAAACCAAAAGCAAAAAAGGACCCTAAATCAAAAAGTCAAAAATCCAATATATCCCATAGAAGATTTCCCACCTTGATCAATGTTCTCCAATTATGTAGACTTCCTGCATCGATCAATCTACCTCCTGTATATAAAGCATGGATTAGCCCATGGATCATCCTAAGTCACATATAAGGACATCACCTTTTACACAAGATGGGTGGTATATCCACATTTTTTTCATACATGTCACACCTCTTTTACCCAATTAAGGAAATATAAGCTTGCCTTTTTTAGATTTGTTAAAAGTGTTTATTTAGCTTCGCAAGGATGTCAAGTGCAAAGCCTTAAGGAGTTTACTTTTTGATAAACGCCATGTTCACTACAATCCATGTCGATAATTTATTGAAAGGGGTCCTTTTTGTGTCTTTTTCATTCGTCCATTTGCGCCTATTACCTTAATCCAAACCCATCCAAAAGGAGTTAAACTTTTGTGTTCATTCTCTTCTTGTTTATCCAAATTTACATCTTTTGTGACTAGGTCACAACCTTTGTCTGATGCCATTTCACCCATCTATTTCCATCCTAACATACCATTATCCATACCAACATCAAAAGGTGATTGTGATTCATATGAATTCATATTGATCTCTTTGTTTATGCTTTAATTTCAACTTTCATAGCAGTCACATTTTTGTCCTAGACCAATTAAGTCATCCTTTTTAAATTCATTTTGTCCTTATTTACCAAAAAACAAAACCTTGGATTAGTGGAAGTCTGACCCCTACTGGTCCCACAGTCTAAGTCAGCTTGAGCATTTCACCTTGAAACATGAGTTTATAGTCAAAACCCTTTTATAAGCCCAGATAGCTTAAGTTCAGTTTCATGTATCATTTGTTTTCTTGGTGCCAAATCTTAAGCCCATGTCCTTCATGGCAAATTATGTCTTATTTGGCTGCAAATATTATTGTTTGTTTACCTTATTCCTCATTCAATCTTAAACCCAGTAATTGATGCATTGATTTTTTTTGTCACCTGCTTTTTATGTTGGACACCTATCCATTTGTCTAAGCACCATTTACGCATTTAGTTCATCAACCCCCATTTATATATTTGCATTTTTATTATATCCATTTCCATTATCTCCCTCTTCCTCTATCCTTTGTCAAACCAAAATCCATCTCTTTTTCCCTTCGTTGGTTCTTGGTTTGAGGGGAAAACATTCTCATATCAAACTGAGGCATGCTGGGAGCATTTATTTAAGTTATACTTCTATACTTTTGTCTCATGGCTCGATTCTCTTGGCCATTCCATAAAAAGGGGTAAATGTAGATGCCAAAATTTAGCACCCTTACCTTATTCTACCATCTTTTAGGTTATCACTTTAATAATTAAATACATACGTTAATTTAATACATCTTTGTGTATTAATATGATGCATCATTATGTTATTCTTTATTATGTCCCCCATGGGTAATTATTTTAAATAATTGCACTTACCTTCCCATTCACCTTTCATCGGATAGGTTAATTAAGTTAATTACTACTGTTATATAGTAATTAACTCTATTTTACCATCCTTAACCATAAAATCCATAAAAATAAAAATAAAAAAATTATTTAACCTCCCAATAACCCTTCTAGTAACTTACCCTCGTCAAAAAGTCATGCAAATAACTTAGTGTTACATTCACTTAGTTTAGCACACGATTCAAAACAACCTAGGCTAAATTTTGACCAAATTGGGCTAATCAACATCGATCCTCCAAGATCAACGTCGATTCTCCTGGATTGATGTCGATCCATATATACACAACAAACCTCCATGGCTCGAGAGGGCCGGTGAATATGCTTTTAGACTTTGAAACTCTACCAAAATTTCATTGCAACCAGTGTATGGACTTTATCAACACCCTGCTATCTTGTGGAACCTCTGATGGAAATCTTATCGAAGGATTTTGAAGGTTCTTTATCTCATCTTGTCAAGTTTGATTTTTCAGCCATAAAGGTTAGTATTGCATTTCAATTTATTTACATTTCCTATCTACATTCTTTTGTGTCTATTTTATATTTGGTTTTAATTATTTTATTACTAATACAAGTCATTATTATAGACTATTTTTAAAGTTTAGCATTTTACATAGAATCGACATCGATCTTATAGGATCGTCATCGATCCCTGGTAAATTTTCAAAACATTCTTGCAATCTATTTTTATAACATTCTCAGTCCCTAAAGACTACATAATCTATATTCTATTTTCTAAATATCTCTCCTAATCTGTTGACATCAATTACTAAAACTTAACAAAGCATTTATACATCTTGTCCTTGAATAATCCATTCATCTTATCTTTTAATCATAGATAGTCTGCATTTATCTAATCTTTATTAAGTTGTATTTTGGTGTTGTTTATAACTATATCTACAATATTGTATATTTTATTTTTTATCTTGAATAATCCATAATTATCTGATATTTGTCAAATTATCTTTTACACCATTTATATCCTGTAATCTTTATCTTTTTATCTTTATTATCCTTCTTAATTGAAAATAGTGGATTGACATCCATCTAAGAAAGTGTCGCTTCTTGGGATTGGTTTGTAACCAGGAAGCCTACTCATCTTCCTACTAATCCATTTTTGTCCAAGTGTTTACTTATGATTTGTAGGCCGTTCCTCCCCAACAAAAGAGGAGTTCCCACAAAGCTTGGTCAATGGTGCGCAACCAACCATCCATATCTCTAGGTAATCTTAAAAACCCTGCTTATACTTTATTTTTAGTAGCTAATTAATCCACATTGAAAAAGCAAATAAAAATAATGAAATACCCTCATATATATTTAAATATGGCACTATCAATAGTATTAATTTAATTAGGATGCTACCAAAACATTTTTCTAATGTAAATAGATATGATGCAGTCAAATAATATGATCTAATAGATCCTATGCAAATTGACCCATGTTTTGAGCTGGTTCGAGCTTATTTTTCTCTAATATATATAAATATACATATACATATACACATAGATGTATATAGGTTTTGGAGGTTTCAAACAATTCTAATAAGTGTACATATTTAAGTCTAATTTACAGCTAGGTACCCAATGATAAGTCTGAGATTTAATTCGCAGCCAAAACATATAATGCTCAACTTATTTTAATAAAAATTTAGAATTTGTTTCATAACTAAAGCGTAATCCCATGAATTCATGATGTAATCAATTCTCCTGATAAATAAATAAAAAGGATGCTACCATACAAATATAAATAAGACAATCATTGTATGTTTATCAGTTCGCTAGGTTGCTGGAAAGAATTATAGGTTCATATAAGATTATTATTCACATTCTAAAATTTCAACTAAGATTTCTAAAACCCAAACCAACAATTTAATCTCTTTCTTCACATAATATTGCATATAGGAATACAAATTGTAGAACCAACCTTGCAAGATAATTTCCTGAATGAAGAATGTGCTTGGATGAGGAATACGCCTCTCTTCTTGATTTTTCCCACTCTCTCCAATTCGCCCCCTCCTTCTATCTTCATTCCCTCTTACCAAAATTTCAACTTAATTTATAAAACCATTCACCTTTCCTTCTGTCGCATCCCTTCTCTTTGCATGTTATTTTCTCATAGTTCACTCCCATGCATGGCATCTTTACTCTTTTTTTTAATTTCACTAACTACAATTTTCTCTTTCTAAAAAGTCATAGTATATCCTTACTTCAACTTTCTTAATAAATATAAAACATATAATTTATTTAACATAGATCATTACACCATATTTTCCCAAGTTATCTCAAACATAATTCTATGTTGACCAATAAAATAATAATATCTAATTTTTAATTTTCATTATAATTTAATGCATGTTTTATAAAGACTAAGTTTAGAATGTCTTAACTCAAGTTTAGTATTTTAAGGTTAGTTCAAACTCCTTGAAAGCAATAAAACAAAATAAATTAATTAATTATATATAATAGATATATAAGTCTATAATTGCTTCTAACTTACAAGATAATTGTATCATCAATAACTAGTATATCTATGTCTGTTACTTATATTGATATCCTAAATATCAATAATTAGTGAGCTAAACATTTAAAGGTGTTTTTAAAGATATTATATTAGTTTATACATATAATAGCAATTAAATATCTATTTTCTTGATTTATTCTCAAAAATCTAAACAATTATAAGTAAACAAATCTTATGCATATCAAGAACTAAATCTATATACAAAATATAATCACAAACAAGATTTTCAAAACTACGTACTAACATTTAAAATATGTTATGTGTATAACATTTTAAATCTACTATGTGAATGTGAAAAGGTATTGGAAAAAATCCATTACATGAAGCAAGGTTTAAAATGCCTTGAAAATAACCTCAAATTGAAATGAAAACACCCACAACTTAAAAATTATATCCCCTCCTGATTGCTTATAATTTTGTAGTTTTACATCAAGTTTGCCTATGTGAGAAAAGTACACGAAAATGAGAAACAAAAGAAACTCTACTTCAGTACATTTTGAAATTAATTTGACTTCAAAAATGATATTTTCTTGAAAAAACATCAAGGGGTAAAAAAAGGTTCACTCAAAATCTAAGTTGTGAGTAAAAAGTTGAGTGCATGGAAATGCATGCTAAATAGTGTAACAACCCCGCTAGGGTCCAACTAGAATTACATGATTTTTTTTAATTAAACACAAATACCAAATATAGATTACACCAAGAGAATCTAAGAAGACCATAACAATACTCAAGATGTCATAATATCAACAAGCATAATACAACACATATTATTGATCTCTAATATCATGAGAGTACACATCATACTACGAATATAAAAAGTAATTACATTAACTTAGCTACAACTGAACAAGTCTAAAACCACTATTATCAATATACAACAACAATTAATTACAACTCTTCATGACAATATTCAATAATAAGTACAAAACAATACAATGTACATATAAGATACAAGGCTCCCCCGGAGCATAGTTCTTGAACTCAAGTATCTATGCGACAATCTCAAGTTTCAACTCGATAAGTAGTACTGCTATGGGGAGGGAGAGCATCATTCAAGTGCTTTTCCACACCAACCACTAGACCAATGATCCTCTATATTAGTCCCATCAAAAAATGACCCTCCCTTCACGAATGGGTAGATACTGATGGTGTCAAGAATTCAAAGAGATAAGCAAGAACCCATGTACTGTATGATTTCTAAACTAAACATGTAGTATATTATATTCTATTATAAGATATCATACAAACATGTAAATCATACTCATGAAATGATAATGTCTCACTAAACATACTTTGACTCAAAGTTTTACTTATAATAAATAATAATGATCGAGATCAATCAAATTCATACATACCACTTGATCGGGCTGCCTTCATCTGTCATTATAACATTAGTAAGCTAGTGACGTCCATCTCACTCTTTACTCTATATCATCAATGCAGATTAGTCAAATATAATTTAACCATGATATTCATTTAATTTACATCCTACTAGCAAATACATCATATAACATGCTAAACATAGGAGTAACCAAAGCATACATTTATTTTGTCAAACGCATGAATGAATCTTACATTAATTTCTATCCCATACTAGAAATAATAACTACAGTCTATACTAAACAGGTAAAATACAGATAACTATAGATTTCAACAACCACAATTTGTTTCTAAACATACCAAACCATATGATAACACATATTACCATAGTCTAGTATTCTAAGACATAACTACTAGTTTTCCACAACCAGTCACATAAATAAGTCTTAAGTACATGGAAACATATGCTTATATTCAAGCAACTAGATATAACAAAATAGATCATAGTTACTATGGAACATAATAAT